>NSJW01000473.1:600000-1068474 GCA_019955255.1 Castanospermum australe
GTGAATGAAATATAGCAGATCGGTTGTTCTCTGCAAAAGAACTCTTCTCTGATATTTGTTATCCTAACATTCTTGCTAACTATATATAAATTTGTTCTCTGATTCCTCAAACACTTGTCCCACATTGTCACTTTAAGTCCTAATAGATAAAGATTAGGTGAAATTCACTGAAACCATTGATTCTGTGATATATTAAGTAGCAAACATTTCTACACTTCCATGGTTCCTCCTGTAAAGTGAGCGTAGAAGAAGGTCGCATTTCGAAAGTTCAAACTGTAAATAAACAATATAATTTTATCTCCAAGCATTTCAACAATATTTTAAAAGGTACGTGAACAATGTATAGGATCTACAAGGTGCAAATTTCTACTTTCTTTCCGTTTATAATTTATATAAGTAATGATTACATGGCCACAATTACTTAATATATTTTGTTTTACATATCTTAGTCCTTTCAGCTTTGCAACAAAGGAACCTTACTGTTTGACCGGGGTCCTGAAGTACCTAAGCAGTCGTTCTCATCCTCACTCAATCCCTCTTCTTTTGCTTTCCCCCATATCACAGCATAAAACCCAATAGACAGTATTACTGCTCCCACAATACTGTAAAATTTAAGAAAGAAAGAGAATAAGTAGTTATGGAAAACTCAATGAAGGAAATAGTAGTGTCATACAGAAAAAAGGGAGTTACAATGAAAAGAGATGAAGACAGAGAATGAGTTTAATTCGTACCTCCCTAGATGCAATGCTTCACCAAGGAATATGACACTCATAGCAGCAGCAATGGCAATTGAAAGGGGCCTAAAGATGGATACATATACAGGCCCTTTCAGATGGAGGCCCCATGTGTGAATAACAGTGCTGAAGAATGTGCTAAAAAATCCCTGCAAAAAGTATATTTTATTTTTAACATGTTATTACGTTAGGAAACCACGTATCACTACGGTGTATATTAATAAGAGAGGTAGAGGATCAGAGACCCAAGTAGGCAAGGAGAATAACGTGACT
The DNA here is from genome assembly GCA_019955255.1 of Castanospermum australe. Lineage (NCBI taxonomy): Eukaryota > Viridiplantae > Streptophyta > Magnoliopsida > Fabales > Fabaceae > Castanospermum > Castanospermum australe. The sequence goes on from NSJW01000473.1 coordinate 601,008, forward strand.
AGTGTTATCCGATTGCCAACGTGGCTGTAAGGAGGGAAAATGGGAGGGAAATTCTGTTATGTCTTGTAATGATATAAAAGGGTAAAATAGAGGAGAGAGAGGTAAGTAAGGAGTGAGTAAGGAAGAGTTGGGAGAGAACCAGGCCACTCCAATGCCTGGATTATCTTTGCATTTTCTTTTCTGTACATTGTAATTCCTTTCAGTTTCATATACAGACCCCTCTGTACCTGATATCACCTTGATTTTGGCTCAGAAAACTAGATGCATACGATATTTCAGTTCTATTCTTCCATACCTGGTCCAGTTTCTCTCATATTAATATACTTCATTGACATATTTGTTGCAGAAATTCTCTACTTTCTTACCGAGTATATAATAGCCACCAGTGTTATATCAGGTTTTAGCCTCCAAGCAATCAAATCTGCTTCTGCTAGAAAACATACTGGGGCAGCTATGATAGTCGCGCACAAGTTGCACAAGAAGACCACAATCAGCTCTGCTGGATACAATTTTATAACATGGGTCTGTTCAATGATACAGAATTCAACTTTAGTTTCTGGGAATTTCTCTGTCTGATTAAAATCTTACACATGTTCAAGGTAATTGCATAATTGTCTAGTGAATTACCAGCAAAATATACCATACTGACATTAGAAGATATGCAACAGCAAGTAGGAAGCCGCCTAGAACCCAATTCCTTTGTGAAGAACCAAGTGGAGAATTAAGTGAAGGGGATTGTGATGGGGATGAAGCATTTAAGAGTGTAGGTCCTTTACAGAGAACAACTATGAGTGCACCTGCTATTGATGCTATTGAACCCATGATTTTGGCCTGAGTGCTTGAACTTCCTAAAGCTGCCTTTTCCATCCTTCATACAGGGAACCAGATAGATGTTAAAAGAGCATAGGCTAGAAGGTCAAGTTGGAGCCAAAATGAAACAAGCAAAGTTATTATCAGAAATCCTAATTATGTCACATTTATCTAATTCTCCTGTTTACTTCCCAGATGCAGTTTTGGCTTTTCACATATTTAATGTTGTCAGGATTCAGGAAGGCATATTTCCTGTCAAAATCTATATGAATAGCAGTGTTCAATTCATTCTTGTGGTTATGTTATTCATTCTAATCATGAAGGAAAGTACAAGAAATAAGAATAAATGTCAAGCTTGTTTGACAGAAGGTATCTAGGGATGATTAATATCTTAATGGATATGAGTTAATGGATATAAGGTTATAATGGAATACTGCGAACCACAAAGTCTTGATCTGCAATTTTATTTCTCATACTTAGGCACCTGTGGAAAATTTATGAATACTTTACAGTTGACCAGCTAAAATCATCTTCAGTTTTTCATAGTATGCATGGGAATATAATGTTGTAGAGGCCTCAAAGATTCAAAATAACATATGGGTTTTTAAAGAATCAATTAATTATGAATAGAAGACCTAAAGCAAGAATAAACAACTCAAGGATTATACATATCTCATTCTCTTGGTAAGCACTAGCAGGAAATATTGTTTACTTTTCCAATGCAGTTCATTCCAGAACTGCCAACCTTGTACAAGGTTTTATTTTCTTAACTGCAGTGCATGCTTTAAGAGGAGGAACAGGAACCTGAAAAAGACAGCAAGTATGAAGGTAAAAGCTGGAACCAGGTTGCTCACAGCAGAAGCTACAGTCGCCGAGCTGTAGTCAATACCTTTATATCCACAAAGCTGAGCTGAAAGTCTGCAGTTCAAAAATTCTCATGATCAACAAACAGGTATGCTTGTGGGTTGTGGGTCTTAACATAGAAGGCAAAGATTTTTAAGAGCCTACTCAAGCAATCCCAGGAGGAAAACTCTCCAAAGAAGAGACAAATTGAATGAAGGAAGCCCAGTTGACCTGCATATATGCATATTTAATACATGAATTTGTGAGAAAATTTGGTGCACAGAAAGAAATTGATTTGGATATCTGTGATAGTTAAGTGTGGATATGTAAGACAGCACCTGCGGCAGAGGAAGGGCAAAGGGAGAAGCAGAACAAGAACGGAGATGGCAAATGAATAGAAGATGAAGACGTAGTAGCTCAACCGCTTCAGAGTGGCTTCCTTGAAGAGAATGTTCACGCCAACTTCAGTAAACTGCACTGTAACCAACGCAGAAAATGGAGCCACTTCCTTGTAACAATACCTACAGGGCCTGGTCATCTTTTTTCTCTCACGAAGAGCCTCTGTTTCGCTCTCTGTAGTCTGTATATGTGCTCCTTTTGATTGTTTTTCAGTTGTTAATTTTATGTGTACATTTGCTTGACTTAGACTTGAGAAGTCTCAGGCCCAGGGTCTTGTTTCTATGATGTTAATAAAAAGATCCCTCAACTTCGGGTTACTCTACACCTAGAAATGGTGGAGACTAGAGAGCAACGCCGTTGACCAAATACCTAGGGTTCTTGGAACTTAAGGTTATTCTTTGAATAAATTATTAAATTAGTTCATAGAAGATTTCACTTATTTCGTATCATTTTTTGAGATATTTAAATTTTATCATGATATCTGATAGTTAATTTTGTCATTCAAGTTAATCCTTATTCAGAAACTAATATAACTTATTTTTAAATATTTTAAGACTAACTTGAATGATAGAATGATCTGTCAGGAATATCGAATTGAATTAAAATCTCTTAAGGATTAATATGAAGTCGATGAAATCTTTTAATAACTAATACGGTGATTTAATCTTATTCTTATTTGTGTGAACCATCCTTTTAGTCATCTAAAAATACAAGTATAATTATTAGGTCTTTTAAATAATTTTAACACTAATTTAGTTTTTAAATCATAAAAAATAATATTAATTATCCTTTTGTGTATGGATAAAGACTAAATTAATATAATTTCTCAGCTTAAATACAGTTTTAATCCCTTTATTTTAAGAAAATGAATGATTTGATTATCTTATTTTTGAAAATGAACTATTTGGTCTCTCTATTTTTATAAAATAAGTACTTTTAATCCTTCCGTTAGTGTGTCGTTAAAAATTCAACGAAAAATGTTGACAAGACATTAAAAAATATGATTAATTGTAATTTTAGTCTTCTTATTTTAACAAAACAAACGATTTAGTTTTCAATTTTAAAAATATCTTAAATATTTAAATAAATAAAATTTTATTATATTATATAATATAATCTCATGTTTTAATTATAATAAGATGATATTTACTAATTTTACTTCAAAATAAAAAAAAAAGCCTACATATAAAGAAATTTTTTATATTCATGGATACATATAATTTCATTTTATTTTGTTTCTTGTAAAATAAAAAATTAAACTACAAGGAATTCAAATTATCTAAGTTGGGAAAAAAGTTAGTACTAAAAGTAATTAAAAATGTAGATGATTTTTCTTCATATAATGCCAATAGATTTAGGTTTTCAAAGTCTCAAATAGGTTCAGACCTTTACACTATGTTTGGATATTTTTTCATTAATGAAACAGAAAGGAACAAGTGGAAATGGAGTGGAATGAGAAGAGAAAAAACAGAATAAAGTTACTTTTTTCCTTATTTAGAAGATTAATAAGAGAATGAAATAGAACTCTACTATCATTATTTGGGAATTCAAATACAAAGAAATGGAATGAAACTATTATAATTTAACTTTCTTAATAACTCTTTTAATTTATTAAAAAATAAACAAAAATATTTAATATGAAGGGTAAATATGTAAAATATTTACTTTTTACTTATAGTAATTTTTTGTTCCCCTGTTCCACCTCAATTTTGGGGAGAAAATTGAGTATTTGAAGGAAAGATGAGGGGAATAGTTCCCTTAAGTTCCTTTCCCTTCCTATTTATTTTTAAACTCCTAAAGAAGGTTATTTATTTCCCTTCTCCCCATTCCCTTTCCATTTCCCTCATTACTGGTCATCCAAATTAATGTTAATCAAAATTAATATGTTGTATATAATAAATTATATAAATATACAATAACATTTCTATAAATACAGAGAGACCAAAAGTGCCTATTTTGTAAAAGATAGATGGATTAAATAATTCATTTCTAAAATACGAGGACTAAATTGTTCATTTTGTTAAAATATAATGACTAAAACTGTAATTAAGCCTAATTTATGTAATTGAGAAATTAAATTTATATTTACTTTGTATAATTGAATAATTAAATGAATGATATTTTTAATGATTGAAAGACTAAATTGATAATAATTTTTTTACAGAACCAAAATAATATCATATTTTACAATTTAAAAACTAAATTCATGTCAAAATTTATTGGAGGATCAAAATAATAACAAATAACTTTTTAATGACTAAAAAAGGTGGTTAACTCTTCTATTTTCAATTTGAGATTACAAAAGAAACTTTAAGAAAAAAAAGGAAAAAAAATGAGGTATTTGGGTAGTTGTGTTTGGCAATTAATCAGGCAACCTCCCCTATTGTTGTGGGCCGCGGCTTAGTTGGGTTTGGCAATTAAGACTACAAATATCATTTAAAGTTCCCTCATTATCTGATTATATTTCCTCACACTTACTAACCAATAATTCTATTTGACATCCGATTTTATTTCTGGAATTTGAGTTTTTTTGAGACTGGGATCTGTTTACACTTCACATTTTTAATAGCTACGTTGGTGTTTAGCGTCATTTATTTAAGTACAATCTTAAATTGGTTTTTTTGGTTGAAGTATAATTTTGTTTTAAGGGTTTTGTTAACATGTGTTTTAAGAGAACATGATAAGAAATAAAAAACAGAAGTTATTAAATGAAAAATACAAGCATTTAATGTCTTGAAAATTCAAAACATAATTAATTTTTTTCTTTAAATAATTATGATAATTTAATGAAAGATAATAAATGGTATCTTCATTCTTTATAGGCATATTAAAAAAACTCTTATTTTATTATGTGGTTTATAAGAATGTCAACGAGACTTCACGAGGGCAAGGAGTGTCCTCTCCACCCTTGTCCCCATCCCTGTTGCAAGTATCTATTTATAATCCCTACAGGGAGGTGGGTCCTGCTGATAGAGTTGGAAACAAGTCAAGGGATCTATTAGAAACCTATGTCCTAACATATTTTCAGCCTTAGTAGGCCTAAGCTTATGTAAAATATAAGTCAAGTTTAAATTTTTTTTATAAAAGCTAAATAGGTCAGGTTTAGACCATTAAAAATATTTATTTGATTTAATAAACTGATCTATTATCTATTTTATATACATATATAATTAAAAAAATAATATTTATATCATTTATCATTTATATTTGTATAATTTATTAATTTTAAACATAATTTAACAATTTTAATTAAAGATACATGCTATTTGAAAATTTTAAAGTATAATCTTGTTAATTCAATTTAAAATTTTCATGTAATGTACGCCTTTAAATAAGCTTACAGGTTAGGCTAGACTTTTGTATTTTCATAAAAAGGTCAGACCAAGTAAATAAAAAAGCTTATGTCAGGTAATAGGTCAGGTTTAAACCCAATATTTTACAAAACAGGCTAGACCTATTTACAGAAAGCCTAATCTCGCCTAACTAATTTTCACCCCTACCCGTGATTATCCATGTGATCTAATAATTTAAAATAATATTTCAAAACATAAATTAAAAAATATAAATGGGTATTATATATTATAATTTTGTTTAACAATTTAAAATACTTGTAAAATTAAAGTTAAAATAATATAAATAAATAACATATCGAATTCAAATATATTTTGTAGTAATCTATTTACATAATTATTTATTATTTGAATGATATAAATTTTTTTCAATAATTTTATCATTATGAATTCATTCACTAAAAAAATTCATTGTAAAATAAAAAAATATATAAATTCTCATACCATCTCAAAGAAAAAGAGAAAATTATAGTATGTGTAAAATGTCAAAAAAAAATTTTATCGAGTATCGCAGTTACCCGCAATGCAAGTACTATGATTTTCATTCCTATTCTCATTTATAAAACGGTACATGTCCCCGCCTCGTCAATAGTAATTCCTAGGAGTGTAGAAATTTTTGTCATTCCTATGTTTCTTTGATATGTCAAGCACTTGTAAAACTTGGTTCATCGACACCCCGCTAATTGTTTTGTAAAGATTAGCAGAGATTCATTTCAACCATTAATTATTTGATTTATTGAGCAGCTAAAATTTTTTGCACATTTGCCCTGTCAATGCATTTCAAATAAAAAAAAGTCAAAATTGTCAATTTTTGAAGATTCTATGTTTTATTATATTATGACTCTCAGACTTTGAACTCAAGGCATTCAAATTTGCATCCGCTAGAAAACATAAACATATTGGCAGTACTAGCATAGATACGATACTCCAACATAAGTAGGGTTGACAATACAAGTCAATTTGTCCTGAACCATCACGGGTCAGGTAAAAATGAGACAGGGCGAGTTGACCCATTTTTATTTGGTGGATTAAAAAAATCAATTCACTTCGTTTTATGATGGATTGACGAGTTGATGGATAGAGGTAAAAATAAGTTAGGCTAGGCTAGGTTTTCTTTAAATAGGCTTTGTCTATTTTGTTAAATATTGAGACTGAGCCAAACTTATTACCCGATATAGATTATTTTTTGGGCTTGACCTAACTTTTTTATGAAAATATAAAAGTTTATTGTGGTCTGTAAGCCCATTTAAAGGCCTACATTACGTGAAAATTTTAAATTGAGTTAACAAGTCTACACTTTAAAAATCTCAAATAGTTTGTGTCTTTAAATAAAATTGTTAAATTATATTTAAAATTAATAAATTATACAAATACATAATAATAAATGGTATAAATTTATAATTTTTTAATTATATATGTATATATAATAGATAAATAAGTTGTCCTATTAGGTCAAATAAATATTTTTAACGACTTAAACTTGACCTATTTATTAAATAAGTTTTTATAAAAGCCTAAATCTGGCTTGTAAATTACATAAGCCTAGGCTTATTAAGATCGAAAATAAGCTATGTCATAAACTCTTGATAGGCCGCCAGCCTATTCCCATCCCTATTGACGGGTCAACTCGCCTAAAATTACAAAAATATAAAAAATGATAGGTTGACGAGTTAACCTTTCAAAAATTGAATAAAAAAATAATAAAATGACATATAAGCAAATCAACTCACCTAAAAAGTAAAAAAAAAAAAGATAGGTTAGCGGGTCAACCCACGTGGATTGACCCATTAACTCATTATTAACAACCAAATAAATAAATAAAAAAATAAAGCTTGACCCAACAGGCAGGATGGGTTAAAAAACCTAATTTAAAAAAATGAGTTTAATATTGCAAGTCAACTCACTTTGCCATCACTATTCACAAGAAGTTCAAGGAAACCACAGTGAATGTAACTTCAAAACTGGATCAGGAAATAACCCAAAAAACAAAATTGCCCCACATTCTGACTTCTAGATATCCTTCTACCCAATTATGGTAGAGGTTTCTAGCTGTACCCATATGGCATTCTCATTCTAGCCTGCAGCCAGATTATGGATAGCAGGGAGTGCCTCTTGTCTTGCAGGCAGCACAACTACTTACAGGTTCAATGGCAAACTTGAGTCTTGATCTCAGCGTTGGCAAAACTATTATATATATGCACTTCTACAAGTAAGTTAGAAATCCTGAATTCGAGTTCTCAACCTAAAAGCCAAATTGATATTTCAAAACTACCTGGTTTTATTTACCCAAAAAAAACAAAAACCACCTGGCTCCGTTCTTTTCCAGCATAAAATTATGAGTATCCTACAGCATTCTCAGGTAGCAGAAACCATCACAAATATAAGTCATATAAGGCCAAATACAGGTAGAAGTCATGCGTATTCCTGCGTGACCAGCAGATTTTATTTCTCCTTTTTCTTTAAAAAAAAAAGATTTCATTTTCTACATATTCAACAAAACTTTCTTATTTAATCTAATTATAAATTAATATAAGAGATTGAAATTCATTGGCTCAAAAACGGGCTTAGAGTCAAACTTAAAAGACGTAATACAATTGACACAATTGTTGCAGTCACAACCACATACATAGCTCAATTAGAGTTTAAGTTCTAAATTGCGGCCTGCAGTCATAATTACAGCTGCAATATTACTGTTACGAAAGTTTCCGCAACTGCAACACGATTACAATTGTAATTGTATCAATCACATTTTTCCGCAATTATTCACAATTTTTAGGATTGCAATGTAACCACAACTGTAATTTAAAACCATGACCTGTTAAACTTTAATAAAAGCATACTTGTAGTTGAGTCTGATTTTGAAATGTCTGTTTTCTCAGACTGGGATCTGTTCAAACTTTTTAAAAGCTGAACACAGTTCCCAGTAAGATTCATATGAGTACAATTTCATTGTATTTGTGGGTTCTATATTTAACTCTCAAGAAATTGTGAGACTTTCTCACAATTAACGGATTTCACAATGCATTCCAAGATGAAAAAAGTAATGTAACTATATGTTGCCTCTCTGCAAAGCCCCAACTTTTGATTACTTTCTTTTCTTTCAAAAGCTGGACACTAATCAACAATCGTTATATGTGATTTCTCTGTTATCATTCACATTGTAGCTCTGCAACAAAGGAGTGGTATTATTGGATGGGGGTGGCGTTCTACCTAAGCTGCAGTCCTCAGTACTCAATGCTGCTTCTTTTGCTTTACCCCATATAACAGCATAAAACCCAATTGTCAGTACCACAGCTCCAACAACACTGCAACATTCAAAACAAGCAGAGAAAATGTCACAGGGTATGAAAATAGATGCCATTGCCAAATGAAGCAAATATTTGTGTATTCTTTTCCACTTTTAATGGTTTCCAATTTTCTCCACTTAAAAGTTTGGATTGATGGTAAGGGATGGAAAGGAAGGGAATGGAATGGAATGATAAAGGATGCCATTGACCCATTGTTTGGATTTTTAAAAATGAGATGGAATGGAATGGAATTAAGGGAAACGCATTTCATTCCATATCCCTCCATTCCACCATTCCATCATTTTTTAGCGTAAGGGATGGAATCAGTTTAAAAAACTTACCATTCTATTCATTTCCTTCAAAATTTCCAAACAAGGAAACGAAAAGTTTCCTTCATTCTACCATTAAATATCTAAATAATGGTATGAAAACTTTATTTCATTTCATCCCATTTTATTCCAATATATACCATTTCATTCCACTCACTATAAAATATCCAAACAAAGCCTAAATCATAAGAAGAGAAGAAAGGGAATGAATTCCATACGTCCCCAAATGCAGAGCATCCCCAAGGAATATAAAACTCATGACAGCAGCAATGGCAATTGACAGGGGCTTAAAGATTGATACATATACAGGGCCTTTAACATGGAGACTCCATGAATGAACCAGAGTGGCTAGGCATGTGTAAAAGAATCCCTGCAGGAAATGACAAATTCTAGTTTAATGTTTACTTATATATCCTTCCATAACTGGTTTATCAAAGCAGTTATTTTATCTTCTTACTGAGTATATAATGGCCACCAATGTTATATCAGCATTTATCTTCCAAGCACTCAAGTTTGCTTCTGCTAGAAAGCATATTGGTGCAGATATGAGAGTCCCACACAAGCTGTATAAGAAGACCACAATAACCTCTGCTGGGTATTGTTTCATAATATGGGTCTGTTCAAAGCTACAGAATTGGACTTTAGTTTCTGGATATTCTCGATATGATTAAGGATAAATTGTATACAAATCTCATCTATTGAAAATTTACCTTCCATTTTTACCTCAAATACTAAAGCATACATTAAATCTTAGGTACTAGTTGTGAGAATTTCCTAGTAAATTTACCTGAATAATGTACCAGATTGAAAACAGAAGAAACTGCAAAGCAAGTAGGGATCCACCAATAACCCAGTTACTTTTTGATGATGAGCCCATTACAGGTTCAATAGAAGGAGACTGTTTGGGAGATGAAGTTGATAAGATCATAGGGCCCTTACAGAGAACAACTATGAGTGCACCTGATATTGATACTATAGAACCCATGATTTTGGCCTGTGTGCTTGAGCTTCCTAAAGCTGCTTTCTCCATCCTTCTTGCATTGACCCAGAAAATTATTGAGAATGACAACATGGAATTTTTGGAAGATGGATGGTGGAAAATAAGAGTTGATGCTCAAATGCAGCAGTTAGAATTTTTTTTTTTGGTAATATACAATTTACACCTATAAAGTTTACCCTTGTATATCAAATTACTTTTGAAATTTTTTTTGTCTCACTAAATCCCAAGTCAATCTCTAGTTTCAAGTCAGACCAAACTTTAGGGGTTTAGTGATACAAAAAAAATATTTATGGAATAATTTGATATTATAAATTTTAGAAATGTAAATTATATTTTATCCCATAAGATTTTTTAATTGAATAGTAACGTGGTGTGCATGGGATGACTTCCATTTCATTTAACAACAAAATTAATATTTTTATTCAAACCAAATTTTAAGGGATTTAGTGAGATAAAAAATTTCAGGAAATAATTTGATACAAAGATAAATTTCAAGAGTATAAATTATATTTTACTATCAAAAGTCCCAATTCTCACACTAATGTTGGATTTAGCACTTTGAGAAGATACATCATCGTGTAAAAAAAGTGTATAAAGGCTGTATATGGGTAACATATTCTTATGAAAATCACTTATAATGCATACTATCTTGGATTTCCTTTATCTCCATTTTAATACTAAAAAAATAGAGAGGAGATGAATCCGTTCGAGATCCAGTGCGGTGCAGCATGATACAATTATACAGCTAAGTGTAATGTGCTTCTTTCCAGTTATATATTTTAAAGTCTTGATATGATCGCAAAAAAAAAAAAAAATTCTTGATAAAATCAATCTAATGTGCGTAGTTCACAACTAATCACAAAAAGTAAGGCCATGAAATAATTTATTTATCTTTCTTTATTTTGTGAATTTGTGACATGGGCCCTTTTTCAATTTTAAAAATATTCAATTTCTATTAAAAGAGACCACAAGATAAATCATGCAGATGCCTTGTTAGCAAGGCTAAAATGATTGCAATTAAATATGCCTTATATTTAATATTTCTTCTTAAACTTACAAATGATGTCATGAAAAAGACATATTATGCATAAATTCATCATATTTCTTAGCCTTAAATATTGTCAATAAGATAGTCAAATTCAGATACACATTTATCTGGTCATCTTACAATATATCTGAATCTAAACTTCAGTGAATCATACTTTTGGCATGACCGCATGAGGTATCTGTAAACTGGGGATGATTGGAGTTCTAAACTCATCAAAAAAAGAACATGAAGAATACCTTGAAAGGAAGGGTTAAAAACATTTCTCAAGCACTCAATTTATTATATGCAGGCTCACTATAACTTTTTTTTTTTTTGGATAAAACATGCTCATTATAACTTGACAATTGTACAATTCATTATAAACCAATAAAATATGCAACATTTAACCATTGTACAATTCCATGATTCGTTTTATCTTTTGTGGTAAATCCAATACTGTGGTTCTTGAAATGTTCGAAAAATACCAATACTTTTGGACATATATAGCAGATGAATGTAATGTTGGAGAAGCATAAGAGATTGAAATAAACTCAATTGAATTTAAAACACCTTGTGTGAAATAGAAGACCTAAACCAAGAAAAACAATAGGCACCTGAAAGAGACGGCAAGTATGAAAGTAAAAGCCGGTGTGAGGGTACTGATAGCAGAAGAAAGAGTAGGTGAACTGTATTCAATTCCTTTATATCCACAAAGCTGAGCCACAAACCTGCGTATCTCAAAAATAAAAAACAAAACAACAACCTAAGATCAATGTTTAACAGTTTTCATTCCTCAGAAGAAAACATCATATATGTTCAAAACCTTAAGAAACTTTTGCCTTGTACCCTCTTACTTACCCAATCACTGCAAGGATGAAAATTCTGCAGAGCAGAGACACCTTGAACGGAGGAAGCCCTCTTGACCTGCGTATATTTACATCTGACAAATGAATAGAAAAGACAACATAGATTTACAGAGAAGAATTTGATTTGGATTGTACGAGGTAATGAAGTGGGGACATGAAGTAGAGTAACAGTACCAGCGGAAGAAGAAGGGCAGAGGCAGAAGAAGAAAAAGAGTGGAGACAGAGTATGAATAAGCGATGAAGACATAGTAACTCAACCCCTTCAGAGTGGCTGCTTTGAATAGAACGTTGACACCAACGGTTGTACATTCTATTGCAACCATTGCAGAGAACGGAACCACTTCCTTGTAACTGTACCTCCCGGCCATCTCTCTCTCTCTCTCCTCTCTCCACTTATCAGTCTGTTTCTGTATTCCACTTAATTTTGGTTGTCCCTATTTTTTATTTGTAAGCTTTTAGAGATTTCTGTTTGTTCAGCATTTGATTTGGGAACGCGAGGGTCATAATCTGCCATTTTTATAATGAGCAATTAATCAGATTTTTGGGTTGTTGATTTTACAATTAAGATAATGTCATGATTCTGTTGAAGTAGTCTAGGTCTTTTTATTGGCTTGTTTTTCACGTTCTACGCAAGGAAGAAATAAAAGGAAGAAAGTCATAATACCAAAAAGTTGAAAAAAACAAACAAGAAAGTCAAGTAGCAGATAAAATCATTTTTTTGCTTTAAAATAAGAAAAAAGAAATGAAGATGGAATTGAAAGGAAAGGCCCCACGACCTACGAGTGGCGAAACTTCAGCCAAAATTATTGAGGCAGCCCACCAGAAGGTAGGATAACTTTCTATTTCTACATTTCTATGCTCAGATTGCTAGTATGACACATTAGCTTTTAAGTCTAGTAATAAAAAAATTTGGGAGCCCAACTGCCACCCCTCACGGAAGTTCCTCCTCTGCCTACCTATTTGCTTATTGTGAATATTATATTTTTGTCTGAATTTATGAAATTTATTTAAAAAATACAAAAAATAAAAAATAAAAAATAAATTAATAATGATCCAGATTCATGACTTAATTTTTTTAAAAACTCTAAGCCTAATTTCTTAAACTTTTTATATTCATTGTTTTGTATTGAATTCATTTTAGTCTTGTTTAGAAATTTTTACAGACCGAGTCAAAAGTTTAAAGAAAATAATTAATTAAATAATTTAATTTGGGAGACAAAATGAATATTTGGTTTGAATTTCAAATTTTAATTTGATTTATGTAATAAATATTGATCGATTGGAAGAATTATAATTAAAAATTGATGGAAGATAATCAAGTTTTGATTGAAATTGTAATTGAATGAATTGAATAGGCCTAGGGTGCATAAAAGAGCAAATGAAAAGAAAATCAGAGGAGACTCAGAGAGAGCATGGCACATAGAGCAGACTAGAGAGAGGGACTGGGGTAAAGAGAATTTTGGAGAGAGGCAAGACTAGAAAGGGAGGAGGCACGCCAGGGGACTAGAGGGAGACTACAGTTGAGAGAATTTTAGAGAGAGGTACGGTCAGAAAGAGAGCATGATACACAGAGAAAGGAGCGGGGAGACTAAAAAAAGAAGAGAAGAGTGAGAGCACAACGGCTGATAGAATTTTAGAGAGGAGAGACTGGAGAGACCAGAGAAATAAAGAGGCAGAGGACAATAGGAAAGAAGAGGGATCAACAAGGAACTCCTGTGTATCTCGCCTATTTAGCCACGTACAACCGAACCACTATACTCCATCATCAAAATAGCCTCCTTCCCTCACCAACTATCACGACCTGACTTCAAGCTGTGATCGGCATATAGATTGAGCTAACTCAATATCCACCTAATCTAATAAGCCTAACTTAAAAGATCATAGCCAATAATTATAAATACCTTAATGAAACTACTGAAAATTTAGCAGTGTTTCTCCTAAAATTTGAATTAACCCGATATTTAATATAACATGCAAAAGCTTTAATAAATTCAATATATCACTAAGTAGATTAATAACTATATATATATATATATATATAATATTCAAAATACACCATAATGTAAATTATTTATTCACAGACAAGGAGCTTAGCCAAAGTCTATCCAAAGCGATGCCAACGGCTCAACCTGAAGCGAGTGGAGTGGTTGTTAAAGTATCTAACACTAACAAAATATTCTAATAAATTACCATAGGCTAAATGATAGTTTTCACAATGTCAAAACAATTTCTAGAAACTTGCCACACCCTCCGCTTGAAGCCATAACCTTAAAATTTAAGGTCACTAACTAGATATCAAATTTCAAGTTAGGGAGGCTTTAGAAAAATTATTTTAAACAAAAATAACCAATGAGAAATGAGTATAGATAAAATTCTCAAATTATACGGTTTAGGACTTTCATCAATTTACTGTAAATTTAAGAATAACTAAGATTTGACTTACCCACAAAGTCTAGAAGAACCAAAACTCTCAAACTCATAAATTTTTTTCTCAAAATAGCAAAATATACCTTTTCCACCAAGGGCCACATAGCAAGCATTTCATGGTTTTATGGTTAAAAGATACAAAGAAATCAATAATCAAGATGTGCAAACTTACCACAAGCCCAAAATGGAAGTGGATTGGTGCCAAAATGGAGGAGAAATGAGGAAGATTGGGGATGGGGGAAGAGATGGACAGCAAGGAGAGTTACTCTCCTGTCTGAAAACGAAAACAGTGCAAGGGAAATGGGTTTCGGTTCTTTTTGTTTTAAACAATTTGATCTCCTTTTTTTTTTTAACTTGGGTAGGACCCACTATTGAAAAAGGGATGGTACTACATTCTCTCCCCGTGAAAAAAATTCGAACCCTATATTTAATAACGATGTACTTACCGGTAAATTCAAAGAGATGCAGCTACGTTTCAAGCATAGCTATTTTAGATTTCCTAAGTTTCTTACTCACCTGCTGGTCCTTGCCAAACAACATTTACTGAAGCAATATCCTTAGATTGCAAATGCCTTGCTTGCCTATCTACTATAGGTTCTGGTTGCTCTGTATAAGAAAGATGCTCATCTAGCTAAATTGATTGATGATGAAACAATATGAGAGGGATCATAAACATATTTTTGAAGCATGGAAACATGATAAAACAGAATGACCACTGGCAAAATTTGGTGGAAGGGCTAAATGGTAGGCTACTGGTCTAACTCTCTCAATCTCAAATGGTTCAACAAACCTTGGACTTAACTTGTCCTTCATATCAAACCACAAGACACCTTTCATAGGGGGAACTCGTAAAAACACATGCTCTCCCACTCCAAACTCCAAGGGATGAGCCTCCAATATGAGTAAGAGTTTTGCTTACTTTGACCAGTTACCAAACGATCTCGAATCAGTTGAACTTTGTCAATTGCTTTTTGAATTAAGTCTAGACCTATAAGCTTAGACTTTCTAGCCTCAAACCAACCAATCGGTGACCTACAACGCCTACTATACAAGGCTTCAAATGATGCCATCTGAATACTATACTGATAGCTGTTATTGTAAGCTAACTCCATTAATGGTAGGTATTGATCCCAACTTTCTCTAAGGTCTAACACACAAGCAGTAAGCATATCCTCCAATATCTGTATAGTCTTCTCAAACTGACCATCCGTTTAAGGATGGAATGCAGTACTCAAATCTATTCGAGTTCCCAAAGCAGCTTGGAAAGATTTCTAGAATTGGGTAGTGAACTCAAGTCCTCAATCAGAAATGATGGACACTAGCACACCATGAAGGGATATTATCTCCTCTAAATATAACTTGGCAAGCTAAGCTGCTGTGTAAGTAGTCTTCACAGGCAAGAAATGTGCATACTTGGTCAACTGATCAACAATTACCCAAACAAAGTCATATCCCTTTGAGGTTCTAAGCAACACTGTCACAAAATCCATAATGATTCTTTACCATTTCCAGTCGAGTATTCCAATCTGCTAAAAGTAAACCTGTTGGCTTTTGGTGCTCAGCTTTAACCTATTGACACACTAAGCATCTAACTACAAACTCCGCTACATCCTTCTTCATCCCTTTCCACCAATAAAACTTCTTCAAATATTGATACATCTTGGTGGAACCTGGATGATTCATATAAGAAGAATAATTGGCTTCTTATAGAATCTTCCTTCTCAAATCCTCTACTTTTGGAACATATAAACAAGAACCACAATGCAAAACACCCTCGAAGTCAATCATAAACTAAGAAACTTTGCCCGATCGAACCTCCTCCATAATCTTCATTAGGTGGGGATCTTGGCCATGCGATGCCTTAATATTATCCACTAGAGTAGAAAAAAGCTGCACATGAGCCAACAATGATTTTGCATCAGTGACTTCAAATTAGACTCCACTCTCCACAAGATCTGGAAACTCGTTTACTACTGGCCTCCTACTTTTAGCTATATGTGTAATGCTATCCACAGACTTTCTACTTAAGGCATCAACAACCACATTGGCCTTTCTTGGGTGATATAAAATTGTGAGCCATAGTCTTTCAGGAGTTCCATCCACCTCTGTTGCCTTAAGTTTAAATCTCTTTGTTCAAAAATGTACTTAAGACTCTTGTGATTAGTATAAATCTCACACGTTTCACAATAAAGTTAGTGCCTCCAAATCTTAAGGGCAAATATTACTGCTGCCATCTCCAAATCATGTGTGAGATAGTTCTGGTTATGTTTCTTAAGTTGCCTAGAACCATAAGCTATCACCTTTCCATGCTGCATAAGCACACAATCCAAACCAACTCTAAATGCTTCATAGTAAATTGTATAATCACAACTACTTGAAAGATAAAGTCAAAACTGGAGTTGAGGTCAAGTAATCCTTTAATTGTCGAAAACTCATCTCACATGCCTTGGTCCACTGAAACTTAACTTGCTTTTGAGTTAACTTAGTCAAAGGAGCTGCAAGTTTATAAAAGTCCTTGACAAACCGACGCAATAGCTTGACAAGCCAAGAAAGCTACGAATCTCTGACACTGATGTAGGCCTATGCCAACTATGAACTGGTTCTACCTTCTTTAGATTAACACTTATTCCTTTCTTAGCACTACATGCCCCAAGAAAGTCACACTATCTAACCAAAATTCACATTTAGAGAACTTGGCATACAACTTATGCTCCTTTAAAGTTCGCAAGGCTAACCTTAAGTGCTGTTCTTGTTCTTCCTTACTCTTGGAATACACCAGGATGTCATCAATGAAGACTATCACAAAGTGATCCAAGAACGGCTTAAAAACTAGATTCATCAAGTCCATAAAAGCTGTTGTGGCATTCCTAAGGCCAAAAGACAAAACCAATAACTCATAATGCCCACACCGAGTACGAAATGCTGTCTTTGGAATGTCTTCCCTCCTTATCTTTAATTGATGATACCTAGACTGTAAGTCAGTCTTTGAAAAATATTGAACCCCTAAAGCTGATCAATTAAGTCATCAATACGAGGCAAGGGATACTTATTCTTCACTGTCACTTTATTCAACTGCCGGCAGTCTGTACACAACTGTAAAGAACTATCATTCTTTTTCCCAAACAATACTAGTATACCCCAAGGAGAACAACTAGGGTGAATGAAACCTTTATCAAGAAGGCCTTCCAGTTGCTTCCTTAACTCCTTAAGCTCAGTTGGAGCCATATGGTACGGGGGTATTGATATTGGTTGGGTGCTAAGAAACCATATCTATACAAAACTTTATCTCTCTGTCAGGTGGTAACATAGGAAACTCATCAGGAAAAACATCTAGGCACTCACTCATTATCGAAACTTGCTCCAAGCAAACCTTAGATATACGAGTGTCTCTAACCGAAGCTAGGTAACCTTGGCAACCTTTTCCTAATAATATCTGAGCTACAATAGCTAAAATCAAGTTACATGATGACAAACTTTGGTCACCTTAAAACATGAAAGTTGTCTCCTTAGGCATATCAAACTTTACCACTTTATTATTGCAATCAAGAGTAGCATGATGAGAAGCGAGCCAATCTATGCCTAAAATTACATCGAAATCCACCATATTAAGTACTATCAAATCTACTAACAACTGTTTGTCAGCCACCAAAATCACATAAGATCTATACATAGCATTAGCTAGCAAAGAATCACCCAAAGGCGTAACTATAATCAAAAGCTCAACTAAGGGCGAACAATCTCTCCCAAGTCCAGAAACAAAGAAAGGAAACACAAAAGAATGCGTAGCTCTAGGATCAAACAAAACATGAGCATCTTGCGGGCAAACTGAAAGTATACCTATCACCACAGCATTGGATGATTGAGCATCCTAACAAGTCATAGAAAATACACGGGCTTGCCCTCTAACTGCCTATCCTGGGCCTCTTACTCCTACTTCTTTACCACCATGTTAAAAGCTAGTAGATCCTTGAGTACCTAAACCACTAAATTGCCTCATTGGTGCTACTTGTGTTGAAGATTTGCTAGAAGAAGGCTGTGAAGATAGCATAGGACGAATTTCTCATGAAATGCCCCATCTGTCCACACTGAAAACATCCACCTGAAACTCTATTTACAATGGTCTGGCATGCATTCTCCCATATGTGACATAGGTGGTAAGGAGTCCAATTAGAATGACCTTTGACGCTTGAACACCACCTGGGTTCTTGAGGCGTGCTAATTGTCTGAACTATAAGTGCTGGACTGCTACTGAACCCCTCTAATTGGCCTTGACGGCCCTGGACCCACATCTCTAGGAACCACTGCTACTATGGCCTTGAATGGCCACCACGTGATGTCTCAGAACGTGATCTCTTGCGTGAGTCACATGAGCCTCATTCTCTATCTCCTTATTCCCTTGCTCCAATGGTCAAAGCCCTATTTAAGGCCTCGTTCATAAGTTATACTATGAATATCCTGCTAATCGACCTGAATAAGTTTTCCTTTAAGCCTTCCACTAAATTGCTGAACTAGTAGCTCGTCTGTGGCTACCAGGCGTGGTGCATATCTGACCAATTGTATAAACTGAATATTATACTCCATCATTAATATCTGATATGATTGCACAAGAGCCTCAAACTCTCGGAGAATCTTGGCATCCCTGAAACTTCTACGAGTAAGAAATGAGCCATGAACAGTCTAACAGACTCATCCCAGACCATAGGAAGGGACCTAGCTGGCCTCCCAAGAAACATAGTCCCATACTAACCTCTGGCCACATCTTGCATAACCTAAACGCTGCCAACTCAACCATCCTTGACTGGAGAATAACCCAAACCCCTACATATCCATGCTATCTCATCAACACAAAGCTGTGTGGGATTCTCTGGGCATTTGATCCACAAAAAATAGGGGGATTAAGTTTTGGAAACTCAATCAAAGAAATCCTCATTCCTTTTGGGAGGTACAGGCTGCTGCTTCCTCTGCCTTGTCCTTTTGGTGAGTCTCCAGATCTACTCTAGGGTTAGGTCTCCCTCGTTGTTGTTGTCCAGCAAGAACATTCACAAACTTGCTTTATTGTTTGCTGTAGAATCTGCATACCAATTGCTAATTGAGTTAGCATGTTGGATCACGTCTAGCTCTAAGGAACCTTTACCATCAAGGTAATCCATACCAATACTTCAACGTCTGCCCCTATCATCAATTGCAACCATGACAATGCCCACATCCTCTGGTGAGGAGTCTCATGAGGTCGAGTAGAAAGCCTTATCAGAAGCTGCCCTCCTAGATTGCCTAATTATGGGTGGCATCTTCACCTAAGATAAGGACATAGATTAAATAAGAGACAAGAATATCAAGGAAAAATGAAACAAGTAAGGATAATAACTGAATACACAACTCAGACAAGTGACTCCAGTTCTACAAGTGGGTGACAATCATAGCTTCTTGCATGTAAGTTATGCCCAGGGTACACAAGCTACAAACAAGATTCTACTAACTATCCCGAATTTTGCAGCTAATAGGACCTATTACTAAAGCTCTGATACCAACTTGTTATGACCCGACTTCATGCCGTGACCGGGGCATAGGCTAGGCCAACTCAACATCCCTCAAACCTAGCAAACCTAACTTAGAAGATCCTAGCCAATAATTACACTTGCCTTAATAAGACTATCAAAAATTTGACAAAGTCTCCCCTAAAATTTAGACTAACTCGATCTTTAATATAACTTGCAAAACCTTTAATAATTTCAATATTTAACCAGGTAGATTAACAACTATATATATATAAATCCAATCTCAACTATTTATCAAAACTAGTTATAGGAGGATTTACATCATTATACTTAAAAAAATCAAAAAATACGTCATTTTATCTCTATAGCTACAAAATACTAGAGTCTAACACCTCGTAAGCCACCAACACAAAACAGAGGCCTACCGAGAGATGAATGTGCCTAGGAGGAAGTTTGCAAATCCCAGGATTCAGCTACTCAACTGTCTGCTGATTTGAAAAGTAAAAATAATAGCGGTGAGTCACACGGACTCAGTAAGGGCATAATAAACATAATAACTATAAAAACGAACAAGTACAAAATCAAATCATTAACTTCAAGGTATTAGGGACATATAATAATTTAATGAAGTATGACTCATAACAATAATTTATTGATTTCTTTCATTACAAAAAAATGCACATAGGCATAAAGTTTATTAAAAACCAGCTATGTGAGTTTCTAAAAGAACTGTAACACAAGTTGGGGAGTCATCTCAACCTAACAAGTCAAATCACACAATCCTTATAAGCTAGTGGCCTTGCCTCACCCGACACAAATCTCATGGTTAAGGTCCTTCACCCAGAAATCATGGTAATGGGCTAAGGGTCTGCTCACCTAATAGCCAAGAAAGTATCATCTCAAGCCAGGGGCCTCGCCTCACTCGACACAAATCTCATGGCTAAGGCCTGGTCACCTTACAACCATGGACAGGAGCTAAGGGTCCGCTCACCCAATAAGCAACCAATCTTTGAATCTACTATGCGCACATAGGTCATTATATCTCTTCTATCACTTCGTTAATAGTAAATGGTATTCTAACACGAAACCCACAAAGAATGTTCAAAAACATTTCTGATAAAATGAAATCACATATCCTTATTTCTTAATTCTCTTAATAAAATCAAATGACTTTTAGAAACTTAGAATTCAATACTTTCCATTCACTTTTCATAAATATAACTTCAAATAACTTATAAGCTCAAGGACATAAATAGTGCCATTGTAACAACAGAAATTTAGCATATGAGCTATAACTTCTAATATGAAATTCTTCCTCAAGTACTTTCATAATTCCACCAATATTTCTATATAATAAATAAAATAAATATCTTATTCTCCCAAATAATAAAATCTGACACTTTAAAAAATAAATAATTACATAATTAGTATTATCATAAAATTCATTAAAATTTAAATCTCGAATACTATTTCAAGTATGACTAAGGAATTAAACCATAGAGGTATATACATATATAAAATATTCAAAATACATCATAATATAAATTATCCACTCACAGAATAGGAGCTTAGCCAAAGTTTATCCAAAGTGAAGCCAACGGTTCAACCCGAAACAAGTAGAGTGGTCCTTAACGTATCTAGCACTAACAAAATATTTCAATAAATTACCATAAGCTAAATAATGTTTTCTACAATATCAAAACCATTTCTAAAAACTTTTTACACCCTCCACTTGAAGCCATAACCTTAAAACTTAGGATCACTAACTAGATTATGAAATTTCAAGTTAGGGAGGCTTTAGAAAAATTATTCTAAGCAAGAATAGCCAATGGAAAATGAGTATAGATAAAATTATCAAATTATAGGGTTTAGGGCTTTCATCAATCTACTAGAAATTGAAAAATAACTAATATTTGTCTTACCCACAAAGCCTAGAAGAACCAAAACTTTCAAACTCATAGATTTTTTCTTAAAATCCCAAGATATACCCTCTTTACCATGGCCACATTGCAAGCATTTCATGATTTTATAGTAAAATGGTACAAAGAAATCAAGAATCAAGATGTGTGAACTTACCTCAAGCTCAAAATGGAATTTGGTTGGTGTGAAAATGGAGGAGAAATGCAGAAGATTGGAAATGGGGGAAGAGACGGACAGCAAGGAGAGTTACTCTACTGTCAGACAATGAAAACAGTGCAGGGGGAGGGAGGGTTTCAGTTCTTTTTGTTTTAGACCATCTGATCTCATTTCTTTTTTTTTTTGTTTTAAACTTGGGTGAGACCCACTATTTAAAAGGGACGGTATTACACCAATGCACCACAGATCGGGTCAAGTCTGGGCAGTGTTATGGAGAAAACCGAGCATGGAGAGGTGTTATCCTATTGAACCCAATATCCAAAATTTAATGGATGTGTATTGTTGATTTATTTCCGTTTCGTTCATGCGTTATATTCAAATCTTAATATCCTTTGTGTAGCATGTGTTTTATAGTCATATTATTAGTTGATAAGTGGGCAGTACAATGTCAAATGATTATCCATTCAATGATTTTAGATGATTTGAATTTATCTTGTCAGGGAGAATATATGGTGTTAGCATGTTTGTGTACCACTTCTTTTGTTTAAAATTTCAAATTAAATCAAAGACGATCCAAAGATAAGAAAGAAAAGAAATTAATCCGTGCATCTCTCTTGCATATTATGCTTTTGGCCTTTTTTTTATTTTATCATTTTTATTCTTGTTTTATAGTTGATGTATCATGTCATTGTTTCTAATCTTTAAAATATGTGTTTAATTTAGCATTTCATTATCAAGAAATTTAAATTGTTATAGGTTGGTCATCATTTTTTTTAAACATATAATAATTAGAAGATATCAATTTGCTTGTTTGATTGTGTTTAGTGAAATTGTTAATTTGTTTTCGCTTGATTTACTATTTCAAAAACATATTTTTGCTTGTTTAATTGCTAGTTTATACTTGATTTCAATAAAATATGATTTGTTTTTCTACCATTAAATAAGTGTAGTTAGAAGTTTTGAAGAATAAGTCTCCTTAACTTATTATAGGATTGCTTTGTAGTTAAGTCATGACCCAATCCTGTATGGGTTTGTTAAACTTATTATATTCGTGCGTGGTGAAGCTGCTCGCAAGCGGTGGATCGGTGGATTTCGTGCCGTGAGCAGTGACCGGTGGTGTTCAAGCGTGGTGTTATGCAAATTGCAATTTTCAAGTGAGTTTCCATCTTCTAACAGATATGAAACAATTAAAGCAGAAATTTTATATGTACTAAATTTAACTATTTGATTTTTTTTTCTGCTTTTCAAGTTTGATTTATTTGATTGATTTTTAGCATCATATAATATGAAGCACTTTGTGAAGCACAAAAAAATACAGTGAAAGCCCAACTAACATATAGTCTACTTCCAAACCAAACTCGACCATAGGTATATATAATAAATAGAATTGGAACCTCTCGCTAATTGCCTATAATTTGCAAGAGAATAATGGATTATAGTTATAGTTTATTTGTTTTTAGTTGAACCATCGTTTTTTAACATTTTCTGGATATACCCAATACAACTACAGTTGCACAAGATACCTGCAGGGTAGGGGATGTTGCTATTAAGGTCACATTTAATTAGCTACCATTGGATTTTAAAAAAAATTATCAAATATATGTATAGAATTTTTAATACTCAAATGATCTTTATATATATATATATATATATATATATATATATATATATGTGTGTATGTATGTTAAATTGATTATTTTTAAATTATTTCATGGTTTGATAACTAATTTATTTCTTGTTTTGAAGGCAATCGAACGAGAGAAAGAGATCACCTTGAGAGTTTGATGCATTTCTGCGCTGGCTGTTGACTTGTGGTTTACTGCCTCTTTGGAGGTTTCATCAGTATTTAAATTTGTACTTGAATTTGTCATTAATTATCAACTTATTGGATTTGGAGTTTAGATTTGACATTTGTAATTTAAGGATTGAGTTATTGTTGTAATTTAGATAATTTAGAGTTATCATTGGTGTTTGTTGAATGTGGGTCATTTATACTTTTGGTGGTTTGTGTAACTATATACAAAAATTAAAATTCATATTTGCATTTTTAGATACATAATTGGCTTTAAAAGCCTACTTAATATGTAAGCCTGTGGCCTGGTCAAGCCTGGCCTGATCTGTTGGCCTGTCTAGGAGGTACGCTTTTATTTTTTCTCAAACAGATCAGGACAGTCTCAAAAAATGGCCTATTACAGGTAACAGGCCAAACTTAGGCTAATCTTTTGCAATGCAGGCCTAGCCTATTTGGGTCAAAGCTTAGCCTAGTCCCACCCCTAGCCATGATCCAATCCTATAAAAGTTTATTAAATGCATATATAGGATCTTGAGGAATAAGTCTTCCTAATCTATTTTAAGATTGTTCTGTGGTTAATTTATGACTCAACCTTGTATGGAATTATTAATCAATCGCCAATCATTTTCTTTTAAAATTTAATATCTTTTTTTATCAATTAATCAAGCATTTAATTTTAATCAACAAAGCATTTTACATTTAATTAATCAATTATTTTTCTTAAAATCCTTTAACACACAAGTATTTTTTACAAGAATTACATGAATTTAACTCCTCATTACATATGGGAATACATAAGCACGCAAGGCAAGTCAACAATTGTAAATATTTTCATTAATTTAGTTTTTTATTTTTAATAGTTATATGTTATTAGTTATTTTTGCTCAAGAGATAAAATAAATATTTTTAAAAGTTATTAATTTATACAACTAGCTTTAATGTAACTGTTTTAGAACGGAAGTATCAAGAATGTAATAAGATTAAATTTATGTCATTTCCTATGCATAATTAGACTTCCGAATTCAATCTCATTTTAAAAACTAGTTTTTCTAATAAAATAAAAATTAGTGATGATTCTTAATTTTTTTATAAAATTAGTTGCTTTTCGTTGCAGCGCACCCTGGGCATGTTGTCACACTCATTAAAGATGTTTTGTAGATTGATTTGGGGTTCATAGAGTGCCTAATAAACACGTCTAAAGAAACTTGAGAGTTGCGGGAACGATAACGCCTTGGGAAAAATAATGTCTTAGGTGCAAATAAAGCTTTGGAGGCCGATAATGCTTAGATTATGTATATGGGGAACTTGGCCTTTTGGGGTTCGATGAGAGAACTTGGTGAATTGCCTTAGGCAAGTATTAGTAGGACAATCATAGAGCGTCTTTGAGACTGGAAGTCTCCAACGAAGGCTAATGAGCAAGCTCCTTGTTAAGTTAAAGATAAGCGTGTTCTGGGTTTGTATTTGAGGGTGTTTATATTTTTGGGTTTTGTTCTTAAAGTGACTTGAAGGAGCAGGTGGGGGATGGTGTTCTTGAGAGGTTTGAAGAAGTAGGTAGGTGGGGGTTAAAGGTGCTTGGTCTCTTCTTGTCTCTTGGCTTTTTTGTAGCATAAGTAACTTGTTAACTTCGTGATTTTTGAATGGGTTGCAAGGCTATTTATAGGATAGAAAAGTTGCTTCCTAGAACTACCATATCAGCACCCAAGTGAAAAGATACTTTGTAGGGCATTATATAAGCAAATACCTTTTATGCAGACCATGCCTGCTCCCTACAACTCTTCAACTCTAAGTAGGCTGACATGGTGGGCGTTCTAATGATAGAAAGTGGCTTTTGGTTTGACATGTGCTAGAGGCTCATCTGATGATTTGAAAGGCTTGATGATGGTTTTGGTAAAAGGTGGTGATGTCACTCTTTACCTTTAAATGAAAGCTTCTAGGACGCTCCATACTCTACCTACCTTGGGGGCCTTTTACTCAAGGTCATAAAGCCTTGGTGGAATGCTCTTTACCAAAAAGCCTATCAAGCCACAAGAAGTCATAGTTCCCAAGCATAAAGGATACTGAGGCATCCTTGCGCAGGAACACGAAGCATTTGTCCACGCCTCACATTTTCAAGTCTTTACACTTTGCATTGTTTTATCATATAGGCACATGTCTCAGGCGTGCATCTTAGGGTGCATGCCTCAAGGCGTTCTCCTCAGGGCATGCGTCTTAGGGCACTCTCGTCATGGCACGCATCTTCAAGATTAGCATCTTCATGGTGGGTGCTCTGAAGGATGTGAACGCTCACCCTTCATTTCACATTCGTCAACCATGAGGCGTGTTCCTCAACGCCCTATAGACAGTATCCCAAAAAAAGAATACTCACAAGATAGCTACACAATTGCACATGCGCTTAAAGGATGGATGATGCATGTTTGATCATTAAATTTTGTAAGGCCCCTTTATGTTTCTATCTGCTTTGGTTTTCTTTTTCTTTTTTTTTTTTTGTCTATAAGAGGTTTCTTCATAAAGTATTCATTACACTTGGGTGTTTTGATACTAACAAGTGATATCAAAGCTTCTTGGCTCATAATCAAATTTCATATACAAGATGTCAATGTCGAAATTTAATGTGGAGAAGTTTGATGGATTCAACGACTTCAGTCTTTTGAAGCTTAAATTGTAAGCATTGCAAGACTAGGAAGGGCTATCAAAGGCATTGGAAGGAGCGGACAATTTTCCAAAAACCATGTCTCTTGCAAAAAAAGGAAGAGATAATGGCAAGAGCGCGTAGTACAATATAGTTGAGCCTGACAAACATTATGTTGCGAGAGATTATGAGTGAAAAAACTAAAGATGGATTATGGAAGTCCACTGAAGAAAAGTACTTTATAAATACCTTATCAAATAAGCTTTGCTAGAGAAAGTGACTGTACACACATTCAAACACTCAGGACAGAAACAAATTTGAGATCATATAAATGACTTCAATCAGGTGATCTCTAATGTGGAAGCAGCTGGAATAATTTGAAGATACTAATCTAGTTATCATCTTGCTGACTTTATTACCCTCATCGTATGATAATTTTTGTGATACCATATTGTATGGTGTACAGAGAAGGCAAGCTCATCGAAGATCATTGTCAACAGGGATGTCATATCTGATGAGGCTGCAATGTTAAACCAAATCAAAAATCTGAAGGTGATAAGGAAGAGACAAATCATGGTTTTGGTAAACATGTGGAGCTGAAGATTGACATTAGGAAGGTGAAGTAGGAAGATGATACAAATCATCCTAGTACTTTAGGTATTTCTTAGCCTGAAGTGGAACAACAAGATGAACCTGACAACAGGGTCGATGGTGCCAGTGACTACAATAGCATAGGCTGGATTTCTAATGTCTACACCAAGAGAGCATAGCCATACAATATTGCTACGGGTTAGAAAGGCTACAAATTCAAAAACCTCATAAATATATGAATTCTACTGCGTGTGCATTAGAATTGTCAGATGTAGATCCTATAGCCTTTGCCTTGAGTATGGTAGATGATGCAGTAGGGGATGAACCATTTACCTACTGTGATGATTACAATAGTAGCTGATAGCAATTAATGAGGAAATTGAGTCTCTTCAAAAAAAATGAAACGTGGGAGTCGGTACAACTTCCTAAGGGATAAAGGGTAGTTGGCTAAAAGTATATCTTCAAAAAGAAAAAAAAATCCTTGATATTGAACCTCTAAGGTTCAAAACGAGACTGGTTGCAAAGAGCTATACTTAAAAAGAGGGCATTTACTTCAATGAAGTGTTCTCTCCTGTGGTAAAACATAGCTTTATCTAGATACTATCAGCTATTGTGAGTACATTTGACTTGGAGCTTGAGCAGCTTCATGTGAAGGCAATGTTCTTGCATAGTAAGCTAAAGGAACAAAACTACATGAGTCAATCAGAAGGATTCATGGTTTTTGATAAAAGGGACCATGTATGCATAGTA
Organism: Castanospermum australe; assembly: GCA_019955255.1. Lineage (NCBI taxonomy): Eukaryota > Viridiplantae > Streptophyta > Magnoliopsida > Fabales > Fabaceae > Castanospermum > Castanospermum australe. Next base: position 628,679 of record NSJW01000473.1, read on the forward strand.
AAGAAGTCATTATATGGCTTGAAGTAGTCCCCAAGGCAGTTGTACAAAGGTTTGATACATTTATGATTGGTAATAGATACACCAAAAACCAATATGATAATTGCATCCACTCTAAGGAGTTACTAGATAGCTTTTGTCACGACTTGATAGGTTACATTTATATTTATAATTAATGTTTGTATTGTCTTAAATTAGTTTTCTTTGAGAGATTCTTTGCCTTTTTGTGTTATTTTTTGTTAATTTCTCTTCCTTGTACACTTTCTGGTGTTTCTTGATGTTTTTAGGTGTTTTGATAATGTTTTACAACAATTATGTTGAAGTTAGGACTCTTGAAATAGGTTTGGATCAAGTTTGGATTGAAGAATTTTGTTTGTCTGACCTTTGCGCAACAAAACGGCTATCACTGGAGCTACATAGGTCCAAATTACGTGATTCTAAAACTTATGGGAAGCTAAGATATACGGTTACAACGTTCAAGCTGACCATGAAACCTAATTCTAAGTCTAGAGAGCTACACGGTATGGAGGAAAATAACACGGCCCAATTCCAAAAAAGATTTAGAATTCTAATTGGACCTAGACTCTTTAAATAATAATAGACTTGAGACACGTAAACCCTAATTATATAAAAAGTAAAACTCTCTTCTATAAAAGACAAAGATAAAATAGAAAAGAGGAAGGATTGTTGTTGCCAAACTTTGATGAGAAGATTCTTGAGAGAGATCAATTGCATAGAGCTTAAAGATCTGGCTAGGCTATGCTAGGCTAATTTCTTCTTCGTTTTCATGGTTTTCAAGACTATGCTAGGCTAGATTTTTCTTTTGATTTAACGTAAATTCAAAGCTCTAAGCATGACTTTGTAAATTGATATTAAGTTATTACTTTTTATATTTCAATTGAAACTGCTTGTATTCTTCTATTTAAATTGTTCATGAAATTTGTTTTGGTTTGTTTAATTAGGTGCACAACTAGACAAATCTTAATAAGTTTCTAATGCTAGATTAAGAGGCCTAACCCATAGTTGTCTTGTCTTCTCAATCACAAGTAACAATTTGCAATTAATGATTATGCCTAGATTTTTACTAATTGTGATGGGAAATGCAATCTAAATTGAATAATTCCAACTTGCATGCTTATTGCTTAAATCAACTTATTTTTCTCAACTTACAACTTCCGTTAAATTAAATCTAGAGTGCTTATTTTAAATTATTTAATGGAAAGGGATTAGACAAAGAGCTTGTTCTATTTAACTACAAACTAAGGAAAGATTGGGATAGTAGAACTTGTTACTACCTACAGTTATTAGTTTCAATTAAGAATTAAGAATAATAATATGATATCAATTGTTTTAGGCAATGTTTAGAAATAAGGAATAAATCCTTTAACCAGTCTTTTTCATTATTATTTCCTTAATCATATTAAATTCCAATTTTCAATTTTATAATTTTCCTTTTAATTTATGTTTTACCTTAGTCAAGCAAACATAGTATGGGATTATGAGACAAGCAACGGCACACTTTTTTTAGAGAAAAATAACTTTAAATAAAATCATCAATTATAACCTAAAGAAAAATAATAATAAAATAATTTTTTATAAACTTAAGTATTCAACAATTTGTAAGTAGATTTTTATTTTATTTCTAAAAAGACATTGTGAATTAATAATAAAGGTCATGTTGGTTTATTTATGTTACTGTAGCTTCTTTTTAGTTGATTCTTTGTATCAAATTGTGAAGGTGGTTTTAAGTGGTTGTGCTGGTTCATAGCTTCGCATAGAGTACCCGAAAATCATGTCAGCCACACCATAAACTAATCACACCCACAGTTGTCACAATGTCCCTCAAGGAGGTGCAATGTAGAGCGGCGAGAACTCCTTTAAAAAATAAAAATTAAAAATGATAATGATATGTAATAAATGCAACAGATGAAATCACTATCTATCATTTATTTGTTAAAAAATGAAATGATACGATCGAATACCAAAAAGAAAATGTCTATGTTTTAGAGTTATGTTCAAGGGTTGATTATCTGTAGGAAATGTATTAGCAACATACACCGTTCATTCCAAGAAAGGTTACCTATTTAATTTAATGTTATCCGTTAAATTAAATTGGCCCTTTATTAATTAAAAAAATAATTTTATTTTTATTTTAATATGTCCTATTTTGTTGGACATAATGCCTAAAATGATAAATAACTATGACAGAAAATAAATGACTAACTAGCCATAATTGTGTGGAACAAATTTTGAACTTGTGATATATTACGTGAAAGTAGTGAATTGAAAATATTTATTTAAAAAAAAATATTTTTTAACAAAGTAGATGATTTTAAAAGGAATTTTGCAAAAGGAGATTTCTTATAATACGCGATAAAATGAACTTTTTTTTTAACTCATCATTGGCACAAAGCCAACGTTATGTGAATTTGTTCACGTTTATTTTATTATATTTTTACAAAAATATTTTATAAAAATATTTATTTATTTAAATATAAAAATTAGAACTCGCTTGCACTTCAAGCAAAATCTAATATTAATACCTCAAGAGTATTGTGAAAAGTGCATCCGATCATCATCACTATCCTCTCTTAATTTTTTCGTCATGAACGAACTTTTTATTTGCATGAAATGAAAAAATAAATATGAAAAAACATGCATGCATGGAATAAAGTAAACGAAATATTGACTCATCAATATACAAGAAAAGATTTTTTTATTAAAATCCATCTAAAACCCTTGCTAGTCCTACTAGCCAAACTAGAGATGATAATCCTTATCTCTAAAAAGTCAGTGTCATCATCACAACAGTTAGCTTTGATTATTCCATTATTAGAATTTTAATTCACAATTAATCATTTGAACATGTGATAAATGCACATAAAATAAATATGATAAAAAGTAAATATGAGATATAAGGATGTAAAAGACTCAATTACTAATCTACACCAAGTTAAACGTCTAATCTAACTCTATCAATTCACACAAATAGATTTAATGGTTATCATTTTATTTTACAGAAGAAACATGAGTACACAAAAATCTAGACTAAGACATAAGGAGTGTCCCTAAAAATTGTACAGAAGAAAACATGCCAAAATTTGATCCATGAAAGGATGATAACCCAACAAACAAACAAAAATCAAAAAAAGGAAAAAACAAAGTCTAATTTAACAACAAAAAGAATGAATAGCTAGCCCATACTGCACGAAGGGACAACAACCACGCTGTTCCATTGTTTTCTTTTGAGATTTTAATTTATAAATTGTTACAGTGTACTTGGAGAGTATTATGATAAGAAACAACTAAATTTATACAAAAATTTAAAAGTTGTCATCAATTTTTATTTTAATAAGAAAACAATTGAAAAAACACTTTTTGAAAGAAAACCGGTCTTTGAAAATGAAATCGAGTTCGGGAATTTGATTATGCATAGAAAAAAATAAGAACTTAATCCTACTATACCCCTGATATATCTATCCTAAAATAATTACCTAAAGTTAATTGTGCAAAAATCATTACAACATCAAAATATATTTAATTTATCCAAAAAATAAAAATAAAAAATAATAAAGAGTGATAAAATAAACAAAGAATTAATTAAAAATATTTACAATTTTGGCTTGCCTTATGTGCTTACTTATCCTAATGTGTAATGAAAAATCAAAACTATATAGTTTTTGTAGAGAATGCTTGTGTTTTGAAGAATTTTAATTAAAACTAAGGACTGATTAAATGCAAAATGATTTGTGTAATGATTAACGTAACATGCTTGTGTGCTGAAATGTTAAAATTAAGGATTGATTAAATTAAAAATGCTTTAATGATTGTTTGATTTTTAAAAAAATTATTAATAACTATATCACTCCGAGTCTAAGAGTTATTACGGTAACATTAACCATTATTAATTTTAAATTATTTTTAAAATGGAAGAACTACACGTCAGCATCGTCCCTAATTAATTAATTAAGAATTTTGAATGATTAAATAAATAAAAAAAGATATTTTGATAATTATCTACAGACTTTAGATTTCAACTAACAGATACTATTTTCTTCCTTCTCTCTTTTCTTCTTTTTTCTTTTTTTCCTTTTTTTAACATTTGATTGCAAGGAAAGAAAACAACGAAAGCAATAACCCAAAAGAGCTTGACTAAACTAATGCGTTCCTTCTATTTGCTCTTTCAACAGACTTGCCCAACAAATCTTGACAACGTCGAAACATCAACCCTTAGGATCACAAGTCCTTTTTCCCCTTAATTTTCCCAAATGTTGGTAGGAATTTGTGTGGAAGCAGCAGTGGAGGAGGTATGAATGCAAAAGGAATGGCTTTTAAATGTGAGGGAGATTCGGCACCAGTTTTTGGGAAAATTATGTTTCCAAAGGAAAAGGCACTTTGAGTTGCAGGTAGCATGGGATCTTTACAAGTTGCTTTGTTCAATGTCAAGGATTCAACCAACATGTCTTGCATGACTCCCAGTTGGGATTTCAACTCAATCATCTCACCTTTCAACTTTTCAAAGTCCGTTGGATTCTTACTCTTTTTAAATGTTAATTCCTTATTGTCATTGCACTCTTGGACCCTTTTCAAGTCATCAAATTTGGCTTTATCAGGTAACCCATCATTTTCCTTACCCTCCTTTACCATTTTTTAATAAGATGCTGAGTTATTTGAAGCATTTGCTACTGTAGAGGTTAAAGACAAGCACCCCTTGCAAACATATTCAGTAACCAAACCAATTATCATAGGAAGGAAGATGACAGGTATCAAGTCATATTTTGCTTTAATTCCCTCTTCTGAAATCAATGGGATCATTATTTTGTGCTCCACGATATTCTGCATGAGCCCTTTCAACACTTTGCAGTGCTCAGTGGGATGCCCAGTCTGCCCCCAACGGAATTCACATTTAGTCAACGAGTCATACCATCTTGGAAAAGGTGGTCTTGTATGCCAAGATAAAATAGGAGGATGAATGATCCATGAGTGTAAAGGTGTTGAGAGTGGTGGGCAAGGTTGGGTTGGCATAGGGAATGAAGTATGGCAAACATGAAATCCAATTTGAGATATTGGGCAAGGATGCAAAGTAGTTGTTGTGCCTTGTTTTGGAGGAATCTAAATTTTCATCACTTGTCCTGTCCCATTATTCCCTCTACCGTAGACATGATTGTCTTTTCCCTGATGTCCAAATGCACATTTTTGCTCAATTGAACCCTTGTTCACTTGAAAAATCAAAGGAGTACGAATTTCCCTTGACCAATCCATTTGAGTTTGATTGAGGCAAAAAAGACTATGAATGCGATTGCAGAGCTATCCCCTAATTGCGTGAGTTAAATTGAGCATGATTACCTTTGGCCAAGCAATTATAAGCTAACTTGATTTAATGGAAAACAAAATTATTTTTATTTATCATGCAAAGAAAATGAACATAGTGCTACATGCATATGATTTGTTTTATTTTTTGTTTTTGTTTTATTTTTGTTTTTGAGATGTATGTAAAATTTTATGGTGACATTTGTGGAAAATGATCGTATGCTACATTAAGTTGATTTTTTAGTAATGTAGTGAGAAATGATTAGTGTGTTAACTACAGATGATAATGATTTTTTGTTTCCGAGATGCACTTACAAATGATAATATACAAAAATATTTTCTCTTTTTTATTTCAAATGTAAGAATGTTATGTTGATATGCAAATAACATACCAATGCACTAAATGCAAATGATTATTCGTTTCTTCTTCTTTTTTATTGTGATGTGCGTAAGAATGTTGATATGCAAGAATATCTTTTATTCTACTCTTTTTTTTTAATGCAGGAATGTTATGATGATATGCAAATAACATGACTAAGATACTAAATACAAGAGATTATTTTTCTTTTTTTTTCTACCATGCATGTAAGGATATTAAATTGACCTATAAAGAAATTGACCAGTATGTTTAATGCAAATGATGAAAAAAAAATTTTAACGAAATGTATGCAAAAAATGTTATGCTGATGTATAAATAAAATGATTATATGCTAAATGCAAACAGTTTTATTCTTTTCCTTCTTTCCTTTTCTTTTCTTCTTTTTTTTGGGGGGGGGGGGTGAATTTGCAAAGAAGAAAAATTATTAGCATGCTAAATACAAAAGATTTCATTCAAAAGATTAATGCAATAATGTTATGATGATATGTATGGAAAATGTCCAATATATTAAATGCAACATATTTTTCTCCTTTTTTAAAAAAATGTTAGATGAAATGTATGAATGCTGTATTGAGACTAGTAAAATTGTTAACTCATTAACAATGACATTATTTTTTTCAAACAAAATGTCACTTCCTTTTTCCAATGAGATGTCACAAATATTATCTGTCATGTTGATGGATTAATCAAACTTCTCAATGTAAGAAATTCATTAATAAATGAAGATGCAAAGTATGAATGTATATGACAAATATTATTTAATTTTATTTTATGAAATAGGATATGCAGTTTTTAGAATGAGTTGACAAATTCTTGACCTACTAACAAGACTTCAAGATCAAATATGACTTTATTATGCTAAGGGACTATGCAATCTTAGTGAGCTAGTGTGCTTTACTAATGCATGATCATGCAAGAGATGAATGCATTTGATGATATGAAGGTGATATGCCCTCATTGTGTCCCGATCAAGGGTGACTTAGGACTAGAAAATTTCTATCCTGATAACATCTATGGATTTCTAACAGTGCATGGTCTTTTGGTGGTTCTATTTAATGAAAGTTAGTCTCCAAATTGCCCCTATATTTTAGGCAGGGATGCCATCACATAGATGCTATCCACAATGGCAGGTAAATGACTAGAGGTTAGACACCTATGAAATGAGGCACAATTTGGTTAGAGTTTTCGCAATAACTAAACAAGACGTACGTCTAAAATGGCTATAATTACACAATTACCCTGGTCCTAAGTCGCACTCAGACACGGGTATAAGGTCTTTCTCAAAGTGTCAGGATAGTGACGATATAGTGTGTGATGAGAGAAAGCACATCCTAAAACTATCCACAAATCCAACTTGCAAGATCCCTAGGCAGTACAAATATGTTGCATAAGTTGTCTACCCTATGATTTGATCATCAACAAAATATCAATGTAAGCTACATTATGTGAATAAGAAAAGATAAATTTACCTCAATAAAGTAAACAACTAAACAAGATAAAAAAAACATAGAGATGTCAACAATAAAACAAAATGAACAACAACATCAAACAAGCAAATAGAATAACCAAAATAGGGGTAAGTGAAATAGAAGAAAGGTTATAACGTTTTGCACAATCAATTTTAATAGGTTCAACTCTCTAACAATCGCTAGTGGAGTTGCCAAACTATTACAATGTACTCATAAGGTGCTATAACGAGAGACAACTAAATTTATATAAAAATTTATGAGTTGTCACTAATTTTTATTTTAATGAAAAAAACGGTTGAAAAAACCCTTTTTGAAAGAAAACCTGCCTTTGAAAATGAGATCGAGTTTGGGAGTCTGATTATGCATAGAAAAGGGTAGGAACTAAATCCTACTGCACCCCTGATACATTTGTCCTAAAACAGTTATCCTAAAGTTAATTGTGAAAAAATCATTATGACCTCAAAATGTATTTAATTTACTCCAAAAAATAAAGATAGCAAATAATAAAGAGTGATAAAAATAAACAGAAAATTAATTGAAAATATTTACAATTTTGGCTTACCTTATGTTCCTACATATCCCAACATGCAATGAAAAATCAAAGTCATGTAGTTCTTATAAAAAATGCTTGTATGTTGAAAGATTTTAATTAAAACTAAGGATTGATTAAATGCATAATGATTTATGTAATGATTAACATAAAATGCGTGCATGCTAAAAAGTTAAAATTAAAAATTAATTAAATTAAAAATACTTTGATGATTGTTTGATTTTTTAAAAAAATGATTAATAACTATATCACTCACGAGTCAAAGAGCCGCCACAACAATGTTGACTGTTAGAGATCTTAAATTATTTTTGAAACTGAAGAGTTGTCACGGCAACATTGTTCCTATTTGATTAGTTAAGGATTTTAAATGATTAAATAAATAAAGAAAGGGATATTTTGATGATTAATTTGAAAAATATATATCACTTTTAAGTCAAATAACTGTCATGACAACATTAACTGTTAATGATCATTATAAATATTTTCAGAACGAAAAAGCTATCACGGCAACAAGGCCTCAATTAAATTATTTTGTAAATTAATGAGTTGACCTAATTCAGATGACTTAAACTAATTATTTAAGCTTTGAGAATTGATTAAGAATAAAAAATAAATAAAAGATTTAAATGATGATGTAATGATAAATAAATAATTAAGTGAGATAAAAATTGTCCAAATTAAATTAAAGTGTTAGAGCATAATAACAATTCAGGCTAAATATACGCATTAGACAATTATTATTTTTTATTTAATTTTTATTTTCTTTTTTTTAACCCGTCCTAAAACCGAAATTAATAAACATAAATAAAACTTTAACACAACAATTTTAGAATAAATTAAACCAAACCCAATATCCCCGTAAAAATAGAACAACTTAGCCCAATAACAATCATGAATTCATTTCTTTGATAAAAGATTATAAAGTTAAATCAAATTTATTTCTAAGATAACAATGAGCCCAGATATATCAACAAGCACGATACAACACCACAACAATCCATAAGCATAACAACATGAAGTAAGTAAAAATAAAAAGTGCAGATGAGGTTGTGGCTTGTGGGTCCTTCTATGGGTGCTGTGATGTGTAATGCTTGAGCTGTGCTATGAAAGATTAATGAAGGTGGTGATGTGCGCTGGTGTTGCAATGGGTGAGGGAAGTGTGCTGTGGTGCTTGAGTGTTGGACCATGGCTTGGTGTGTGCGAGAGATGCAGGGGCAGTGGAGGAGCTGTGTTAGTGGGTGGCTAGTTTCGTGTGTGACAGTGGAGGTGAGTGTTCTGTGTGGAGTGCCGTGACAATGGTGCTGTGGTGGCTTATGGTAGAGCTTGTGTGGGTGCTCTGCTTTGTGAAGAAACAGAGGTGCGGTGGTGCTTTGAGGATGGATGAACAATGTGAAAGGTGCCATCGTGAGTGAGGGTGCGGAACCGTGGAGGTGCTGTGAACTTGACAATGGGGTGCAGAGTGGAATCGTGGCTGTGGCTGGGGATGGTGTTGGAACCGTGAGTGCATGTGTAGATCTGGTTTTGTGAGAAGAAGCCACACTCAGAGAAAGAGACTCAGAGACCAAACGAAGCCATACCCAAAAACAAAGTGTCTAAGCTCCAAACGTTTATGGGAGAGGAAGATGAGACCCTTGCCGGCACTGATCCGAAATATTAGAATCAGACCCTTTTTCTCTTCACTTTTTCTTTCTCAGCGTGCCTCTTCAGAAAGCTCTTCCTCTTCTCCCCCAATCTCTATTTACATGGCCATTGTGATTCTTCGAGATGCTTTCTCTTTGCTCTCAACCTCCTCGCTCTTCTCCCTCCTAGCTCTTTTTGTAACCAAAAGATGCTCTGTAAGGAAGATTCTGGAGATGCAAAATATCTATAAAGAAAAAATAAAAATAAAATACAAAAAACAAAAAGTTTTGAACCATCTTGTATCTTAAGTTAGCCTTTATTTTACATCTTAATAAAATGAGCTTGATGACATTTTTGTATTGAAAGAATGAACTAAAGTGTAATGAGTTCAGATATTTTAATTAAGTTAAAGAAATTTAATTTTGATTTATTTTTCATTAATTTTATACATTTTCGTTTTTTTTATTTTTGTTTTTTTTAATTTAATTATTGAATAAATTAACTTTAAATAACTACAAATTTAAATTTTAAGATTACTTATTTTTTTATTTTTAATTCATGACTTTTATTATTTTAAAAAAAATTTATTTTAACTGAAATAAAATATGATATTTGCATAAATAATAATAAAGAAAAGTCACGTCCTAAAGCAAACCAAATCAAACGAAAGACTTTTGTCAATTAAATCTCTAATATAACTAATATATATATATATATATATATATATATATATATATATATATATATATATATATATATATATATATATATATATATATATATATATATATATATATGTATGTATATATAAAAGCTCGGCTTGACGTCAAAGCAAGAAGTCTTGTCAAAGGAGACATTAAAAAAAAGAGTTAAGTTATGGTGACACAAGGAAAGGGGAGAGCTTCCTCTTCTATGCTTTTCAACTGTCAAGTGACACAGTCTTTACACTCTTTCAATCTCAATCATAGTTTTAAACTGTATTCCTGATTGCAGATACGGTTATATTATTATTATATAAATTATAAATAATTAAAAAATATTATTAATATAATTATAATTATAATTACAAACCGTAATTTAAAGTTATGATTTTAATCCTTCTTAAATTTTTATTCATAAATCTCATGCTCAAAGGTAAGAGTTTACACTATCTTATTTCATTTCTTTTTATTTTTGTTTTTATATGTTATAAAAAAAATTTAAATGTCAAGAGAAAAAAAAAGAATGGGGTGGCTTAACAGCAAAGACCCCACTGCCAGTGGAGCCACCCCTCTACTGTCCACTATTTTGGTTCCTTACTGTTCATAAGATGAATGAGCACAAGTAACAAAAAAATAATAATAATTAAAATAAAAATTAAAAAAAAATGTATAGCGGGTGAGCGGAAAGAAATATAGAGAGATTTTAGAAGTGTATGGGATAGGATTCCTCTCTGTGTTTTCCTCAAGATATCTCTCTAACTTTAAAGTGGAGGATGGTTTTTGAACTCTCCCTCTCTTCTCTGAGTTTTGAAAGAGATTCCCCAGCTATTTTTATGGATTGCAGGAGATTCTCCTAATTTAGCGCAAGAAGGAGCTGGCTTCCAGCATTGGAGATGGTAATCCCCATTTGATTTCCTTGATTCCCTTTGCTTCTCACTTTTATGATAATTAGTCTGAATTATTATCTTCCTTCATCAGAGGCAGCACAGCTAAAAGAGTGTAACGGTTTGATTAAATTTATCACCTTTTGCATTAATGAGTCTACCCCTTTCGAAATTCCTCTGTTGAGTCATCTTTTTTATTGTATTTTTTATTTTTTTTCTTATTTCACTTTTTCTTTTTTTTAAGGTTTGAGATTGGATTTGGGCCCAAAGATAATGTGATATAAGATTAAAAAATTAAAGGATAAATTTGGATGTCAACAACACTCCTCACACGCCACCACACCAATGTGTCTAGAAAAGGGAGTTTTAATTTTAGATTATGTGTTTACCATGCCAGAACTTGAAATTAGGGGCTGTGGTTTGGGTGTGCTGGTTGCCTAAGATAATGGAATATATACGGTAAGGCTGTTTGGATTTGAGTTGAACATGATTTATTTTTTTTTGGTCCAGAGTTGAATAGGTTGGAGATGAATAAGATCCTTTGTTTTTCAAATTAGTGGGCCTCCTTTTTAGTAGTGGGTCAAGGTTGGAAATGCAGTCATTGAATGGGTTAATTCTTTAGGCTGGAGCTTCATACTTGTAGGTTTAGTTTAAAGAAAAAAGAAAAACAAAACAGAAGATATGAAATAAAAATAAAATAAAATAAATAATAAATAGATAGAAGGAAATCATAAATAATAATTCGAGATAAATGTGTTGACAATGCTTGTTGGATTTTTCTCATTATTGGCATTTGGTAGCATTTTGTCATAATTGCAAATCATTTCAATTATTTTCATATTCACATGCCATTTATATTTTGTCTCATTACTTACAAATGATAAAGAGTTTCAAAAGTAATTTGTCCTTGATTTTAATAGAATATGATGTTTTCTTAATAAGTAGTTAAGTGCGATAGGGATTTTGAAGATTGAGTTTCATTAACTTTTTTTAATGATGACTTTGTGCTTAATTCGTGATTCTATTATGTAGGAATTCGCTAATAATAAATAAGCATGATGGGAGTTTTGAAGAGTAAGTTTTTCTAACCTATTTTTAGAATAATTCTATGGGATAATCTATGACTTAATCCTATAAGAATTCATTAATAATCAATCCTTTTTTATCAATCCATCAAGCATTTTCATCAAAAAAACATTTTTAATTTAATCAATCCTTAATTTTCTTAAAATCCTTCAACATACAAGCGTTTTCTACAAGAACTATATAGCTTTAACTTTTCGTTGCACATGGGAGTATATAGGTCCGTATGACAAGCCAAGATTATAAATATTTTTCTTTAACCCTTTGTTTGTCTTTTTTGTCGTCATTTGTTATTTAGTTTTTAAGGGGTAAAATAAATACTTTTATAAGGTTATTTAATTTGCACAATTAGTTTTAGAGTGTGTTTGGATAAAGCATTTCAAAATTTCAAGAATTTGAAATACAAGGGAAGCAATTGAATTCCATTTGATTGTAAAATTTCCAGTTTGGATTATTAAATTTGACAAAGATACTTGTGAATACTTCATTTTGTCCAACACAATAAATTGAGATTAAAAAATATTTGAAAAAAGAAATAAAAAATAAAAAATAGAAAGAAAAATGAACCAAGAATTGCCTGAAAAAAAAAACCTAATTACATGTCATTTTCTTTGAACTCAAGTTTCAATTTAATTTTTTTCTTTTGTCTAATCAAAATCGAGATCAAAAGGACCTAATTTAAATGTGAGCACCTCTGGGCCAATAAAATTTAAATTAAAAAAATAAGAAAAATAAAAAATAAAGGAAAAAATGAACCAAGAGTTACCTTAAAAAAAAAAAGACCTAATTACATGTCATTTTCTTTAAGCCCAAGTTTCAATTTTTTTTTTGTCTAATCAAAATTAAGATCAAATTCCAATTTCAAAATATATTCTTTTGGACCAATTGTGAAAGTCCAAATCCAATAACATCTCACAACAAAAGTATAAATCATAACAAAAAAAATATTAAATACAAAAAGTGAGCTTTATAACTCATCATAGTAAGTCTTAGCATAATATAATCTGTGTCTATTTCTCTTTAAAGATGATTCTGTTATAAGAGAAGATCTAAACGCTTATACATAATCAAAGAGCCTTCATATTGAGTTCTTCTTGATCTCTTTCAATTACAAATACTAGAAATCAAGGTCTACATAGATTTTCAAAGATTCAAATGAGTAAAATTTCATTGTACTATTGGATTCTTGATGTACCTCAACTCTCAAGCAATTTTTAGGTACTTCACAATCTTAATGGGTTTCACAAAGCAATATACATATTACAAAGCATTCCAAGATGAAAAAGTAAGGTTAAGTACATATTGTTTCTCTAAAATGACCCAACTTTTGAATACTTTATTTACTTTCCCAAGTTGGACACTTATCAACAATCGTTATTTGTGATTTCTCTGTTGTCTTTGACATTGTAGTTCTGCAACAAAGGAGTCTTATTGTTGGGTGTTGGTAGACTTCTACCTAAGCTGCAATCCTCACCCAATTCTTCTTCTTTTGCTTTTCCCCATATGACAGCATAAAACCCAATTGATAGAATTACTGCTCCAACAAGACTGCAGCAATTGAAACAAGAAAAGAAAATGTCAAAGAGTATAGTAAAAAGGTGCCAAACAAAGCAAATATTTGTCTCTTCTTGTCCACTAAATACAACCCATTTCAAGAGTAACAACTTCATTAGAATTGCTAACATTATCTAGACACCTGAAAACATTAACAAAAAAAAAAAAGAAAGAAAAACCTTAAAGTGTACAAAGAAGAGCAATTAATCAAATATAAAATTAAAAAAAAAGTAAAGAATCTCTAAAAAAACTCTAACTCAGGATAAAATAAATATTAATTATAAGCATGAATGCAACCTATCATCCACTTTTAATTGACTCCAATTTTCTACCCTTAACACTTAAAAGAAGAAAGGGAATGAATTTCATACGTCCCCAAAAACAGAGCATCGCCAAGGAATACAACACTCATAGCGGCAGCAATGACGATTGACAAGGGCTTGAAGATTGCTACATAAAAAGGGCCTTTAAGACGGAGACCCCAAGTGTGAACTAGAGCGCTTATGCATGTGCAAAAGAATCCCTGCACGAAACAATACATTCTAGTTAGATGTTACTCATTATCCTTCCGTGACACATTTATACGCGACCCTGTTTTGTACATTATATAAAGAAAATAATATAGTATAATTAATACTATCTATCTTAATTTATACAATATTTAAGTATGATACTAAATGACAACTTATCTGATCAAAATAATTTTAACCAGTTTTAACTATATAAAATTATATAAGATAAAATAATTCAGTGCAAGTTTGAGAATGGATTATTTTTTAAGAAAAAATTATTTTTTTCTTCAAAAGCTCTCTAAGTAAGATTTTAATTATAAGTTATTTTGATCACAAAATAAGCTAATCTAAATACACACTCAGTATTACTATATAATACAAAATATTTATACGAAATTAAATACAAATGATGTTGCATAACCTATCACAAAATAAGCTAATCCAAATACACACTCAGTATTACTATATAATACAAAATATTTATACGAAATTAAATACAAATGATGTTGCATAACCTATTTTTCCTTTTTTTGCACAACTAATTTTGCTTTCCCACTTCTTCCAATACTCTCTCTTTACCGCATTGGATCCACATCATTCCTATATGTTTTTGGAAAAACTCTTTTGTAAAATTATAAGATCAAAGTTAAATAAAATTATTTTTATTAAATATTATATTATTTAATATCTCACTCAAATATTATATAAAGATACATAATATTAATTATACTATATTATTTATTTATCATGCAGGACACAAAATAGAGACGAAATTGGTTAGCTTCTCACCGAGTATACAATGGCAGCCAATCTTATATCAGGATTTATCTTCCAAGCACTCAGGTTTGCTTCTGCCAGAAAGCATGCTGGTGCAGATATCAGAGTCCCGCACAGGTTGTATAAGAATACCACAATAAGCTCTGCTGGATATTGTTTCATAACATGGGCCTGTTGCAAAGCTCAAAAAATTGGCTTATAGTTTTTGGGAATTCTCAATATGACTCAAATCTTTGGAACTTGCTATGAGAATTTCCGAGTGAGTTTTTATTACCTGAACAATGTACCAGATTGGTACCAGAAGAAACTGTGCGGCGAGTAGAAACCCACCAAGAACCCAACTCCTTTGTGGTGATGAGCCCATTATTGGAGAATCAATAGTTGGAGATGGTTGTGGAGATGAAGCTAATAAGATTGTTGGGCCCTTATAGAGAACAACTATTAGTGCACCTGAAATGGATACTATAGAACCTATGATTTTGGCCTGTGTGCTTGAGCTTCTAAAAGCTGCCTTCTCCATCCTTCATGCATGGACCCAGAAAATGGTTGAGAATGAAAACATTAGAATCACTAATTGACGCAGGCAGTTTGTGTGACTCAATACTAGAATGCAACTAAATCTTTAAGATAAATAAGTAATTTTATATTTAAAGAAAAATCTGTGATTTTATTAATAAATTTTTAAAATTTCATAAAATCTTTTTTATAACGAAGTTTATCTTAAAGATTTAATCGAACACTAACCTCGAGTCACGCTAACTTTCTACATCACTAATTTATGGTCAACCACCTCTTAAATATAAACTTCGGAGTTGCATTATTGATTTTTTACACATTGATGGTGTTAGATATAGAAGATACATCGTTATATAATAAAATTCAATAAAAAGCTCTGCATGGATTGTAGTACTCTTGTCAAATCACTTAGAATGCATGCTATCAGGGATTCTCTTTATCTCTACTTTAAAGTTAAAAATGGGAGGAGATGAATCTAAAAATGGCCAAGTGGGATGCATCATGATGCACTTATATAGTTTTTTTTATATTTTTTTTAGGTATAACAAAATTTAAGAAAAAGAGAGATTACTTTATTTTAAGAATAGGAAATGACATAAGCTTCAACGAAAACTTATATGGAGCTCAAGACCTTTTAAAATGTATAATTTAATCTAATCAATTGAACTAGTAGTCGTTGATTATAATTATATATTTTCTAATCCTAATATTCTCTAAGTTTAATTTTGAATTAACTATTACACTATCTTGTGCATTTTTTAATTTGTATCATAATCACTCGTTGAATAATATAAATAATACATAATTAAATAATAACATAAAAAAATTTTACGTTCACAATATATCATAATTAATTTCATAATATATTTATATTTTTACTAAGTATTTTATTTTTAAAAAATTTTCTTTCTTTCTTTTGTGAGTTTGTGACGCGGGCCATTTTATCACTAAAAAATAGCACATCTCCACTGAGAAAAGTCCAATAAGACCAGCCTACGCAAGTAGCCTTGTTAGCAATCAATGCATTTGTTTAACAAATATCGCTTCATAAAAATGATGACACAAAAGTGACGGGTTCTGTATTATTCGACAAGTTAGGTCCCACGGTATAATTCGTACTAAAACAATGAAAAGTTGAAAACCTCAAAAGTTTTCAAATATACGAATCTCGAATTATTAGTACCCATGACAAAAACGTTGAAACAAAGCAAAACAAATGTGATGCTTGAGAAATATCAGAGATTGAAATCAACAAATAAGACCAAAAATAACATGTAGAAGGAGTTTTTTTTTTTTTTTTCTTGTAGCACCTGAAAAAGACGGCAAGTATGAAGGTGAAAGCCGGTATAAGGTTGCTGAGAGCAGAAGCAACGGTAGGGGAAGTGTACTGAAGCCCTTTATACCCACAAAGCTGAGCTACAAATCTGCCCCTCTCAAAACAATCAAAAAAAGGTAAAATCACATCATTATTCAAAAGAAGAGATCAGATCCTCAAAACTCACAACTCAAAACCCAAAACCTTGAGAAATTTAAGCACTGTTTTGTGTCTTGTCTCTTACCCAATCACTCCAAGGAGGAAAATTCTGGCGAGCAGAGACACCTTGAACGGAGGAAGCCCTCTTGACCTGCGTTTCGTGCACAACAATTGAACATAAGAATAGAAGAGAAACATAGATTTACAGAGAAGAATTGGTTTGGATAATATTGAGGCAATGAAGTGGATGGGGGCGAGAAATACAGCACCAGCGGAAGATGAAGGGCAGAGGCAGAAGAAGAAAGAGAGTGGAGACGGCGAAGGAATAAGCGATGAAGACGTAGTAACTCAACCCCTTCAGAGTGGCTGCTTTGAACAGAACGTTGACGCCAACGTTGGTGCATTCCACTGCGACCATTGCGCAGAACGGAACCACGTCTTTGTAACAATACCTACCAGCCATCCCTCTCTCTCTCTCTCTCTCTCTCTCTCTCTCTCTCTCTCTCTCTCTCTCTCTCTTCGCTGCTCACTCTGTTTCTGTCTTCATCAATTTCTCTGATTTCCCCGTTTTGTGTGTTTTTATTTGCCAGCTCTCAGTAATGTCTGTTCATCATTTGATTTGGGAATCTCAGGGTCACAATTATTTTCTAGTATATATATCAATTTCTGCTTAGATCTTCGCAATATTTATATTGTGTGATTACTCACGAATTCATTGGTTTTTTCATACAATTTTTTTATTTGAATTAATATATTTTTATATGATTTGATTTATTTAAATTATTTTATAAACTTAATTTTTGAATAAGAGTAAAAATGATATGATATCATAAAATATGCTTATTGATATGCATGTCTAACGTTTGGATACAATTTTAGTGGTTAGCATATTTTTTTTTAAAATATTATATAATTAAAATTTTTTTATTAAAATTTTTGACAGAATAATTTGATATGTTCTTTAACTTTTTGATTGATGAGTAATTCTTACCACTTAATTTTATTTAATAACCTTTTTTATTATGCTTGAACTTTATCAAAAAAAATTGATTATTTTTTTCAGGTGTGTATCGTTACTTTTTTCTTTTGATATGCCAACAGCACTACTGTAAAATCTAAACCACTGACTTTGTTGTCATATCACAACTTTACAAATTATTTCTATTTAAAATTTCATGGTAGGAAAAGAGACAACATAAAGTTGGGTGGTTGGTGTAGAATAAGCCTGGCAAAAGTACAAAGAGAAGAAAATAAAAAAAAGGAATCAATCTGCGAGTTGCACTTATTTATGTTAAAATGTAAAGGTTATTAATTTATTATGATTCTTATTATGTTAGTTGGTGCATATATTGTATTTCAATTCTTCTGTTGTCGCTACATTTAATTAATTTTATTTGGTTTTATTCTTTATTGAATAATGGTTGCTTATTCATTGTTATGTTAGACGTATATTTCCACGCATATGTATCCAAACTTTTTATTATTAATTATAAATATTGGTTAGTTTTAAAAATAAAATTTTTTATATGTCTAAACTGCCATTACTAATAATTACACCTTTTATCTATATTTATATATAAAATATTAAAATTAACTCTTAAAAACTATTAAAAGCCATGTCATCTTATTTACTAATGTAACATGACATACTAAAAAACTTATGAAAGCCATGTTACGTCACATCTTCTTATATGTTGACATGGCTTACAACAAGTTATATAGTTTTATGTCATATTATGTAATGGTGTGACATCATTTAAAAATTCTTATAAGTCATGAAATGTTATGTGGTGATATGACCTCATCCAACGACTCTTACAAGTTATTTAATGTTAAATAATGTTAAGTGTTGACGTAATTTTCTTTAAATAAATTTAAAATTTTATTTATGAGTATAAACTTTTGATATTTAATTAATTATATTTATTAAAAAAGATGACAGTAACATAAATTGTATGTGATACTTTTATGAATAGCACTTACACTATATTATTTAACTTATATTTGATGGATTTTATTTTTTTTAATTTGTGCTCTATATAGTCACGATAAGATAACATATAAATCAAAATTATAGTTTAAAACATTTGTTTAAGGGCACACAATCATAAAAAAATTAAAATAAATTTAAAAAATAATTTCTTATTAAAGTAAAAAATAAAATATATTGACATATAATTAATGCATAAATTAAGCTACCAAAACAAAAAATAATGTATAAATTCTATTAAAATTTTTCATGAATATTAATATGTAAGTATATGGATGTATTTAGTCCATAAACTAATATAATATTATAAAAATATTCATAAATTATATTAAAAATTAACTATAAATATTAATATGCAAATGCTTATAAAAATATACATAAATCATAGTATAAATATTGATATGTAGCATCTGTGCATTGCGTGAGTTGATGGGCTAGCTATAAATTCTTCCTTCTACAATCTCTCTTCTGTTTACAAAGATTTTTCATTTTCAGTCTCTGTTTTTTCACCATAAAATGCACTAAATTAAGGTTGTCCAAGGCTTTTAAACGTATTGTTATTTTACTAGCTTGACTCATTTTACATTGACTCATAGGCTGAAACAAGTTGCCCATTTCAAAAAAATATTTTTTAAAAAATTAATTTTTTTTAATAAATTTAAGAATTAAGTTAAATTAATCATTATATTATATATACAAAATCCAATTATCAAATTCAACTATAACAATTACATGATTCTTAGTTCAAAATTACATAATTTTTTGTTCAAAATTACTTACTGGTACTTTTTAAAAAAAAATAAAAGCTATATAAGCTAACGAGTCAACCAGCATATAAACAGGTTTGACTAGTTAGTCTCTGGGTTAATCAGGCTAACCACTGTTAAACAAGTCATAAAATAGAAATCCAACTCAAATAATTTATGCAGTTAAATGGACTGTTTGACGAGTTTAACCTATTTTAATAGCCTTAATTATACTCAACTTCTTAGTAACAAAATAAAAATAAAAAATCAAATTGAAAGAAAAAATATGAATGTGGTTAAAATCAGTTCTCTTTTTGTGAAGACAACTTAAGTGAATATTGAATTGAATTCGTATTATGACATTCTTTTTAAAGTATGATAAACCGTAATTGAATTTTTAATTTACTAATCTATACATGTAGTAAAAATTAATTTAGTGTGCATTTCAATTAATTTATTTTGTATTTAAAACAGTTTATAATTAAAATTTTACTAAAAGTGATTTTGATAGAAAAGTAAATTTTTTCTTAAAATAATCCGTTATCAAATATGCACTTAATCTAATATATACAAATAAAGTATATTAAACATTAACTCAATTTAGATAAAATTACTATTATTATATTTTACTCTCCTAAATTTTCTCTTATAATTTTGAGATAAGTATGTTAAATACAAATATGATTCAAATGAAATTACAATTTTTATATCTCACTCATTCAAAATTTTTTTAAAGTTTAATACAATAAATATTAACACAATTCAAATAAAAATATTTTTAATGAAAAAAATTTGAATTACTTTAAATAGTCTAAAATATGTATAAACATATATCGCATGGGAATAACTAATTATAATCAATTTCTAACTTGTTATCTATACTATAAAGGGGATTTCCTTCTTTAGTATTTAAAAATTTCTACTTCCAAAACTCCATTACTAACGTAAATTGAAAAAAGATTAAAGCTATAAATTCAAACATTGTTTTGAGAGTCACAATCTGCTGTTACAATTGCCTTGAAATAGTCCTCACTCCTCGAGTGTGTTATCTTCTTTTATATATATATATATATATATATATATATATATATATATATATGAAGATATTTGGTCTCCAAATTTTCTATTCTTAAAAAATTATTCATAACTAATTAAATATAAATAAAAAAATGAGTAAAATTGTAACAACAACCTTTTTGTATATGGTCTTCAAATTTTCTATTCCTAAAAAACTGCTCATAACTAATTAAATACAAATAAAAAAATAGGTAAAACTATAAAAAAAAACTTTTTTTTTTAATATTACTATGCAGTTGCAACTGTTTTTAAATACTCTTTACTCTTATAAGAGTTATCTTTTTTTTACATTAATAACTTTCAAATATATTTCACTTTTTATTAAATCCTTTTTATTTAACTAATTAATTTATAATTAAAATAAATTTATAATTAAATTTATTTTTATTTAAATAATTTATTTATGATTATAATTACTTAATCAATAAATAAAAAATACAGATTAAGACGCACACATAGTGCCTCTCCAAACGTTAATACTATTATAAAAGATATTCTCTTTTTTAGTGTCTTAATTTTTTCTATTATAAAAAAAACTATTACTAATCCATTAAACACAATAAAGAAAAGGAGGTATATGACACTGCAAAACGTAAACTCTGTTTTATAATCACACTATGCAGTTACAACTACCTATTAAGTTATCTTTTTTTACATTAACAACACTTTTGTAGTTACAATTGTCTTCAAACATATTTTACTCTTTCACAATGTTAGTTTTATTTAAGTAATTGTTTTATAATTACTATAAAAGAAGATAATTATATGATTTGAAATAAAAACTTTCAATTAAGAGGTATAATAGTGCCTTACATAATGCTAGTAAGTAATAAATTTGGAGCTTAATTGTAATTTTAGTCTTTTTATTTTAGCAAAACAAACGATTTGATCTCTTATTTTAAAAATGAACTATTTGATCTTTCTATTTTGATAAAAATAAGCAATTTTGATCTCTTTGTTAGTGGATATTATGGTTTCATGTGAGGAAGACCATAAAATTTTATGTTTGGAACAAGGAAGTTGCTTACCTTACATCTTTGCAAAGTTGGTTTTCAAGTCTTGCAAAGGCTACTCAAGTGATGTATATATTTTTCATGTTGATTACAAAGACTTTAGACAGCAGAAAGGATCATATTTCACCTGGCTAGAGCAAGAGCACTGGGCAGCACTCTCTGAAGGGAGATCACTACACCAAAATCCTCTTCTTTTAATTTATTACACTTCCAAGTTCCAACAATTCTCTTTATAATCTTAGGGGTAACTAGTTCATGATTATATAGTGCAATTCAAATTCATTAACGCAAACGGGGAAGTTTTAAAAAAGAGCCAAATTTAAAAGATGATTACTGTTATAGAGACAATTCTTGCACTCACAAATAGCCCTCATATATGGTTCTTGCTCCCTTTCATTTGGAAATCCTACAAACCAAGGTCTACATTTGATTATGGAATTTAGGATTTCTGAGAACGGGTT
Source organism: Castanospermum australe (assembly GCA_019955255.1). Classification (NCBI taxonomy): domain Eukaryota; kingdom Viridiplantae; phylum Streptophyta; class Magnoliopsida; order Fabales; family Fabaceae; genus Castanospermum; species Castanospermum australe. Next base: position 650,792 of record NSJW01000473.1, read on the forward strand.
ATGTTCAAAATTTTTCGAAGCCGACCACAATTCATAGTAAGTTCATATGAGTAAAATTTCATTGCACTTCTGGATTCTTTATATATTCTCTCTAAAAGACCCCAACTTTAGAATTTATATTACATTTTTCTTTTGTAAGTTGGACATTTAATTCATCAACAATCATTATGCGTAATTTCTCTATTTATCATTCACATTGTAGCTCTGCAACAAAGGAGTCTTGCTATTGGGTGGGGATCGAGTTCTACCTAAGCTGCACCCCTCACTCAATTCTTCTTCTTTTGCTTTCCTCCATATAACAGCATAAAATCCAATTGACAGTATTACTGCTCCAACACCACTGCAACATTAGAAACAAGAAATGAAAATGTCAAAAAGTATAAGAAAAAAAAATGCCGAGGAAGCAAATGTTTGTGACATGGAATGTGTTGTAGAGGACTTTATGGACTTATTAGATTGTAAGAACCCCAGTGTATAGGTCGAAATCACTAATTAAGATCCTTATCTTTAAACGGATATAACTTTTTATCTAGGCAGCATTATAGGCTATTACATGTCAACGGAAAGCTTCTTTCGAGTTCGTCCACGTGACAACCAAGGTGAAAGCTTGGTTGAGGGTTCAGGCCAATACTTTTTTTTGGCCCATTTTTAGAATTTTACCACTATTTTAGTCTTTTGTTTAATTATTTTTGCTAGGATTTTCAGACTTTATGTTTATTTTCCCTATTCAAATTATCAATGATATTTTCAGAATTTTTACCAGTTTGAGTTTCGGCTCCTTGAGATGTTCTCTTTCATGCTAATGTCTTCTTTTTCTGGTTTTAATTTTTTCCAATTTTCTGCCCTTAAAACTTAACAACGAAGAAAGCAAATGAATTTCATACGTTCCCAAATGCAGAGAATCTCCAAGGAATACAACACTCATAGCGGCAGCAATGGCGATTGACAGGGGCCTAAAGCTTGTTACATAGACAGGGCCTTTAAGATGCAGACCCCACGTGTGAACCAGACTGGTTAGGCACGTGCCAAAGAATCCCTGCACCAAGTGGTAAAGTACTCAAGTTAGACGTTACTTATATATCCTTCAATACTCGTTTATGAAAGCAATTATTTTATCTTCTTACTGAGTATACAATGGCCACCAATGTTATATCAGGATTTATGTTCCAAGCACTCAAGTTTGCTTCTGCCAGAAAGCATACTGGTGCAGATGAGAGTCCCACACAGGTTGTACAAGAATACCACAACAAGCTCTGATGGATATTGTTTTATAACATGGATCTGTTGCAAGCTACAAAATTGAACTTTAGATTTTGGAAATTCTCAAATGATATGACTCAAACCTTAGGTACTTCTCAAATTATAACAGATGCAGTTGGGACAGAGGGGCACCATTTGCCTCCTCCATCCACCACAAGTTCCTCGCCCTCCCCCATCCCCAATCTTCTTCATTTCTTCTCCATATTAGCACTAACCTACTTGCATTTTGAGCTTGAGGTAAGTTTTCATATCTTGATTCTTGATTTTTTTGTATCATTTAACTATAAAACCATGAAATGCTTACTGTGTAGCTTAGGTGGAGAGGGTATATTTTGAGATTTTGAAGAGAAATATATGAGTTTAAGAGTTTTGGTTCTTCTAAGATTTGTGGGTAAGTCAAATCTTAGTTATCCTTAATTTTAGTGGATTAGTGAAAGTCTTAAACCCTATAATTTAGGGATTTTATATATACTCTTTTCCTAATAGCTATTCTTATTTAGAATAATTTTTCTAAAGCCTTCTTAACTTAAAATTTGATAATATAGTTAATAACCTTAAGTTTTAAGGTTATAGCTTCAAGTGGAGAGTATGAAAAGTTTTTAGAAATAATTTTGACATTACAGAAGCTATCATTTACCCTATGGTAATTTATTAGAATATTTTGTTGCTACTAAATACTTCAAGGATCACTCAACTCACTTCGGATTGAGCTATTGGTATCGCTTTAGATAGACTTTGGCTAAACTCTTAGTCTATGAATGAATGGTTTACATTATGGTATATTTTTAAATATTATATATATATATATATATATATATATACATACTTCTATGGTTTATTTCTTTAGTCATATTTGAATGAATTTTATAATAATAATAATAGTTATATCATTATTTATTTTTGAAAGTGTTAGATTTTATCATTTGAGAAAATAAGATATCTATTTTATTTATTATATAGAAAATATTGGTAAAAGTATGAAGGTAGTTGAGGATGAATTTCGTGTTAGAAGTTATAGCTTTATATACTCAATTTTTATTTTTACAATGGCATTGTTTATGTCCTTGAACTTATAAGTTATTTGAAGTTATATCTATGATAAGTGAATAAGTGTTGAATTCTACGTTTCTGAAAGTGATTTAATTTTAGTAAAAAGAATTGAGAAATGAGGATATGTGATTTCATTGTATCAAAAATATTTTTAAACATTCATTATGGATTTCATATTAGAACACCGTTTGCCATTAGAGAATAGATATAACGGCCTATGTGCACATAGTAGATTCAAATATTATTTGGCTATTGGGTAAGCAGATCCTTAGCTCTTTTCCATAGTTGTACGGTGAGCGAATCTTAGCCATGAGTGTTATCTCGGGTTAGGTGAGGCCCCAGGCTTGAAATGATAATTATTTAGCTATTGGGTGAGCGAATCCTTAGTCTATTGCCATAGTTTTAAGGTAAGCGAACCTTAATAGTGAGATTTGTACCATGTGAAGTAAGGTCCCAAGCTTATGAGGATCATGAGATTTGTCTTATTTCGTTGAGATGACTTCCTAACTTGTATTATAGTTTTTTTAGAAACTCACATTGTTGATTTTTAAGAAACTTTATGCTTCTGTATATTTTTGGTAAATGAAAGAAATCAATGTATTATTATTATGAGTTTTACTTCATTAAATTATTATATTTTTCAAATACCTTGAAGTTAAAGATTCGATTTTGTACTTGTTTCTCTTTTATAGTCATTATATTTATTATGGTCTCACTGAGTTTATGTGATTCACTCCTATTATTTTTATTATTTAGATTAGTAGGCAGTTGAGTAGCTAAGTCCTGAGATTCACAGACTTCCTCTCAGGCATATTCATCTTTCAATAGGCTTTTGTTTTGTGTTAGTGGCTTACGAAGTGTCAAACTCCAGTATCTTATAGGTATAAGGATAGAATAATATATTCTTTAATTATTTTTTTTAGTATAATGATGTAAATCCTTCTATAAATTATTTGATATATATAGTTATTAATCTGTCTGGTAATATATTGAATTTATTAAAGTTTTTATATGTATATTAAATATCATGTTAATTTATTTTTTAAGAGAGACTCGATCGAATTTTTGATACCCTTATTAAGTTATTTAAAATTATTAGTTAAGATTTTTTAAGTTAGGCTTGATAAGTTAAATGAATGTTAAATTAGTCTAATTTATGTGCCAGTTACAGTTCGAAGTCAGGCCGTAACATGAAAATTAAAGGAAGTAATTTTTTATGAAAAATAGAGATAAATACTTTAATGAATAGAAACGAGACTAAAACTCAAATGATACTTTAACAATAAAAATCAAAATCTAAATGAATAAAATGAAGTTAATTTATTGCGTGAAGAATGAACAAGCTTGCAGCTAGAAGATACTCAGCAGCAAGCAGAGATCCACCAAGAACCCAATTCCTTTGTGATGATGAGTCCATTGGAGAATCAACAATAACTGATAAGATTATTGGGCCCTTACAGAGAACAACTATGAGTGCACCTAATACCGATACTGTGGAACCCCAGAATTTGGCCTGAGTGCTGGAGCTTCTTAAACTGCCTTCTCCATCCTTCATGCATGGAGACAGAAAATGGTTGAGGATGAAAACGTGAGAATATCAAGAGGATGGATGGTGGAAAATAAGGTTTGGTGCCATAATGCAGAAACTTGTATTTTTTTCACCTGTCGCCGTTCTAACGCTAATTTATCTTCAACTTCTTTTGTTATTATTAGAACTTAATTTGGATTACTATTAGTGTAAAAAAAATTTGAATTTAACTTTTTTAAAGTGAAGATTTATTTTAAAAGATAAAATAAAAATTATTAATTATTAATAAAAAATTAAAGAAATAAATTTTAACTTCATAGTTTAATATATATATATACATATATTTTATTATGATATCAATTATTAATTTTTTTATTAACTGTTATAAATTTTTATTTTATTATCTAAAGTGAAACTCTCACTTTACTTTTTAAAGTAAGGCTCTCACTTTAGATAGTTAAATCTTAAAAGTTTTATACTATTATATAATCATATGTTGTAAAATTATTAAAAAAATTTAATTAAAATAACAACTACTTAATAAGTTAATTATTTTTAACCATATGATAATATATAAATAATAATAGTATAAAAAAAATTTATGTTAATAATTAATTAAAATTAAATCCTTATTAGAAACTTCGCCGTTGCATATTTCATTTACCACACATTGATGTTGTTAGGTATATTATTTTAAGAAGATACATCGTTTATGTGTAACTTAATAAAATCATATAAAAAGCCCTGTTTGAAAAATGTACTTTTGCCAAAATCACTTATACTGCTTACCAACAGGGGTTCTTATCTCCATTTTAAAGTAAATTTGGGAGGAGATGAATCTCTTCATGGCAAAGGGCGGTGCAACTTGATGCGCTCATGTAGTTACGTGTAATATGCTTAGTGCTTCTCCAGTTATATATTTTTTGAAAACGATGATGTTAGCACTCTCAATTATTTCATATTTTTTATTAACTACTTTTAATTATATTTTTTAAGATTTTCATTACTTAAATATAAATAGACAAATAAAATATAATTGATTAAGACTTAACTTAAATAAGTAAAATATTTAACTGAAGATAATTTAAAAAATTATAATTAAACATAATCAGTAAATAAATAACTAAGAACGTCAATAGTACGTACTTTTTATTTTTATTTTTTTAATTCTTAATAATCTGTTCATTATGCACTACGCCTTTTGTTATTCTTTCTTTGTTTTGGGGGTTAGTGACATGGGCCATTTTATAAATTAAAAACATATTATATAATCTCCACTGATAAAACGCCACTAAGGCCAGGTAGATGAATTGTCATTGTCAGTGGGGCCTATAAAGATTGCAATCAATCATCCTGCTGATGTACAATCACGCTTCTCAAACTTAGACGCGAAAATTACTTATTCTGTATTATTCATCAAATTTCTTAGCCTTTAATATGTTTGGAGTTTTCAAAAAAAAAAAAAGCTATTCACCAAAAAGGAAAAAAACTTTTAGGGTTTGGATGATGTCATAAATAAGATTGGTCACATATACATGTTTCAGCCTTTCAGGCCATCTTACAATAAATTTATGGGACTTTAACTATGCAGGTGTCTCTGATAAGAATGTAGCTCAATTTATTCATACTTGTGGGGACTGCTTTTTAAGGTGTTTATAATTGAATTAAATTAAAATGATGCAATTGGAAAATTAAAAATTAAATAAAATTAAAATTAATTAATTTTAATTTTACAATAAATTTATGGGACTTTAACTATGCAGATGTCTCTGATAAGAATGTAGCTCAATTTATTCATACTTGTGGGGACTGCTTTTTAAGGTGTTTATAATTGAATTAAATTAAAATAATGGAATTAAAAAATTAAAAATTAAATAAAATTAAAATTAATTAATTTTGTTTAATTTTTTTTATACAAATTGATTAGTTTCACTTGATTTTTGATTTTTATTTATGAAATTGAACCAAACTAAATCAAACTAAACTTATGTGATTATAAATATATTTTTATAAATTACATACTTATAAATAATTATATTTTAATATATTATTATTTGTATAGAAATGTTTAGATTAATTTTTTATTTATATATATTAGATTATGCTTTTATATAATATTTTTAGACTAATTTATTATTAATTGAGTCATAAAAAGAAAAAAATTAAGTTAGATATATTTTTTAAGAAAAAAAGTATTTGACCAAAAATCGATTGGACCAAGGTTTGATTCGATTCTTTAATTAAAATAAAATTAATTGATTTAGTTTGGATGACTTTTTTTTTTTCAAAACCAAACCATTGAACCACCAATACCTGACTATTCTCTATGCGATCGAAGAGAACCTTTTCCTTTTTTAATTGAAGAATAATTTTACAGAGTTAAAAAAATTAGTTAGAATTTTTTATATAATTTAATTATAATTAAAGATTATTATTGAATATAATGAAGTAGTAAAGACTATTCACCTATCAAAAAATTAGTAAACATGTTAAATTATTCTGTCAAAAGTTTTGACAAAAAGATTTTTGACTATATGGCATTTTTCTTAAATGAATCAATGTTTCAAAAGAAAAAAAGAATCAATGTGTTCTAATAATGAATTAAATCTATAAATGGATATATACCCAAAAAAAAAATCTATAAATGGATAAATATAAGATGTACTCTGGTGGTAAACTCCACGTTTAATTCTTTGTAAACCAATATCAAAATGGAAAACTTTACAATCATCCAAATATTGAATTATTACCCCGTAACAAAAGATTGAAACATGGCAAATGAATGTAATTTCTGAGAAGCATCAGAGATTGAATTCAACTTCTTAGCATTTACAACTTCCCTATTGCTGAATTAGAAGACCAAAACCAAGACAAGCAAATAGATAGAATGTTACTCTTGATAAGCAGGGGATCTTAGTAGTTTTTTTTAAACGTTTAAAGAGTGATAGGCACCTGAAAAGGACAGCAAGTAAAAGTAGGCATGACAAATACATTCTGATTTGCTGATATCCAATTCGTCCGTGTAGAGCGAGGTGGATTAAGATTTATTTCACTTACGAGCGGGAGGGGCGGGTTCGGGTTTGAAACAATCCGCCTCGCCTCTCAGCACTCCTAATATTTCAATTTTTTATTTTCTCTTTATTTTTATAAATTATATTACAATTAATGATGAGAAAGAGGAAAATAGTAAAAAGTTAATTGTATGATGGAGAGCTATGCAAGAGTAAGTACTGGACTTTATTTTCTTTGTTGACTTCACATCTAATATTTTCATTTCTATAATTTTATTATATTTAGAATTGATCATATTATCGTATCAAAAAAGAAATGATCATGTTATTAACTTGTTTAATTTCTAACTTATTAGAGTTTGTATTTTTCTTGAAATATATATTTTAATTTATATTATATTATAGTTATTTTTTTATATTTTAATTGATTATTTTGTGAATTTATAGCTAGAATGATTATTGGGACGAGTAGGATACGAGTTCTTCGTTTATGCTGCGTGACGGGTTCTAATTTTTTCATTCAAAACTTCATATACAAGAAATAGAAAATGCAGAACGGGATCGCGGTAGGAAAAAACACGCCCCTACCGGCCTTATTGCTATGCCTAGGTAAAAGCTGGTGTGAGGGTGCTGATAGAAGAAGAAAGAGTAGGTGAACTGTATTCAATTCCTTTATATCCACAAAGCAGAGCCACGAACCTGCATCCCTCAAAACATCAAAAACAAAAGAACAACCTAAGATCAACATTTTAAAACCTGAAGAAACTTTTGTACTGTTTTGTCTTTACCCAATCACTCCTATGAGGAATATTCTGCAGAGCAGAGAAACCTTGAACTGAGGAAGCCTTCTTGACCTGCATACACGTACAATCTAATTAAGAATAATAGTTTTAAACTGTGGTTGTGACTGCAGATACAATTATATCGTGATTGTAAAAATGATGAATAACTATAAATTTTTTTTATTAATACAGCCGTAATTACGATTGAATTACAGTTGTTAAGACTCTCACAACAGTATAATTGCAATTGATTTGATTTTGATTATACGAGATAATGAAGTGAGGACATGAAATACAGCACCAGCTGAAGATGAAGGGCAGAGGCAGAAGAAGAACAAGAGTGGAGACAGCATATGAATAAACGATGAGGACATAGTAACTCAGCCCCTCAACCCCTTCAGAGTGGCAGCTTTGAATAGAACGTTGGCACCAACTTCGGTGCATTCTGCTGCAACCATTGCACAGAACGGAACCACTTCCTTGTAACTGTACCTCCCCGCCATCTCTGCCTCTCTCTCTCTCCTTCCATCTCAGTCACTGCAGTGTTCTTTTTTGTATTTCTTTTTGCAAGCTTTTAGTGGTGCCTGTTTGTTCAGCACTTGGTCTGGGAATCTGAGGGTCATAATTGCTTTCTTGAATAACAATTTCTGCCTACATAATGGGCATTTGTTGTAGCGTGCGATTAAATTATTCTGAACCAATGATTTTGTTTCCCTATGGTACCTTTATAAATTATTGCATATTTTACAATTTGATAACAGGAAAAATGACCACTGAAAGTTGGGAGGTTGAGGTTATAATAAATCTGGCAAAAGTCCAGAAGAAAGAAGAAAATGAAAACAATCTGGGGGTTGCACTGTTGCACACATTTGAAATTCATCAGACCAAGAGGAGGAAAACTGAGAAAAAGAGCCATATTTGACAGTCAAGTAATGCTAGGGACACAATTGTTGTAGCCATAACTACATACGATACAAGGCACGATATGCGTTCAAAGTCTATTTGTTTAAACTTTTTCTTTACAACTTCGAGGGAGGCTATATTGTGATTTGTCACTATAATTGTAACATCCTAACCTTTTACCCTTATGTCAATATATATATTTATGGAATGCATGTATCTAATATATATTAAAATTAATGATAAAATACAATTTACACTCTTAATTACTTCAATATCAAAATATTTTTTAAATTTTTTTTTGTCTCACTAATATCCTAAGTTTGATTTGATTTAAAAATATTAATTTTGTCATTAAATAAAACGAAAGTCATTTTCATGTGCACACTATGTGACCATTCAATTAAAAGACCTTATGGGATAAAGTACAATTTATACTCCTAAAGTTTATCTTTGTATTAGATTATCTTTTAAATTTTTTTTGATATCACTAAAGTCTCTTAAATTTTAATCTAATTTAAAACTGAATGTTAACCTTTATTTCATTTAATAAAAAAAATAATATTTACAAATCAAATTAAAATTTAAAAGAGTTTAGTGAAATAAAAAAAACTTCAAAGGATAATTTGATATTAAAATAAATTTCAAGGTATTAATAAAGATATTAAGATCTTGAAAGTTTTAACAACATAAATTATATATATATATATATATATATATATAAAGGTCAAATGTTGGGATGCTACAATAATGATATGTGATTAGTATTATTATTGATAGTAACCAAAGAGCTCCCTTACCTCGTTTTGCCCTCTTCCTTTTAATTATAAAAATTTTTTAGTAAAGAACTACATTTGATTCTGGAACTTAGGTTTTGTAACCTGGTTCTGATGAAATTTCTTAAAAGCTGACCACAAGGGTCAAGTGTTGGGATGTTACAATAATGATATGTGATTAGTATTATTATTGATGGTAACCAAAGAGCTCCCTTACCTCGTTTTGCTCTCTTCCTTTTAATTATAAACAAATTTTAGTAAAGAACTACATTTGATTCTGGAACTTAGGTTTTGTAATCTGGTTCTGTTGGAATTTCTTAAAAGCTGACCGCGGTTTTTTTTTTTTTTTAATTTTTGGTGAACGCTGGCCACAGTTTCTACTTTCTAGTAAGATCCATGAGTACAATTTCATTGTACTTCTTTGTTCTTTTGATGTTTCATCTCTCAAGCAATTATGAGTCTTTCCCATTTTAGGCATGATTTTTATAAAGTAGGGATATTGATGGATTGTATATTGATGTATTTTCCCATTTAGTACAGACACCCTCTTATATAAATAGACTGCCTCTGAAATTAATACTACACACGAAAATACATTTACTCAAATAGCTCTCTTTGAGTTTCTCTCTGTCTTCTCATATTCCTCTTAGGATAAATTCATTTACATAATTGAATATTTGACTTACTTAGTTATATGCACTTTGACCTTCTAAAGTGAAAGTAAAAGGTGGCATCTAAAGAGTAAAAGCTGATTGCAGCTAGTTAAGTGGATACATTACAAAGCATTCCAAGGAGGAGTGCTCTTACAATTATAATGTTTCTATATAAAGGCCAACCTTTGATTACTTTATATTCCTTTCATAAGTTGGACACTCATTGACAAGCATCATACGTGATTTTTCTGTTATCTTGCCACTGCAACAAAGGAGTCCTACTATTGCATGGGGGAAGCGTTCTACCCAAGCAACAGTCTTCTTCACCCAGTTCTTCTCCTTTTGTCTTCCCCCATATAACAGCATAAAACCCAATTGACAGTATTACTGCTCCAAAGACACTGCAAAGTATGAGACAAGAGTAAAATGTCAAGAAATAATATGTTTATAGCAGCAACAAGGAACGTGACATTGGCTTAAAGATTGATACAAGAAAAATATTGAAAAGTTAATCCTATATATATCCTTTTTACTCATCGTCTTAATAATTCTCTTAATAATTCTTTTAATTACTAAATGAAGTAAGTATTGAATGTTTTTATATTTTTAAGATATTAACATAGTCACAAATTGCAATCCGTAACCGCAATTGTGACTGTAATATTACTATTGTGAGAGCAATTACGATCGCATCAACCGCATTTTTTTGCAATTATACACAATTTAAAAATTGATACAAGAAAAATATTGAAAGAATAATTTTGTATCCTCCTAATTCATCATTTTAATAATCCTCCGAATTATAAAATGAAGTAAGTAATGAATGCTCTTTATGTTTTCAAGATATGAAATGTTTTACTTTTTCATTGACAACTGCATAGTTATAAATTGTGATTCGCAACCACAATTATAACCGTAATATTACTATTGCAGGATCTACTGCAACCATAATTGTGGCCTCATCAACCACATCTTTTCACAATTGTCTACAATTTTTATAATTGCAAAATAACCCCATCTACAACTGCAATAAAAACAGGATTAGAAATATGATTAGGAAGATTATTAGGAGGATGAGTTAGGAGTATATAGAATTATTCAGTTGAAAATGTTCTAACCTTGCATAGAAAGTAATAATGAAGAGAGATAATAATGAGTTTCATACCTCCCCAGATGCAGAGCATCACCAAGGAATATGGCACTCATAGCAGCAGCTATGACGATTGACAGTGGCTTAAATATTGTTATATATACAGGACCTTTAAGATGGAGACCCCATGTATGTACCAAGGTGCTGAGGCATGAGCACAATCCCTGCAGGAAATGAATTATATACAGTTCAAATGTTACTGATATCTTTTTCATGGCTTGTTTATGCACAACATTTTAGTATCTTACTGCGTATATAACCGAGACCAGGGTTATATCAGGATTCAGCTTCCAAGAACTCAAGCTAGCTTCTGCTAGCAAGCATACTGGTGCAGATATGAGAGTCCCGCACAGGTAATATAACAAGACCACAACAAGTTCTACTGGATATTGTTTCATAACATGGGTCTGGTGCAAGCTACAGAATAGAACTTTAGTTTCTGGAAATTCTCAAATGGCTCAACTCAAATCTTAGGTACTTGCTGCATTATTGACTGTTAGCAGAATTTTCTATTGAGTTTGTGTTTAATTACCTGCCCAATAAACCAACATGAAACTAGAAGATTCCCAACAGCAATTAACAAGGCCCCAAGAGCCCAATTCCCTTGTGATGGTGAGCCCGGTAGAGAATAAGTTGATGCAGATTGTGATGGAGATGAAGCTGACAAAATCACAGGGCCCTTGTAGAGAACAACTATGATTGCACCTGTTATCGATACTATTGAACCCATGATTTTGGCCTGAGAGCTTGAGCTTCTTAAATTTGCCTTTTCCATCCTTCATTTGTTGAAGCCATGGCAATTTGTCAACAAAGCATTAGATAAAGTGCTATAAGTCAAGTACAAGATCCATGCTTGAAGGAAGAACTTAATGAGTGAAGAGTTGTAGCATTTGTTGGTTAAAAATTAAAGTAAGACTTGTAGAAAAGGAAAACAATTCTACCTATAAGCCTTTGAACTCTATAAAAGAATGAATTCAATTTCAAGGAGCAAATATACAACTCCTTTCCTTCTGGTTGCTAGTGTTATGCCAACCAACTCTTAATATTTTCAATTCTGGTTTCTAGTGAAGCTCTTGATATATCAAGTTTGTAAAGGATGAGTGGGACTGTGTTAGCTTTGTAAGCGGTTGATCATATTAGTCTTTTTATAACTTTAATTAAGGATCATCAATTTAAATTTTGTTATTATTGGTTTTTTGTACGAAAAATATTATTCTTATATTACTTTCTCCGCACATCTCTCCTACACCTTCTTATTATAAAAAAAGCAAGAAAGAGACTATCATCTTTCTCTTTTCTCTCTCTTACCTTTTCCTATAATAAAAAGGTTTCTGATTTTTCACTAAATAAACATATTTGAAATTTACATCAAAATTATATCTGTTCCAACACTTTTATTAACACAGAAAATGGTTTTAAGAATGACAGCGTGAGGAAAAATGTTGATGAGAAAATGAAGCAAGCCAATTATTATCACAAGTTCTATTAGTGTAGCATTTTTAGGGGAAGACACGTAATCTTGTGACAATAACTTACACGGATTTCTATCATGAATTTCCTTAAATGTCCATTTTTCATATTCAGAGGAGATGAATTCATTCATGTCCAAGTGGGGTGCAGCAAGATTAGCTTCTCCAGTTGTATAAGTTTTAATGGTTAAATATTAAGTTCATTTTGCATTACTCGCTGCATAATCTTCTTTGAGAAGCACCACCAAGGCCACGCCAATCGTGTGCGCTTCGTTTTTGAGGCCTAAAAAAGATTGGGTTCTTTCTTTTAAACGCTTCTTATGTTGTCTTATTATTATTATTATTATTACTACTACTACTATTATTATTATTATTATTATTATTTGCAGTAAGGGGCTTCTAGGGTTTCATCCTGTATTTTCTATCCTAAGCTGATCTAAGCAGATTTTTTCATGCTGGCCTAACGACCATATAAGGATTTTATTTCTTACACCCTTTATGAACTCGAGACAAAAAAGTAGCAACAAGATAAAAAGTAAACTCACATTTATTGATTTTAATATGGCTTCTTAAACTTACATGAAAATATAAATTTTAAGAATTGATTTGATTTATAAATGAAATCTTTTATTTGGAAGATTATAAAATAAAAATTAATTTAATTTTATAATAATTTTCAAGCATGAAAATAATTTTAAAATCAAACTAAATCACTTGAATTTAAATCAAATTAAATCAATTTTATTTTTTAAAAATTCCAAATATAGTGATAATGACTTATTTCGTATTTTCAATTAAAAAAAAGTACTATAATGATCACACGGTAGAAATGCCCAATTTTTGGCATAGGCCATATGGTAAAGATGAGTGAAGTTGAATTCAATTTCTAATAATAATAAAAATAATAATAATGATAATAATAATAATTTATACAATCATAAAAGAGATTCTTTTTTTTTAATTTTTTAACTTCTTAAAAAATAATTAATAACTAATTTAATACAAATATAAAAAATAAAATTATAAACATAAGCATTTTTTTAATAACCATATTCTATATTAACAACGGTTTATAAAGAGTTTTTTTTTATACACAAAATTATAATTAACTTTAAATATATTTCTTTTTCATAAAATTATTTTTAAATAATTAATTTATAACTACAATAAATTAATTATAAAATAATTATACAAGTAAAAATAAAAAATATAAATTAAAAAGTAAGACAATATCTAATAATAATAATAATAATAATATATGAATAATCAATTATTAGCTAGTCTCCTGTACTAAACATCTCAAACATAGCTATAATATCTGAACATGAATCATCAATTATGACTCTCCTGTACCAAAACAAGAAAAAAAGCATACAATATTCTACTCCTGATAAGCAGGGTATTTTGTATATTTTCCAATGTTGAAAAGAAGAGAAATAGGCACCTGAAAAAGACGGCAAGTATGAAGGTAAAAGCTGGTATCAGGTTGCTCATAGCAGAAGAAAGAGTAGGTGAACTGTACTCAATTCCTTTATATCCACAAACCTGTAAAAACAAACCTGCAAAAATTTAAGATCAATATTTAACAGGGGATTCTTTGCACTGGTTATGAGTATCCCGCTCCACTCTAAAGTCTTCTAAAAAAAAGTTATATAGAAGTATGATTTTAAATTATAGTTTATAATAGTAATTACGACCGTAATATCTTTTTTAAGAGAATCTTTGTGACCGCATGCACATTTAAAGCATTTCTTTTCACAATTTCTACAACTGCAACAAAACTGTCACCACAATTTAAACCATATATACAACTTACCCGAGCACTCCAAGGAGGAAAATCTTGAAGAGCAGAGAGACCTTGAATGCAGGAAGCCCAGTTGACCTGCAAAAATACATGAATAGAAAGGAGAAGCATATGCTTAGAAATTTATTGATTTGACCCTGTTTAGTACACAAAATAAGAAATAGATAATTTAATATAATTAATATTATCTATCTTTATATAATATTTATGTAAGATATTAAATAACATAATATCTGTTTAAAATAATTTTATTTAACTTTAAATGTATAACAAATAGAAACTAAATTATTTTATCTTATATAGTATTATATAATCAAAAAATTAAATAAAATTATTTTAATTAAATAAATTACTATCAAATATCTTATTTAAATATTATATAAAAATATATAATATTAATTAAATTAAATTATTCATCTCTTATTCGATGTGCCAAATGAAGCCTTGATGTATAAAGTATCCATTGCAAAATCATAAGACATCACCTGCGAAAGACGAAGGGAAGAGGAAGAAGAATAACAAGGGTGGAGATGGCATATGAGTAGACGATGAAGACATAGTAACTCAACCCTTTGAGAGTGGCTGCTTTGAATAGAATGTTGACACCAACGTTGGTGCACTCTATTGTAACCATTGCACAGAAAGGCACCACGTCCTTGTAGAAATAGTATCTTCCCACCATGATTCTCTCTCTCTCTCTCTCTCTCTCTCTCTCTCTCTATCAGTTTCCTTATCTGATTGCTGCTTGGTCTGTTGTTCCCTCCTCTTGTTATTTTTATATCTTACAAAATATCGATGTCTACTTTCTGTCTTACATCCTCGGCATTCTTTTTTTTTTTTTTTTAATTTGGCCAAAATATCTTTGGCAATCTTAGAAGAATAGCGTGATTTGGATAGATAGGACTTTGAAAGAAACATGAATGAGATTATATAATATTCTTTTGATATTTCAACATTGTTTCCCAATTGATTTAATCGGAGAGGAAAGTTCATTTATCAATTGGTTTAATCCATAATTAAACCAAATGATGTCATGAATGTGATTTTAAACATAAAATTCAAGGAATATTGACATATATAATATTCACATAAAAAGTTAGTGGCAGATTTTATGTCAATATTATATGAATTTTATCTATACTATTATAAAGAAAGTTTTTCTCTTAAATATCAAATTTTTAGTTTCTCAAAATATCATTGTTAACTAATTAAATACAAATAAAAAAAATAAAATTATAAACACAAATATTTTTTATTATAATTAGATTTTACAGTTACATTTGCTTTCAAATACATAGAGTTATATTCTTCTTACATATGTACTATTATAATTGCCTTCAAAATATTATACTTTGTCACAAACTAATTACTTTATAATTATAATAAAATTATAATTAATTAATTTATAAAATAATAATATAGACAAAAATTAAAAAAATACTTGAGACCTATTTTGTTGTCTTGATAATCTTTCTTTATCTTTCTTTATAATATAATTTCTATGACCAATTTGTTATGCCTTAATAAACGAGATCTTATTAGTTATATAGTAACTAATTAAAGTGAATGTCTGTTAATTGAGGCTCAAATTGTGAGTAAAATCAACATAATGAATCAAATTATGAGTGAATTCAAATATTAGTAACCAAATTGTGAGTTTTAATTATTTTTTATTTTGAGCAGCCTAATCAATACTACTCAAATGTCATGTTAGTAATAGTAGTGTCATATTACTTTTAACGGTAATATATTATTATTTTCTTTTAGTGAATAGTGACACATAAACAAAGTCACCAAAATAAAAAGAGTTTATAAATGTTACCTACTAAATTAAGAATTAAGATATATTAAATTATGGATGTCATCAAATATTTAAAACATTAATGTATTTACGAAACTGTTTCTATCTAGTAGGTGCTGGACTTTTACTAATCAAGGTATCCATTTGTCGCACCTATGTTTGACGTCTGGTTTGTTTTGTTTTTAAAATTCAAGCAACGTACATCATATTTCCTGTTAATGGAAGAAAATTTCAAAAGGTTGCAGTTGAAAGTTCACGTCAAATGCAAAAGGAAGCGTAACTGACTGTCGAAGTTGCCAGAACTTGCAATTACTGCATTTGGATCTGGTACCACAAGTCAATAGCGTGTCGCTGGTTTACATCAGACATCAGACAAACCACTGAGAAATCACCACGTCATTTCTTAATTATCTGAAAAACTACGTGATATGACTAAATTTAGACTTAAATTATTAAATTATTTTATGAAAGATTTAATTAATTTTATATTAATTTTTAAAAAAATTTAAATTTAATTTTAATTTTTAAATAAATTATTTTATTATTTAAATTAATCTCTAAAAAATTTAATAATTAGTCATATTTACCTTTAAATAATAATTAACTTAAACAAAAAATAAAGATCATGGTACAGTTAAAATTTTTTAAAGAATAATATAAAATTAATAAAATATTTTAGAAACTAATTTAAAAATTCAGTCCTAAATCTAAAAATATACAAGTGTGCAGATGAGTTTATAAATCATTAGGTGTGGTAATCTCATATGTTGGATATCCTATAATACAATCTTTTTCATTTTTATATACATGTGCTTGTATATTTTATATAATAAAGACCAATACATTTATTAAGAAGATGACATCTTCCAGGCTACGGAAAAATTAGGGAAACTTTTATTTATATTAAGTTCATAATCATAACGTTGTGTTTAAGTTATTAAGTTTTTCTCTTTTTTGGTTATTTACTTTATGTTTAGTTTCAGAGAAAAAAAAATTTAAAAGTTAAAACTTTCCATTGTTTAGATTAAAAAAAATATTAGGATAAAGATGTAAGTTCCAAAGCTATGAAACTTACTAAATTTTGATGATTGGCAAACACTATTAATCATTAAAGATTATTTCTCTCACAATCGCTTTGAGTTTATTATAGATTCTGTAAGACTTTTTTGAATAAAAAAAATGTGCAAGCTGACTGTTTTGATGGAGAAAACATGGCTAAAATGACTAAATAAATCCATATCTCCAACAACACCATTCAAGTGAAGTTTGAGATGCTTACTCAAAACTCAAACACTCATCAGTGAGGAACTTATAAGTTGCAATCAACTCAGAATGTCAAAAATTCGATCATAAAGGTCACAAATCAATTATTCTCATCACCATTATGAGTATCATTAGACGAAGACAGTTTTGAGCAAAGGCTGCAAAAAACTGCTGTTGCACCATTACAGGACAAGTTTTACAGTCTCAACTACCTGCAACAGTTCAAACACATTTATTTTGGCTAATGGCTAGTTTTTCATTGATCTACACGACCATTCATCATTCTGATAATCTTATTTGTCATTCTCTACTATTCTATTCAATCTTACTTAGATATACCAGGTAGTGATTGTTGTATGAAATTTTGTTAGATCTTGAAGAAGTTTGGTGAAAAAAAAACTACTTGTAATCTAACTTAGAGAAGTTAGGGTAAAAGAAAGATTATTTAGTGGTATAAAAATTTCAGTTGATGTGCTAGGGACTAGATATGGGCACGTGGATATGACCGAACTAATATAAATCTCGTGTGTTCATTCTTTCTTATCTTCTCTTAACCATTCTGCACTGTTATATTGATTTTTCCTATTAAGTTTCTTATTTTGATTTTGGTAAAGTGTTTAAGTATGTAAAAATATCTTTCTAAGTATCCTCGTAATAAGAATTTCTCAGCTTAGGTAAGAGTAGTAATTGGTGACTTGTGTGCTTACTCTTCTAATAATCATTTTGATAATCATTTTGAGCATTTTACTAACCATTCTCTCAGAACATCCAAGTTATACTAGAGAAAGTTGTTTCTAAAGTTTCAAGAAGAAAAACATTTTTAAGCATAATTCAACCACTTTTTTTTGCTGGATCACCTTTAAAAGAAAGCTCTGAGAACAAAAATTTTGAAATTTTCTTTTTAAATTATCTCTTCATTTCAAATTTTAAAATTTTTTCATCTCTCTTGTTTTCTTTCTTCATATCCAAACAAAGGGTTAGGGAATCAATTAAGAAATAACGTCAAGATGTATGTATAGATTCTATTATACATATATTCAGTGTTCTACTTCTACTATAATGATCAATTGCAAGATCTAACATATAATATCAAAGCTCGATTATATTGAATTTTGGATATAATTAAATTAATTTAAATTTGTAATACAAGGGCACAAAGCCTAGCCTAACTCAGACCATAGAGGAATGAAGCACCCCAATCAAGATCTCCACCTCAAAGGTGGCTCACTACAATAGCTACTCAACATGCATCACATCATCAGAGAAGATCTTGCCCAACCAAGCCAAGACTTGCTCCCCAATAATTGCTCCCCAATAATTGCTCAAGCGACAATCTAAAGATGGAATCCCCTCCTAGGATAAAACCATAAGTAATTCCCACATCGAAACCACCTCCATGGTAGTCTTAGGCTGAGGCTATAAATAGGGGTTGAGCATAATAGAGAAATATATGAGAAAAAGTTGACTCAAAAGACTTAGCTTCACATTTTCCTCTCTTAGAAATGAGCTACAAGCCTTATGAACACATCTTCTCAAATGTCTACACCCTAACCAAATCAACCATATGATGAAGAAAGTTCGCAAAGAAGCTTGCAAACAACTTAGGAGTATATCTCTAGCCACCAAAATTCTAAGAGCTAAGTTTTACTAGCTAACCTTGAAGGCAGATACAACTAGGTTCATCAAAAAATGGGATAACAACAAATGTTTTCCAATAAACACCTTGCTTCCACTGAAGAGCACTTACCATTTTTGCCAGCCCATGACCATTCTGCAAATGGAGAATAGACATCCTCAGGATTTTCCCTAAAGCAACTGCACAAATGAAAATTTTCATCGTAGGAGTAGTATACTTCAACAAGTGGTTAAAAACCGAACCCCTAGCTTAGATTACCTTCAAAATATCCTAGAAGTTCATCTAGAAGACAATTATGTGCAAATTCAGTGTTTCATATACTATTACCACTAACAACAAACCAAGTTTAGAGATAAACACTTCAAAAAATTGTTCTTGGATGTCCAAATTAGGATATGTTACACATCAATGGAACACCCACAAGAAAAGGGACAAAGCAATGTAACCAATAAAGTCATCCTCAACATACCTATGAAAATACTTGATTGAGCAAATGGAAATTGGGTGGAAGAGCTTTCTACATATTATAAGCATACAAGACCAGCCACAATCAACAATTAAGGAGTCCCTATTCAAGATTATCTTTGGGCTCAGAAGCAATGATACCACTTGAAATTGGAGAACTAAGCTGGAGAACAAACATACCAACAATGAAAACGACTTAGATACTAGCCAAGACTTCTTAGAAGAAGAAAGGGAGATAGAATACATCCAAGATATGGTTTGCAAATTGAGAGCCACCTAAAAGTATAACAACCAAGTCCAGCTCAAATGGTTCAAGAATGGAGACCTCATTTTTAGAAGGGCTTGCATTAACTAAAAAATAAGACTACAGGAAAGTTAACCCAAAACTGGGAAAAACCTTATGACCAATCATGATAGAGGAGCATACAAACTTAGCACGCTCTATGGGAAAGTGGTATCGAGAAAATTAAATGTAGCCAAGCTAAGGATTTACTATAATTAAATACATTCACTATAATGTTTCCATTTTACATCACTTTAATGTGTTAGCCTAAATTGTTATTTTATAAAGTTTAAGTCTATTCTAGGAAAAATATGTAAATATATTATCTGTTCACGTCGGCTACAAGGGCTGCATAGGCGAACACAATAGGTAGACTAGTGGTGATCAAGGTTACTTTGCTTTGGGGATTTCTGAGGCCGTTCCGAGTTGATTTCGAGGTGAGTGCACCTGTAAGGACACTCTGATGCCTAAATGAGTAGGTGATAGAGTGGAGTGGTAAGTGTAAGTGCATAAAGGAGTGAGATTGCATATCATTGCTCGTGATACCTGCTCTCCCTTAAATAATCAGTTTTGAGGGACATGTCTCCGTCGTGGGTGAGTTGTGGAGAGCGGTAAGGATCAGAATAGTTCCACAATGGCCAGTGCAGAAGCCAGTCTTGGGTAATGCTCTTATAGGGGTTGACCAAGTCATGCTTCGATTGAGTTAGGCTCGACCTGAGTGGGTTGGGCAGGTAGTGGGCTTCTTGTGTTTGGGCCTGGTTCTAAGTCAAAAGGAAGGCTTACTAAGGCCTGGGAACCTATACGATACATTGTCCCCAACTCGAAAAATCGACTGCGAAGTAGGCGGGTTCCGAGCTCAGTAGTATCAGGTTTGTGAGGCATCTTGTGCAGGTGAGGTTGCTTATTGTTTTCTTCTTGTCAGTGTTGGGCAAGTCTCGGTTATTGTTCTGAGCATAATTGCTTATTAATTGTTCGTCATTTGGTCATTGCAATTTACTTTGATATTACTGCTTCAATGTTTGTATTTTGAAACAATTGGACCTACATACGAGGGAAGTAGCTCGACTTCGAGATTTTTAATTTGATCACTGAATCTGTGAGGGAGGTCACTTGACCTCGGGATTTTGAACTTGATCATTAAGTCTGCGATGGATGTAACTCGACCTCGAGATTTTTGACTTGAAAGATTTTGCTGAATACGCGAGGGAAGTACCTCGACCCCTGGGATTTTTAAACTTGATCACTAGGTCCATGAGGGAAGCAGCTTGACCTTAGGATTTTTTAACTTGATCACTAAATCCGCGAGGGAGGTAACTCGACCTCGAGATTTTGAACTTGATCACAAAATTTACGATAAGGGTAGCTCAGCCTCGGGAATTTTAACTTGTTCGCCAAGTTCGCGAGGGAGGTATCTCAACCTCAAGATGTTTAACTTAATTGCTGGGTCTGCGAGCGAGGTAACTTGACCTCAGAATTTTTGACTTGAAGGATTTTGCTGAATCTGTGAGGGATGTAGCTCGACCTCAAGATTTTTAACTTGATCATGAGTTTCGCAAGGGAGGTAGCTCAATTTCAGGATTTTTAACCTGATTGTTGAATCCATGAGAGAGGCAGCTCGACCTCAAAATTTTGAACTTGAATGCAGAATTTGAGAGAGAGGTAGCTTGACCTCAGGATTTTTGACTTGAATTTGCGAGGGAGGCAACTTGACCTCGTGAAATTTAACCTGATCGTTGAGTCCGCGAGGGAGGTAGTTTGACCTCGGGATGTTTAACTTAATCGCTGGGTCCGCTAGTGAGGTTGTTCGACCTCTTGGAATTTTTAACTTGATTAGAATTTTGAACTTGGAACATAGAATTTGCGAGAGAGGTAGCTCGACCTCGGAATTTTTAACTTGAAGGATTTCGTTAGGTCTGCGAGGGAGGTAGCTCAACCTTGAAATTTTTAACTTGATCGCTGGGTTCGTGAGAGAGGTAGGTCGACCTTGGGAATTTTAACCTGATCACTGAGTCCACAAGGAAGGTAGCTTGACCTCGGGATGTTTAACTTGATCACTGGGTCTCCGAACGAGATTGCTCGACCTCAAAATTTTTAACTTGATCAAAATTTTGAACTTGAACGCAGAATTTACGAGAGATGTAGCTCGACTTCGGTTTTGACTTGAAAGATTTAGCTGGATCAGCGAGGGTGGTAGCTTGATCTCGGGATTTTTAACTTGATCGTAGGGTTCGCGAGAGAGGCAGGTCGACCTCAAAAATTTTAACCTGATTGCTGAGTCTGCGAGAGAGGTAGCTTGACCTCGGGATGTTTAACTTGATCACTGGGTCCGCGAGTAAGGTTGCTCGACCTCAGAATTTTTAACCTGGTCGCTGAGTTTGGGAAGGAAGGAGTTCGACTTTGGAATTTTGAACTTGATTGCAGAGTTCGTGAGGGAAGTAATTTGACCTCGAGATTTTTGACTTGAAGGATTTTGCTAAATTCAAGAGGGAGGTATCTCGACTTCAGAATTTTTAACTTAATCACTGGTTTCGCGAGGGAGGTAGCTCAACCTCGAGATTTTTAGCCTGATCACTGAGTCTGCAAGTGAGTTACCTAGACCTTGGTATTTTTAGCCTGATTGCTGAGTCTGGGAGGGAGATAGTTTGACCTAGGGATTTTGAACTTGATCACAGAGTCTGCGAGGGAGGTATATCAACCTTGGAATTTTTGACTTGAAGGATTTCGCTGAATCCGCAATAGAGGTAACCCGACCTTGAGATTTTTAACCTAATCACTAAGTCCGCAAGGGAGGTAGCTTGACCTCGGGATGTTTAACTTGATCGTTGGGTTCGTGAGGGAGGTAACTCGACCTTAGGATTTTTAACCTAATCATTGAGTCCGCGAGAGACGTAGCTAGACTTCGAGATTTTTAACCTGATCGTTGAGTCTGGGAGGGAGGTAGTTCAACCTCAGGATTTTGAACTTGATTGTAGGGTCTGCGATGGAGATAGCTCGACCTTGAGATTTTTGACTTGAAGGATTTCGTTGAATTCGTGAGGGAGGTAGCTTAACATCGAGATTTTTAACTTGATCGCTGGTTTTGCGAGGGAGGTAGCTCGACCTCGGGATATTTAACCTAATCACTAAGTTCGCGAGGGAGATAGCTCGACCTCGGGATGTTGAATTTGATTGCATAATTTAAGGGGGAGGTAACTCGACCTTAGAATTTTTAGCTTGAAGGATTTCACTGGGTTTGCGATGGAGGTAGCTCAACGTTAGGATTTTTAACTTAATTACTGAGTTCGGGAGGGAAGTAGTTCGACCTCGAGATTGTGAACTTGATTACAGAGTCCATGAGGGAGGTAGCTCGACCTCAAAATTTTTGACTTGAAGGATTTCACTGAATTCACGAGGGAGGTAGCTCGACCTCAAGATTTTAAACTTGAAAAGTTTTGTTGTGTTCGCGAGGGAGGTAGCTCGGCCTTTGGATTTATAACTTGAAAGATTCCGTGGTATCTGCAAGGAGTAGGGAGTAACCAACCTCAGACTTTGAGTGTTGACCCGAAAACGGTGATGTGATGGCCATGGAGCAGTATGGATACCATGAGGGCGTCACTCTGTTGTAAAATACTGGTGAGGTCCAGACCTTGGTATAAGTGCCTTAACTGTTTTTCTTGATAATTGGTAATTGTTGGCACATTTGATGCTTTGAAAAATTAATGATGTGTAGTCATGAGCTTTCGAAAAGTCAGATTATATTACCATGTTTGACGGTTCTGCTATGTGGGTATTTTATTGGTTACTTAGTTGTCATCAACTCATTTCCTTTATTATTGAACCTGAATGATCGAGCTGAGCTGTTGCTAACATTGGACAAAGTTTGAATCTAAATGAAAGTTGATTTATTGCCGAGTTGGCTTGTGTCTTGTTACCATCTTGAAAAATTATGGCTAAGCACCTAAGCAAAATCAAATCGAAGGCAGTGGTTAGTTTGCTGTCCCCTGTATGATCATCACCTCTCCAAGTATTTAGATCCCCATAGCCGTTTGCGAGGAGGGCCCTCATGGTCTAGACCGATTGAATTCCTAGGTGTAAACGACGTCAATGGCAAAAGAGAAATCAAAAGGCAAGTGGAATGCCCTGATTTGGTATTGAGGTTGCATTTCAGTGTGACATGACCGAGGTAACATTGGTGAGAACAATGTCAATGAGGCTAAGGAGGTAGAGGCTTGTACTGATGATGCTGCATCTAGTGCCGAGCTCAACGGCACGTCAAGAAATTTGATGGGGACGAGAAAGCAAGGCCAAATGGAGGTTCTGATATAGATGAAGCAGTTGTCTTGCTTCTTCATGAAAGTAGAGCTAGCTCGAGCTTAAGGTGCTTGGTCGGTAGCTCTGACAGAGTTTGATAGTTTATGGGCATGTGTTACTGAGCTGGCAGGGGAGTTTGAGGTGGTGGGAGATGTTGGTATTGTGGGCAATACTGCCAATTTTTATGAACGGACTCCATTGTTACTGTTTTAGTAGGTATTTCTACATTAACGTATACCTTTCTGGATTGAATTTGATGAGGATCCAAGTTGATTATGAATAAAGCAACTCTCAAGTTTTCATGCAGCCATGCCTCCTCAGTTGAATTGGTTGTTTGACACCGGTTGTCCAGCAGCCCAGGTGGTGATTCATTGTCTACTAACTTTTCTCAAGTTGGTTATGACTTATTTTTCTTGAGTTCCTCAACCTATTCCTTAAGCTGTTGGATTTATGTCATGAGCTCTTCGCTGTTAGATGCATAAGGTGCTTGTGGAGGATTGGTAGAGGGATCCGCTCCTTCCATCCTGTGTTTGCTTTTGTAAATGAATTAGTTAGCTCAAATGCGAGAGAAAATTTTTTACCTACTTCCTACAGACGGTGCCAATATTCACATCGGCTGCGAGGGCTGCTTGGGCAAACACAATAGGTAGACCAATGGTGATCAAGATTGCTTTGCTTTGGGGGGTTTTTGAGACTGTTTCGAGTTGATTCTGAGGTGGGAGCACATGCAAGAACACTCTAATGCCTAAATGAGTATATGACAGAGTAAAGTGATAAGTGCATAAAGTAGTTAGATTGCATATCATTGCTCGTGATACCTGCTTTCCCTTAAATAATCAGTTTTGAGGGACGTGTCTCCGTTGTATACGAGTCGTGAAGAGGAGTGAAGATCGGAGTGGTTCCACAATGGCGCGAAGAAGCTAGTCATGGGTTATGCTCTCATAGTGGTTGACCGAGTCATGCTTTAATTGAGTTAGGCTCAACCTGGAGTGGGTTAGGTAGGTAGTGGGTTTTTCATGTTTGGGCCTGATTCCAAGTCGGGAGGAAGGCCTACTAAGGCCTGGGAATCCATATGGTACACTATCTTTCTTCTTATTTTCATGATTGGAACTATGTTTGCTAGCCATTCGATGTATCTAACTATCTGTATGAAACCAATTTTGAGTAGCAATTCAATCTCTTGTATTTTAGGAATAAATTCCAATGATCTTTTAAGTGGTCTTGCACCCGTCTTGATAGGTAAACAATTCTCCACTAGGTTTTTGGATAGATCAGGCATTTCATGGAAATCCCACACATAATTGTCTTTGAAACATCTCAACAAAGCCACCAATTGACTTCTACACTCATCTATCAAAAGCCCACTTACAAGTGTAGTCTTACAATGATGGGTCTTGAGTTTCTAAGGTCATCACTCATCCTTCATTAGTGGTTCTATGAAATTGGCTACATTAATAGTAAAGGTAGCTGAGATCATTCTCCTTTAGCAGTGTATAGGGCTAGCCTAGCCAACATATAATTTATTGCATCAATAGTCACCATTGGATTCATGGGTTGCAGTGGGCCACAATTTTAGCCTTTGACTTAATTATAATGCCTTTTGTTAGTCCCTAAAATAGAACAGCGGTCCTCGATATTTTCTATGGCAAATAATATTATGCTTCTAACATGCAAACTTCAATTGTTAATGACTTATTATTAACTCTGACTATTTAAATGACATATCCATTCTAGTATATGAGGGTCTGCTGTATGGAGGATGGAAAAAAAGTGATTGGTGGGTATCCAATCATGTCCTAACAACAATGTATAAGTAGCTTTAGCATTCATCACAAAGAAAATCATCGTGATAGTTTTAAAACTTACAATCAACTCGAATGGTATGATCCCTCTTGCATTGATCACCCCTCTTTTGAAATTTGTCATCTTCATGTTTGTTTACATGAGATTATTCTCATTTCTCCCTCTCTTTCTTAAAGTTGAAAGAGGCATGATGTTGAGTGCGGCCCCATTGTCCACAAAATCCTGAGATAGGCCTCCCGTTTATGTTAGCTTTGATATACAACGGCTTTCATTGTCTCCTTTGACTTTTTAAAAACGGCTTTGACAATGCTTTTGGGATACACCCCTATGCCTAACATAGTTTTCTCTTGCTAAAAAGGTTACCCATACAGTGTCACAATTATGTCAATCACCATTAAGGGTGGCAAATGGATATATATGATATATTTTGAATTGGATCATTAATTGATGGATAAAAAGAACAATAATAATATAAGATACATTAAAAATTGTTAAAATCATCAAATCCATCTATGACCTATTTTAATGGATGAATATCCAATCAATTCATTAATATGTATTAATGGATGGATATCCAATCATCCATCTTCAACCATATACAATTAAGCTCCTCCTATGTTCAAATACATTTAATTATATATATATATATATATATATATATATATATATATATATATATATATAGGATTCAATAAAAATTTTAGTTAGTTCACTAACTATTCATTAACTAAAGCTAATCTAATTTATCCAAATCTATTAACTCTATTATTATACTTAAATTAGATTTATATATAAAAATATTAGATCGATCATGAATTTAATTACCACCCTTAATCGCCAATAACTCATCCGACAATCTCTCAAGGTTGGCTTCAAACTCATGAGTAGAATCAAAAGCCACAATCTTTTCATCTACATAAGTTATAATGTCCTTTTATGTATATAAATTAAAAATTTAAATTTTTTACCATGATTTAGCACAAAAAGAAAACAGAAGCAACAAAAAAATTAAGAAAAAAGTGTATATCACATCATCAATAAAATACAAAGAAAACACACAAATTAAAGAGATGTAACTTTTTTTTTTAAATTATTTTAAAATTGTAAATATTTAATTATTTTAAAATTTCAAATAATCAAATTATGACGTATGTATTTTCACGGCATTATAAGCTTATTCAATAATAGCTGCGGTCTGCTGATGTTTTTCTTGGGTTTTGGTAGCCAGGATGATATGTCAACATTTGTTTGTCTCGCATGCAATTATCCACACCACGTATCGAATCCTCTCACCCTTTCCCCAAAATTCCCCACTTCTTTGGACCAATAATAATGATAATAATAATATTAAATTGAAATCGGTAAGGATAAATTATAAATTAAAAACGGATACTAAAATCAAATGGATAACCTACATACAATTGGAAAGTATTTGCAATATGATTTTCCAAAGCCTTGCAGTTGCAATAAGCAATTCAATTTAATAGTAAAGAAGAAAAGAATCGCATCAAATAGCATCTAACCATCTCATTGCAAGTTTTGGTTTCCAACAAGACAAATAAAAAGAAACAATCCAGATAGCATTAAAAAGAAACAAACAGTGTATCTTTGGTATGATTCAGGGCATAAATTAAAAGTAAAGTTCAATCTAACCAAGAATCTTTATGTATCAATTTTTATGTTTTTCCATGATCTTTGTTTTCCACAATAGCTACCTATCATCTTCTATTCACACATATAAAACTTAGGGCTAGGAGTGTAAAGACCTGTACGGCTGAAATCCCCGCCTTGACTACAGGCGAAACAGCAAACTCCAATGTCATACTGGAGTAGTATTTAGCAGCCGGCCATTTATAAATTAGCAGATTACAAAGTCACAGCTACCCTTTTTTACGATTTAATTTCTCATCATTGTCCACAGTTAAGGATAGATCAATCAAAATTTGAAAGCCATTATAAGCCCACATGGCTATTTACATTTTCTTTAGTGATAATGACAACGTAAAATATCAAAGCCAATCTTTGAGACCACCCCTCTCTTAACCATCAAAAGAGACGAGGAAAAAACTAGATAAATACAACAGGAATAATTTGGGGGGCAGGATGAAATTTACAGATATACACACAAACCTTTGGCATCCAAAGTTAAGCAAGTTTCAGTTCTTCCTCCTCTTTTTCTTCCTCAAAAACGGCATAGCACTAAGTGCTCCCACAGAGGTTCCTCTATTGTCATGAGCATTCTCTATATTGAATTTACGAGCCGTCCCTCCATCTTGCATTTCATTTTCAGCTTTTTCATTGCCAGAAAACAGTATATCTGAACTATTTTTATCACAGTCAGCCTCGTCCAAAAAATCAGAACAGTCTGGAGAGTCTGCAGTATAATCCACTGTAGCAGTATTGACATCATCAATTGCATTGTGGTTGTTGTTACCTGTCTCACTATCGTCAAAACAAAATCCACCTCCCATTTTAAGGTAGTCGTCAGAAGAGTCAGCATTAAGAGAATTATCATGATTATCAGCTCCCGGATGACTAGTTTCACTGGCATCATTGCAGTACCAACCTTCTGACTCAAGATTGTCTCTAGGCAGGTCCTCCTTCAGAGGAAGATTTATTATATTGCTTTCTTTCCCTCTGCTGAAATCCGTGGCAGCATCTCCACATGCACCATGAATGCAAGATAAATTTTCATCTCTTGGCTCTTCATGCAAGCATGTCTGATTGCTCTCATCAAATGAATCATCAGCATCTTCAACTTCAATATCCTTGAAAGAATAGTTGACAGGTTTCCGAGATCGCATAGACTGGAAAGTACACAAAAATGTAAGTGGAACCTTTTCATTCTTTTTTTCGCTTTGGCAAATGAGATCATGTTCAATCACCTTGATAGCCTAAAGTTATCAATATAATAGAGGAACCTTTTATTCTTTTTCTGTATTTTAGAAAACATGAAATTGTGGTTCTGCCTTCAGTTTTATAGATGTAAGTTGACGTAAGCACAGATACATGAAGAAAAATAATTTCAAAAGAAGTCAGTTACAAACAATAGTAAAATTTCAAAGGCCCAAAACAAACACTAATATAAGCAACCAAATTAAGATACATACTAACAATAGGTTCAGATCAAGTTCCAGTGTGGAGAGTTTCTTTCTAAAACAGAGGCAGTGAAGAGAAATACCATAATTTCCCACCTAACAGCACTGTGGACCTTTTCCTTTTCATTTACAACTCATGTAGTTTATCCCTCCCTGCCCGACAGACATTTCATAAAGAAGTTTGCAGGATTGAGAAGCACCAAAGTGCATTTCATATTTTCATATTGAAGGAGCATGCATTTCATATTTTCATGTCATAAACTAGAAGAAACAGAATGAAGCTTACCCTTCGCACCTCATGAGGAACTTTAGACTTCTCAACATGCACTCTTGGCTCATGATCATCAGTGTCACTATTACTAGATGTGGTTTCACCTGATTCAGAACTAAGACTTTCCTTTTCCCTCCCTTTTTTAACTCCCACTCCCACATCTCTACCTCTTCCTCTTCCTCTTCCTCTGCCTCTGCCTCTGCCCCTACCACTTCTATTCAAAATCAAAGCCTTACCATCACATTGCTCTTCTGTCTGCAAACATTGCTGTAAATTCTCCACCTCAGATGGACCAGGAGCTGAAGAAGGATCATCAGTGATTTTCTTTTTCCTTGACCACGCCTTAGCAACAGTATCCCCAGTGTTTTTCCTTTTCCTTGACTGTTTCACTTTCGATTGCTCCATAACTGCAAGACTTTCCTCTGTTCCCTTTGAAGAAGTCTCCGATTTGTTATCCGCAAGCACAACAGGACTTCCTCTCCCATTCTTTACAGTGGTGGACAAATCTTCTGCAGAATCATCTATCAAATCTGAAGGCTGGTTGCCAGTAATTCCTTTTACAGCTTTCTTAATTCTCTTACTACGAATTTTTGCGAATCTTTCATTGAAAGTGTAAAATGCTTCCAACCTTAGTTGAGTCTATATTAAAAGATTCAGCTAATATCAGAATATTACTCATATAACTACAAGTATAAAGAAGACACTAGATAATCCTGCCTAGTTTATAGTGACCAAATTAATCTCATCCCTTATTATGATAAAAATAAATATAAGTATCAGCATCTGTAGAAACTACAGGTGATTGAAAACACAGTCTAGATACCTCATGTTTGCTATATTCCTTTAAAACAGGTAATAGCAATTCATCTGCTTTCTGGCTAGTCCACCCAAATTTCTCCCAGCACAATCTGTATACAGATAGCTACTCAGAACATCCCAGAATATAGAAATACATATTCAAAACAAGTTAAAGAACGTAGATTTCAAATACTAAGGATGTGACCAATATATACAGCCTCAAAGGTCAAGATATATGAAAATTATATTGATATTGTAAACATTGATAGAAAAGCAAGGACCAACTTCTGGTAAGAAGACTGATAATATATCCAGTTTTTAATGCTCAAGTATAGCACAAAGTATTGACCATAAAATCCCAAAAGAATCAAATACAAGTCAAGTTCATCAAGCAACAGGTAATTCAATAGAGTACCAGATAGCTTAAAGGAAACCCGAAGTCCCAACCGAGTCCAACCAAATAAAAGCATGGTACTATATCAAGACAAGCTGAACTTGCCTACAGTACATACCAACCGGATTAAGTACTATATATTGATTTGTGAAAGCAAGAATAAACCCATTTTAATCCCAGAAAAATCAACAAATAGATAATAAGAGGAAGAACCCCCTCATTGACTCAAGTGAATAAGGAGAATGAGATACTATCCTATCATCCCCTCTCTTAGTTGTATATATCCATCACTGTGTTGAATGGTCGTTTAGTGGAAGTAAAAGCCATGTAAACAAGGAAATACACATATAAACTCACTTGCGAAGAACAAGATGATCTGGCTTTCCCCATGTGAAAGGCTCAGTTGACTTGTCCACTTGTGGAGAAAAGTAAGCAGATATAACTGTTTCACTTGGAAAAGATGAAGGAATATGCCAATTCTTGCTAACATTTCTCTATTAAAAAAACAAAAACAGAAAAAGTCACATACCAACATGACATGTGTGTGCAAAATTGTCCTTCCATATATTATTGGAAAGCACGTAAAGCAGGAAATTAATTACATGCTTATCCAAGAAAGTTTGCTTTATTTCTTGGATGTAATCCAAAGACTCCTTTTGCCCTTGAACATGGGAGATGTTTTGGTCTGATGCAGCCTCTTCAATATTGCAATTTGAGAAATTTATGTTTTCTTCAACTTTTGACCCTTTCTTTCTCGTATTGAATCCACTTTTTGGATCCAACCTTCCAAGGATGGTGGGATCTGGTGACTCAACCCACTGCCGGAATTTCAGAAGGCCATCTTCCTCAGGGAATGCATTTACAACCTCAATAGCATTAACAATGCCAATCCCACTACATTAGCATACAACACAAAAAGATCTAGTCAAGTGCATAAATTTGGAACCTATGTATTGGCACACAGAAATCCTACTGGAAAGAAATACCGGGAAAGTACATCTACCAAATATCTCATTAGTACAATTTGGACAAGGAAAAGTCAGATATTGACAAGTAGCAACATCTCCATACAGAAAGGCATTGTGTCACTAGCCATAACTATGCACTATAACTAGCAAGGTAATAGTTGTCACACCTTACACCTTCAGTATAATCACTCCCAAGAAGTAGTGCCATGCGTATTAATTTTTCTCTGGTCAGTCCAAGCTCCTTCTCAATGTCCTGAACCGGCGATAAAGAAAAGCATGAAAATGAGAAATTATTTACAATAGAAATTTATTCACAGCCTTTAGCAGATACAAACCTCCATGAAGTAAGTCTCTACATATTTGCGGTCATCAAATATATTCTTGTAAACACTACGTGCCCCAAATAAAAGGACATCAGAGTCATCAGTTACAACACCATCAACCAGTTTCACAAGTTCCAAGTAAGCACACTGCGCTTCTGCTTCCATTGGAGCAATAATATATGGCAAACCAAACATTTGCAGTAGTTCCTAGAGATTATCATATGCATCAGCAACATAAGGGAAAAAAAAATTTTGGCATGGAACGTCACAGGTCAAGATGTAAATGCATATGGAATAAGAAAACAGAATGATCGCAGATTCAAGCAAATAAAAAGCAATGTCTATCTACAACCATAGTTTAATACAAAATACTTGCAAAAGAGATTCACAAGGTGACAATAAAAAACGAACATTAAATTCAGCATTGAGGATCATGACTTCATCAAATTATCACATCAGTCTCAGCTAAAATTGTTTCAAAACCTTCACAATTAAATGCAAATGAGTGCCAATTAATCATGTTCTTTGACAGCATCCAAGACTAGACCACTTGGTCAACCAGTGTCAGATAGCATGTGAAAAATCTACTAAATTGAGAAGTTTAAGCTCTTATGCCATAGTTCAAGAATGATAGATATAGCTCTCAAGAAACCATGCAATGTTGATGAATTAGATTAGACAAGGTAGTGCATGTGGCACCTCTTTATGCATTAGCTAGCTTTATGATTTTCTCAAAGCACACACAATTTTTGGCTGATAAACAAGCATTCTTATGATCTTTTGTCTCCCTAGTATGGCACATCTGTCCAGAGAATAATATTTCTCTGTGACAGTGAGTATTTGTTCAGGTTTGAAGTCTACCTTCTTTATTAGAACTAATTTTGAGCAAAAACTTTCATATTAAACAATTGGCTTGAAAGTTGAAATCCTAGTTTAATGTGTGCTGGTAACATTTCTTGTTCTTCTCTGAAACATAAGAGTTCCATTCTTGTTATCCTGTCAATGCTGACTACTTGCTGCCCTTTTCTTGAAAAAATCAATTTTAAATACAAATAGTAGTGTTTCCATCCCAAGGTAGTGGAATAGTGGTAAGCCAATGCATTGTGCATCTTTGAATCCATCTGTGCTTTCAAAAGATTAAGTTGTTAATACCAATTTTTGGCTTGATTATTAACTTCAGTTTTTTTTAAATTAAATGTTTCGTCTAGAGTTAACTTAATGAGCATTGTAGAAGGAGGTTTCACAGAG
The DNA here is from genome assembly GCA_019955255.1 of Castanospermum australe. Lineage (NCBI taxonomy): Eukaryota > Viridiplantae > Streptophyta > Magnoliopsida > Fabales > Fabaceae > Castanospermum > Castanospermum australe. Next base: position 683,816 of record NSJW01000473.1, read on the forward strand.
CAATCAGCACTGCAAGAACACAAAATACAATCTATGCTTGTTTTCAGACGGATACATACGTCTTCAATCAAAATCACTTATTAAAAAGAAACTGGCAGAAAAAGCCTGAAACAGACAAGATTGAGTTCCTCACCTGACATTCTGTGAATAATTCACTGTTAACAGACTCTGCATTACGTTCAAGCTTCCTCTGCTCATTTTCTAGGTTGATATATTCTTGACCAAGAATTCGCATTTCTTCCTCCAAACTAACCTCAGCCACATGTGCAGGCAAATCTCCAGGGGTGTTCACTGCATCTTTGGCAAGGTTACCCTTCCTTTCATCATTGTCCTCTGCAGGCAACTTTGGCTCATTGTCGAGGTCTTCTGTTGATACTTTCAAGGATGACTCCGTCAAAGGAATAGCAGGGTTGGTCATGTCAGTAGAATTATTCAACAGGATATCAATATCGTTCCTTTTCTCCTCTTCAGCGACACCAAGGGAATCAACCTTGGAAGAATTGTTACAAGAGAAAGACACTTTACCATCGCCATTATGCTTATCCAATAATTGCTCTGCAACCATATGGACCTCATTCTTCAGCGTTACATTTGCTTCTGAAGTTGAATCTTCAGAATGAGAGTGTCTGTCCATATTGCTAGGTTTATCTATCAATATCTCCATGTTATTGGAATTAAATGCCACAGATGACATAGACTGATTCCCAGGAAAATGGACAGTTTGTGGGTTATTTCTTGCCACATAATCCAGTTTTTCATTTCCATCTACATTTTCATATAATTCATTTTGTTCAGTACCATCTTCCGTAGGCAAAGTGGAACCACCCATACTATTTTTACTATTCATGAATCCAACATTATCATTTAAGTCCATTGGGTCAGAAAAATCAAGATTATCACTGTGGTATAATCCATGATCCAATTTGATCTCATCAGCATTTGAATGCTCATCTAGAGATGACATGCACTTAAATTCTCCATCCTCTACACTCTCAAGACTTATCCTTATTGCCTCCTGCAAATCGGCCTCCTCCTCCAAGCACCCTCGAGATACTGCTTTTCCCAACTCTGCAGGACACGTTAGGGTGCTTTTAGCACCTTCACAATCTCCTTCCTCCCATTCTACTTCACTTTCTTCACTGTTATCCCCTTCTGCAACAGAAGGCTTAAATTCCACTTTATTATCCCCCGAAAAAATGGTACTCTTACCTTCAATAATTCCTTCTTCCCATTCACAATCTGAATCAGAATCAGAAGGTTGTTCTTTTGCTGAGGTACTATCAGCAAAAAAGATTGTCCCTGAATTTCCTCCTGCCAAACTAGCAAATAAATCATCCTCACGGTCAACAAACTTACCATCATATTCAAAGGATATCTCTATAGAAGTATCCCTGTCAAGCATGGAGTGCTCCTTTTGAACATTCTCTCCAATTAAGTCAACATTCATCTCTTGTGATTTACCAACAAACAGGTTCCTAGAACTTTCCGATGGACCATTTTTCTCTGCATTCAGCACTGTGTCAATATTTGCATCCTTGTTCACATCTGTTCTCTCCTGCTCAATCTCTTTCATCAAATCCAAATTCCTTTGTATATCACGGGTCATACACATCCCCATAGCTTTCAATCTACTAACTCGAAATCGTCCCCTCTCATCTAGATAAGTCTGAATACTTTCATCAAAAGGCCCTCCAGGTTCATTGCAACCCAATCCACTTGAAGTATTAGAATCATTGCCTGCTGCAATGCTATTCACAAAATTCTGTGAAGGATGTGCTCTCAGTACCTTTTGTTGTGTATCTTTATTTTTCTCTAATCTGGTGGAGGTAAGTTCTCTGCCATATTTAAGAATGCAACAGATAAAGGAAGTTGTCGACATGAAAATTCCACCACAAATTGTACTCAATACACAGAACACCCAGCCATATTTAAGGCCAACATATATTGCACCTTATTTATCAATAGCACAAAATCATTGAAGATAAGATCACTCACCGTTTGTCACCAGTAAAAGACGAGGAGAATATATACTCTCTGTTGGCTTCAGATGCAATCCGTGAAGTCTGTACACCATCTACTCCTCCCCCAGCGGCAGCTTTCTGCACTTGATCTATCTCCCTTCGGAAAGCAACAGTTTTAAGGTAAGATTGTATTTGTAGCTCAGAGAATTTTGCAGGTTCCTGAAAGGATAACATACTCAAAATCACAGGTTTCAGTTTGGCACAACCAACAGAATTGAATTATATGAAAATTCTCACTACTTTTCAGTGCAATGACACCATAAGTAACAGTTGATAAGTAAGATCACCTAAGTCTGCTACCCGCTAGGGTTGTCTAGACTCTTGTGTGAATGCTGAAGATTCAGGAAATTAAATAGCACAACGTAAGCAAGCAGCAATTTCCCTATTTTCTAGTAAAAGCATATGTTTCTTTCTAGAGTCCTGCCCTCAAATTTCCATTATAACTTCAATAGAAAGTAATTAAAAATACAAGTCCTTCCATAACACTTCTGGAATTAAAAATCCAAGAGCACGAAAACAAAAAGTGCTGCCACTTTTAGTATTTTACGCCAACCAGAAACATTATATGTTTATTGGCTCTAAATATCAGCACAACAACAAACAAGACTCAATAATACCAGAACTCCGTTCCAACAATGAAGGAAATAATTACAGGAATACATTTTGCCTCCAAATTCTACTAACACATGTCACAAAGGACAATTGATCTAACAGTATACACTACTATTCATGTCATGACTGCAATTTTCAATTGGGTATATCTTCCACATTTCAGTAGATCAAAATTACACATGAATGCTTTTCACCAACCTTCTTAACTTTCTGGTACTTTTGTCTGTTCTCTGCAATCATCCGCTCTCTCATCTGCAGGATAATTATTCAATAACTAACATCAGAATAAACTGAATAAAGGTACTCAAGCTAGAAGATATTCTATCAGTACACTTACCTGAACAAGGAGATCCAGTTGCATTGATGGAGGCAAAGAGGCTAGAACAGCTGGATCAACTTCACTATGCATTGCTGGCTGCATAATAAATTTTTAAGCGGAAAAAAAAACTATCTTAATGCCTAGATGACACGTATCACAATAAATTTTGAGATTGGAGTCTGGGCAGCATGAATATGAGACTATTAAAGTGAAGTTTGGAATCATTGTGGATTTCTATCATAAGATTACCAGATTGGACAATGAACAAGAGCTGATAAATGAACTCTCATCATAACCCAGATGAAATAACTCAAAGACATGCATGTCTAGAAATGTAAACTGACCAGTATCATCTCTTCATCTTCATCATAGTCGCCATCCTCTTCCTCAATGGTGAAAGTCCCATGAGAAGTTGATGCATTATTTACCAACTTTGCATTTTGCTCTGCAGCAATAGATGCAGCTAACCTAATAGACGCATCAAAACAAACATACCTGATAAACATGCCAAATCACTGAACAACTTCAAAATTATAACTACTCATGCAGCGTACATTTCATCAATTTTGTCCTGATTGTAACTCCTTGATGTCATATTGTCACCTTTAGAGCTACATCCTACCGGGTCCGTTTCACTCAACAGAATCCCCTTACCCTTGCCCCTATCATTGACCTCTTGTCGTTTCTGGTTGTCAACATCCTTCACTGGTGCTTCTGTTTTCTTTCCTTTAAGCTGCCATCAAACAATAAACAAAAATATTTTACATGCCAATATATATATAATCAACTGACAACACTGTTTTCAAGAAAATATTTTCTAAACAATAAAGGAATCTAGTTCCTTTATTGTTTGTCATTTGATATGCTAGTTCAAAGAAAAAAGATACTTATAATAACAAGAAGAAGAAAAATGATAAGATACATGGCACAAAAAGACCAACCACATCATATGTAGAAACAAACCTGGGCAAGAATATCAAGTTGCATTGACTGCGGCAAAGCAGCTAATACAGCTATATCAATTTCCGCACTGACTGATGGCTGAGAGGAGAACAAAATATAGATGTAGCAACAAGAAGTGAAAATGTTCAACAAATTCAGGAGTATTAACAGAGCGCAATAGGATGTCACAACTACAAAGATATATCGAATGCGAATCTTATTCCCCCATAATGACTCTATGGTGACATTCTCAGAAAGGTGCAAGTTACATTCAAAAACAAATAGTAACAGTATACATAAAAATAATAGGAAAAAAATATCATTGTAATGGCCACTTGTAATCATTCCATCTGTCTATGTTTGCAAATTTACCAGTATCATCTCTTCATCTGCATCACACTTCTCTAAAGGATTAATTGCAGTAGATGCCACTCCTTTCCTGGCCACTATTCCATCTTCCTCTACAGCTATAGATGCTGCCAGCCTAAATTAACTCATCCAAACATTATAGACAATTTATCAACCACATCCAAGATCACACCATATTAAATAAATATTTTCTGCAACTTATATAGAATATTCACCATGGCTTTTTCCCCAAAAAATATATAGGTGCTTACATTTCATCAAGCTCCTCCTGGTTGCAACTTTTCGATATTATAGTCTGGGATAAATCTCTCTCCTCCTTATCTACAAATTTAGCTGCAGACCTAAATAAATAAATCAAACAATCAAGCAAGCATAATCCTTCTAGAAGAAGGCTTCTCAGAATTGTAACAGCATTTGCAGCTTACATTTCATCTAGTTCTTTCATATTACTTCTTCCTAAATCACCATCAACGAAGTTCATCTGATCAGATTTTTTTTGACTCACAGTATCACTCTGGTGCTTCAGCCTCTGGTTCTTAATATCATTAGCCAGTTCTTTCAACTTCAATGCCTTTAACTGTCAAAGAAAATTTAGAAAGGAAAAAGTTTAGATAACAGAATAACTGAAGCCAATAAACTAGATCAAATGCACCATCTTAGTGACTTAACGTGCTATAACTGCTCAGCCATTTGCATAAATGGTACCATAGTTCTCTGTTTGGTACTAAAGTAACAAAGCAGAAAGGAAGATTCAAATCCAACATCTTCAGATATCTGTGACCCATGAAATCAGGAATATTTTAAAATACAATATTATGGTTTAATAGAATTGAATTTTTTTCACTTTGAAAGTGATACAGAATTAGTGTCCCAGTAAAATACAGAATAAAGGCATATTTCCACACACTACTATAAACACAACATGCAAGTAAGCAAGTAAGCAAGTAAGCAAGTAAGCAAGTAAGCAAGTAAGCAAGTGAGTAAGTGAGAAAGAAACATAATGAATTGTATTCAGTCGACAATCATTTAGGGAATGGTTGTTTGAGGAGGCGGAAAATTGGGAGAGAGAGAAAATTGAGTGGAATAGAAAGCCTTTTATTTTCACTCATTGCTGCTCAATAAAGGGTGGAAAATCACTTTCAACTCACTTTAATACTATAGAAATGGCCAAAAATTTTGGGGTGGAGTGTAAACGAGTTGCACTCTACCTTCAACTGTCCCTCATTTTTTCTACAAACAAGTAAATGAGAAGTAATTTTCCTTCTAAGTTCATTCACCCTCTCAAACAAGCACACCCTTAGCTTCTATAGCAGAAGTAAGAAAATGGGGCGGAGCAGAATGGAGGGGGGTGAAAATTAACATAGTCTTCGGACCCAGTGATCAATTGAGAAGTACTGCGCCAAAAGTTAAGGAATTTTCGAAAAGAATAATCATGGCTGCCTACATGTCACCAACAGGTATCATCAGATATCCAAAAGGAAAAACTTACATGATTGAGAAGCAATTTCTCGGCAGTCTTGCGAACTTTGGCCTGAGCGTTTTCCCGCTGCCTCCGGCGCGCAATCACAGTCCGGCGCTTGAGAGCGGGGGTTCCGCCATCGAAGACGAAAACAGGTTTGGTCCGCAGGAACAAGAGCTTGCAAATCCGACGAAAGAAGCCGAGCAAATGAGCGTTGCGAACCATTTCCCCCTTGTCGTCGCGCATCGCCTTCAGGAACTGCACCATCCATATGCTCGCATCTGCAAAAGCTCACAGGATTATGCGATTACCAGAAAGAATGTGAGTGGTGGTGAAACCGGGGGTGTAGGGATTGGGTTTGACGGAGAAAGGGGAAGAAGGGAGTACCGACGGCGAGCCTTTTTCCGGCGAGGGTCTCGACGGAGACCCGGCGACCGACGGGGGCGAGTAGTTCCCAGAGACCGTGGACTCCCATTGTCTTGCTGCGGAATCCTCTGGTTCTGGTTCTCGTTCAGTTGCCCATTATGCCGCCAACCCAGGTCTATCGATACGACTAGGGGCGATTATTTGAATCAGTCGTTGCATGGCCAAACGACATGGTCGTTTGATCTCAGCCGTTTTACTACGCTCCGCAGCTACTTTGCATTCCTAGATGACAGAGGACGTCGGCACCAAAAACCAAAAAAGGAAGTAAATATGAGATTTAAGGAAGTGTTTTTTCTTTTCTCCCCTTACAAGATTTGGTTTAATTGGTATTTTTGTCTTTTTATTTTAGTAAAATAAATTATTTGATCTTTATATTTTTAAAATAAACTATTTCTTTCTTCTATTTTTAAAAATATAAGTAATTTTAGTCCATTTGTCACTATATTATTAATAACTTAATAAAAAAATTAATGTAACATTAAAAAATAATTTTATTAAAATTAATTTAAATATTTAAAAAATAATATGTATGTTAAATATTTTTAAATTATTTATGTAAAATAAAAAATTAATCTTTTAATATCATATTAATATTTTTTATAAAATTTTTAATAATATATAAACCAAAAAATTAAAATTATTTATTTTATAAAAATAGAATGATCAAATAAGAAGACTAATATGAAAACTATAATTTTTTAAAGATAAAAATCTATCTTAAACAAGAATATAACTTTTATAAGAGAAGTATGCAAGTCTAAATTTTAAAATCTTCTATTTTTTTGGGTAAATATTTAAATCTTCTGTTGAGACTTGAGAGTACACAATGTGAATAAAAAAACAAAGTTTTGGGCCACTTTAGTAAATATCAAAAGTTTTGAGGAAAATTTGGAAATTACAATTTATGTAACCCCCAACCCACGAAATTCAGCTCATATTCTAGAGAGTTCCACCATCTTCCTCTTCTCTAAAACCTCCCAAGCTTCTCCCCAATCTATCCTCTCGTGGTGTTTTATTTCACCGTCCTTAGAAACTTCTTACGCCTTTCTCCTTCAAAAATATCCAGTTGTAAGGAGAACATTTGGGCAATGATTTAGACTGTAAAGAATGCTCTCTTTTCTACTTCTAAACACATGATTTTGTTGAGGTAAGAGTTGGTACAAATTTGGTTGATTTTTGGAGGATTTTTTTCAAGAATTTGGTTTAAGTTATTACCAAAATCATCTCCTTTCTACTCCTTCTTGTGAATATGAAATCTTTGGGATTATGTGGGGTTAGGGCAAGCACTAACTACAAATTTGTAGCATTTTAACCTCTGGGTTTGGCTCTTGTTCATGCTAGATAGCAATTGAAGGTAAAAGAAAGCGCTTGAATACAAAACTAGCCAGTTTCCATCCAAGAGAGCCTTGGGCAGTCTTTGTGAGTACTTAGAACATCCTTAGGCTACTACCCACAAAATTCTTGTCTCTTAGTATCATATATTTTGAATGATGAAGGTGTTTTATTTATGACCCATATATTGGAATATCCAAATACACGAAGAGTTATGAATTTAGAGCCAAAACCTGCAATTTCATGAATATGAGTTTTCTGCAGAAAGTCAGTTCAGTTCTGATTTATTTGACTAATTAAATGTTGGCATTTTGAGCTAAATTTAGGATATGTTGTAGTTAACATCTGGATGTAATTACCTGTAAATTCTCGTGACTTTTGGAAACCTAGAACTACGTCAAAACTGTGCCAAAAGTTGATGAAATTTTTTATACGAATTCTGCAGGAAATAGTCACGATTTTATCACCTTCTGCATGACTAAATGATGTCGGATAGTTCTGAATTTTGGATAGGTTGTGGTCTTGACACTTATGGTCATCTCTAATGAATTTCCTGATTTTTGGACACTTGTAGCTATAGAACGAAAATTTAGTTTGAATGTTGTGTAAAGCAATTTTGTTTTGAAAGAAGTGATTTATGCTTTGATAAAATTGTTCATGGAATCTTGAAGGCACTAGGTAGAATCTTTGGTATACCAAGGTATCATATATATCTAAGAATATGTTCTGAATATGAGAAAGAGAATGCCTGATGCCTAGGTAGATGTACTTGGGGTTATAGATTATAGAGAGTATGACTTGTGTGCCTGATGCCCAGGCATATGTACTTGGGAGTTATGAATGGTTGGATATGTGATTTGTGTGCCTAATGCTCAGGCGCATGCACTTGGGGCTATGAATGATTGGATATGTGACTTGTGTGCCTGATGCCCAGGCATATGTACTTGGAGTTATGAATGGTTGGATATGTGATTTGTGTGACTTGTGTGCGGATGCCTAAGCGAATGTACTTGGGGTTACAGATTATTGAAAATATGACTTGTGTGCCGGATACTCGGGCTGAAGTACTTGGGGCTACACTTTTTTTTTGCAATCTTCTCCTAGTTTTGCCTAGAATGATTCCAAATATAAGACGTTATGATTATTTCGTTGTATTAAGAATTATATTAACATACCTATAGGTATTTATATGAATATCTTTTCAATGTTGGTTTGGTTGGCGCTGTAGGGTGCCAATGTTACTTATTGAGTTGATAAACTCACTCTTTTTTTACTACATTTCAGAGCCCGTTTAGATACCATCAGTACCTCCAGTTAGAGGGCTTGCTTCCTGCTTCTGAGAGGCGAGTCATGGAAGGCCTGCAGATTTTTCAAAAAAGGGTTAGAAGAGAGATTTTTTTTTTACTCAAGGGCATGTTAGTGTTCTTCAATCCAAGTCTATCTAAACCCATCCCTTTTCCTTCTTTTCTATGTGAGTTGCACACACAGCACCCCTACACCCCATCCACCATTCTTCTCCTTCTCCCCGTGTGTTTCTTGGCCATCTACTCCAGCCAGCCTTACTTGCATGGCTTCCATTCCAGCATCCCCTATCATTCTCCCATGTTTTTGCCTGTTGTTAGGATGTCGACAATGTGGTGGTGGTCTGTTTTGGAGTACAAGAAATTTCACTTGTCATGGTGACATTTTTTGTCTCATAAAATAAGAAAAGTCGTCACTAAAGGCTTTTGTGACGACTACTCTTTTTTTCTGTGACGACTTACAGTCTTCATTTAGTGACGACTTTTCTTATTTTCTGTGATGACTTACAGTCACTCACCTATACTCCGTGGCTAAAGGTATAATATGACGACTCTTAGGGTCGTTATGAAAAAGAGTTGTCTATGACAAGTTATAGTTGTCACTAGAGAGGTATAAATATCGTAATAGGGAGCTTTGGTGATGCTAACAAGTAGTCACTGCATATGTCTGTTGTGCCATCATTGAAGATGTTTATTGTGATCACTTTAGGGTCGTCACTGAAGATGTATTGTGATGATTTTAGGGTCATCACTGAAGATAGCAATTATAGCTTTAGAACGATAGTAATCAAAATCTCTTAATATCCTTTAATGACCATAGAAAGTCGTCATTATATGACGACTTTTATTGGTTGTCACCAAAAGAATGTTTAGTGACAAAAAAGGTTGCCACTAAAAGCGTTTCTTTTTTATAAGCATCCTTTTTTTTGTGAAAAATATTTTTTTTTTGGCTTTTGTATATTTTAACTCTATTGAAATTTATATAGCCAACACTCTTAATGTATTCTAAATGCATTATAAATATTATATCAATTATATATCAATAAAAACATATTCATCTTCATTATATATCAAATATTGATGATACAGACAGTAATCATTCAAATTTGTCGTTAATAATATAAAAAGTCATGAATATGTCTTCTAACCACAAAGAAGAAAGATAATATGTCAAATTAAAATTACAATTAATCCAAATGTTTAAACATCTAAAGATTATGTACTTGATCTTTATTAGAGAGACCTAGCGCACAATCACGTGGTGCCTTGACGATAAACTTGCAAAATTTAATCATAAATTTATTATGTAGATTGAGAATTTTGGAGAATGAAATGTAAACAGAAAAAAAATGAACCACACATAATATTGTCAAAGAAGAATTTACATTATCTTTAAACTTGACAATTAGAAACATCAGAAATTGCCAGGTCTATATACTTCTTTACCGAACTATTTGCATAACTAATTTTTTTTTATAAACTTTTGGTGTAATTGCATTGAGTTTGATGGAAAAAAAAAAGATGAGAATACTTAAACCCATAAGCAGCCACATTTGGATAATTTGTATATTAACAATATCGCCTAAGTGCACTATTCATTTTGGGATGGTAACATGATAGAATGAGCCCCACAAAAACAGATGGCAATGCTTAGAGCAAGCCCTCTGTCCCAGTTCAAGCTGCTGTTCCTCTATCATATCATTTTTCTTTTCAAACAAAGACATTTCCACAGAAACAAAGAAACAGAGAGATGGAAAAGTTAAAAGAGATACAAAGTCTTTTTTTTCTCGGTGACCCATCTATTTGGTTATTTTAGCCTTGCTATACTGAGAGGCAATCCTACCCTGCAATATTCTTCATGAAAGCATTCTTGAAAAAAAAAAATGGAGTTCCAAAAGTGGAACATGCAGTTAGCCCATGCTTCAAGGTCGGATGATGTCAGTTCTCTTTACCCAAGAAGCTCGGGGATCGAACCAATCCATTGACCCAAATAGTTCATGGGAGAAATTAAGTTATTTGGGACCTGGAGGATTGACGAGGCGAACTGCTAGTGTTCGGATACGAGATATCCACCCTAGTCACTATGGAGCTTTCTTCCTCCTGCGCCCGACTCCTCATTATGAAAGCCCAGGCAAGCTAACAAGTTAGGTTGGTTGAAAACAAATAGACAGATTACATATACGTATTATTATATAATTAGAATTTGTGAATGAATAAGATAACTGTAGAAAAGACAAAACAACGATGATGCTCTTACTGTCTTGAACGAAGATACCTAACTAAACAGTCAATGATGTGGAGACAGAGGGCCATAGTGTAAAAAAGAGAGAACAACTCTAGTAATTTATTTTAAATATCGTTACAATGGCAGAACAGAATTTCTAAGATTCAAGTTAGATGCAAATGGTGGCAAGCTCGTTCAACATCTCATAAACCGACAAGTCTTTCCACTTGGTATTCTATTTTAAATCACTTACACATTCTTGCTAACCATTTCTTCTATGAATTTTCAAAATGGGTAAAACGTCAAGCTGGAAAGAATTCATTTCTCAAAACCTCCTAAATATCATAAATTCGATTCTAAAAGTCATGTTAATGATTTAAGTTTGACTCCACCTTGTTGGTTTAAAAGATCATCTAGTAGCATACACAAAAATAAAACATAGGTCAGCCGTAATAAACTCCTCCAATCATTTAGAATCTTTTGAATGATAAACTACCCTTATCAAAGAATTACAGAAGATAACAAAGGTCAGCAAGTGAACAAAATCAAAACTACGTCCTTTATGATCAAACAATAATGCAACAGTAATCAAATATAATACCTGACTATTTTGCAATGTGCATGAAAGACAGGGTTGGAGGCAATGTGCATAACTGCTTGATTATCATAAATGAGCTTCATGGGTCCTATTTTGCAAAACTTTAATTCTTGAATCAGTTGTTTTAACCATATAAGTTCACATGTAGCGAGTGCCATAGCTCGATATTCTGCTTCCGTATTTGATCTAACAACTACATTCTGCTTTTTACTTTTCCATGAGATGAGATTGCCTCCAATGAAAACACAATACCCATAAGTCGACCGTCTTTCACTAGGAGATACTGCCCAATCTGCATCTGTATATGCAACAATGTCTGTATGGCCTCTATTTTCATAGATTAACCGCTTCCCAGGAGAATTCTTAATATATCTCAAAATTCGAATTACTGCATCCCAATAATTGTCACAGGGAGAGTTAAGAAAGTGATTCACAACACTAACTGCGAAAGATATATCTAGTCTAGTCATGGTGAGATAGTTTAATTTTCTCACCAGTCTTCGATACCTTTCCAGATCTGAATAAGGCTCCCCCTGATCTGGTATAAGTTTAACATTTGAATCCATAAGAGTATCAATCGGTTTACAATCTAGCATTCCACTATCTTCCAAAATATCAAGGGCATACTTCCTCTGAGAGATGAAAATGCTTGTTTTTGCTTATATATTTGTGATACTATCATGATCACATATGCAGTTTTGTGATGCTCTGTTAAACCAATATACTAATGGGATAAACTTATTAAAAAAAAATCAAATTATACCAACTGTAGATTATCAAATAGTAATTATCTTCTCAATATGATGCTTCAATGTTCAGTTTAATTCACATTGTGTTTCAAATATTCATGACATTTAGCTGTCACTTGGTATTAATTCTTTAGATAGCAACATGCTCAAAAAAACTGATCTAAGTGACTATTCAAGTATTTGATGAGAGAAAAGGTCCCACCCCATTCAAACTGTAAGCAATGGCAGCAAGGCCACACTTGTGATTTAATTGGGTAGGTGCTCAACTCAAATGGACTGGAATTGGGGGCACTTTCTGCGCCCCCCCACGAACCCACTGATTGTGGTTAGCACTTCCGAAACTCAAATGCATGATGCTATTTGTATCCTATTTATGCCATATTTTATTATTATAGAGTAATTAGCTATTGGAGAACACACTACAAAATAGCTCTATGGCACATTCATGATTTTTGAAGATGCTTGGCCGATAGTAACTGAAACCCGTGAGGTACTTGAAGAATTAATATGCAAATTAGTGATTATAATGCATTATGCTTGGCTAACAAAAAGAAAAAACGATGAAATAGCAAAGGAAAATGAAAGAAAGAAAGTAGTGTTGCTTACTGTCATTTTGCTTTTGTGGAAATTGAATGTTGAAGTATATCTCTTTGTGAGCTCGTATAGCCACTAGTTCTCTTGGTATTGACCACACTTTTTACTCTTAGTTTCTTTTCCCTCTTGAAGTTAGGCGGGACCTCAAATCTAATTGAAGAATGCTTGTCTAAGTACTTTTCTAAATGTTTGAATAAACTCATGAATATGACTATGAAGGGTCAATAAGCTTAGGCAAATGCATGGCTGCTTGCTTTTGGTGCCCGTCCATTCCATTTCCTGCGATATGCTTTTCCCATTAGGTTCCATGATTGCTTTCTTTGCATGTACCCTATGATGAGGAATTATAAAGAATGTGCTATCAAGGTGAGTCAACCAATATATATATATATATATATAGTTGTTGTGGATACTTGTTTAGGTGGGTACTATGCTGACTATGATTATATTATTCTTATGGTGGGGTTAGGAACTTAGGATATTGCTTACTTTATTAATCTTCCGGCAAGCTTCAAGCTTTGTTTAGAATTGGATTCAAGCATCCAACTGTCTTGCTAAGTTAAGCTTGACTGTACATTGGAAACTAGAGCTACTTTACTTGAAAGTATATGTGTATGGCTATTTAAATATTTCCACTATATCTCTCTTTCTCCAAGAATCTTACATGTTTACTTCATTATCTCTGCATTACATAGTCGTGATATAATGCACTTAACTGAGAGCAGGGCAACAGATTAATGCCGTATTTCATAGTGTTTTTGATAAACAACTTGTATAGATGTGTATGCCCAATAAGGAAGATTGCCGCAGGTAACTTCACAAGACCAAAGATACCGATACATATTAGCAAGTACAGACATATTTCTGAAAATTTGAAGGCAATTGGCAGGATTAAATGGCTCACAAACTATGCAAAGACATCAGTTGCTGCATAACATGATTCACATCATAGCAAAGCCGAAACATATAAAGCTTCTATGCTGAAAAGTTTCAGAGCCTTTCATCTTGCATAGCTAGATAGTACGAAAATCATTATTGAAAAAGCTATTAATTCCCTTCAGCTTTATGGTGTCTCATGATGCCATATCATTTGACAAAATTCTTTGGTATGACACTAATATCACTTACTAATATGATCTTGTGGAGTCAAATTAGCTTGTGCAGGAAATAACATAAAATCTGCCCATATGTTGCTGGGCATTTTTTGACAATTCCTCAAGTCAAAAGGTTCACCAACGGGACAGCATTTCTCCTTCACTGCATGTTGAAGGTCCTGTTATTATCGGGACAATTTCCACGAACAGATTGCTTCATCGTTACGTAAATTCTCCTATCCTGATTTGCTATTCTTGTCATTAATCAACACTTTGTCGTGGTGATGTTATCCTTTTCATTGCAGTTGTGCCTATACTTTCCCTTGCAGGAAAAAAGTAAACTCCCTTCACCCACAAAGAAAGATACCGGGAGAGCCCATCTAGGCCCTTGGCCAAATGGTGATGACAACTCTCAACCCTTGTCTAAAGACCGGGCGAAACGAAAAGAAAGATATTGGGAGAGCCCATCCAAGCCCTTGGCCAGATGGAGACGACAACTCCAAACCCACGTCTAAAGACTGGGCAAAACGGGAAGAACAAAATCGGGAGAGTCCATCTAGGCCTTTGGCCGGATGGAGACAACAATTCCTGACCCAGGTCTAAAGACTGAGCAAAACGAGAACAACAAAATTGGGAGAGCCCATCCAAACCCTTTGCCGGATGGAGACGACAACTCCCGACCCAGGTCTAAAGACCGAGCGAAATGAGAACAAAGATATCGGGAGAGCCCATCCAAGCCCTTGGCCGGATGGAGACGACAACTCCCGATCCAGGTCTAAAGACCAAGGCAAGATGAAGAATCATCTATTCAAGTCCAAAGGCCGAACAAAGCCGATTCTCAAGGGAAGTCAACTAATTATTGAAATTTTCACTATTAGACTATCAAATTTAGTTTTTTTATATACATTCATTCGGCACAAAATACTTTGCTTTAATTGCCATTATAGACTTGCAGTTATCCACTTTCAATTGTCTTTGATGACTAAATAGTCCTGTCCTTTAGTTTGAGCATTGAAGACAAAGCCCCAAGCTATTGCTTGGGCATTAAAGGCTAGATCAGCCAAAGTAGTGGTTGGAAAATATGTTATTTGGTTCTACTTATATCATACAGAATTGGAAAAAATGTATGTCCCATATTTTTTTCATCTTGCTATGGTACTTTAGCATGCATTTGAAACCTTTCTTGCTACTTGGGATCGACTGCATAGTGATGACTAGTTATCTGCAGCATATTAGTTCTCTATTTAATGCTCCAATTATCTTGAAGGCACTTCTATTTTATTTGTGTTGGTTCTTTAAGTTGCCATGTACACCTATATTGCTCAGTATCCCTACAAGGGAGCATAGATATTCCAACAGTCTGTCAGCATATAAAATGTTCAAGTAGGCTCATGGCCTATAATGGTGATGTTTTATCCTAGCAAATATGAATCACCATATGAAGATTTCTCAAATGCAATCAGTATCTTAATTATTTCTCATCAGTTGTTGAGACTACATGCACACCATTACAAGCATAACTACATTGCGACTTGCTTTTTGTTCACTTTATGCTAAGTTATTGACACTTAAGTGGTTTCTCACGATAGCTGTTGATCACTATTGAATATCTTGTACTACAGTCACAATTTGCTATACCTTGACTGACTATAATGTTCTGACTCTGAAATTTTGGTTTTTGCTGTTGATTGTCGTTTTCATTTTAAGGAGAGGCTTATGATCATTTTTGAATATGCTATGAATGATATTAGAAATATATCAGACTCTCTGGCTCATGCTACACATGCTGAAACTAATTATTCTTTTAACTACTACTCATATTGGTGCTAATGTATGAGACAAATTTTGTTGCTTTTTGGTAGCAAACTTGTTGATCAAACAAGAAAGAACTTGGATAATGTGCAGGATCTCTTGAATTTTCAAAGATCAACTCTTATTATTATAACCTCTGTTGTTAGAATCGCACGATTCGCGATTCGAATCGTGCGATTCGATTCGATTCGTGCTGCCCACGATTCGAATCAGAAGCTGAATCGTTTCTAACTTTGAATCGTGCCGGAATCGCCTGAATCGGTGCGATTCTGTATCACCGATTCGAATCGTGGCTTCTGCGATTCATTTCGGTTTTTTTTTAGGCAAAATCGGACGTTTCCCGGTCTCTCTCTCTGCTCTGTTCGTTTTTCTCTCAGACACGCAAGCTCTCTGCTTCACGAAAACGCTCTGCTGCAGTCGTTTTTCTCTCAGACACGCAAACTCTCAGCAACTCTCTGCTCCTTTCGTAAACGTTCGCAGTTCGCGCAGTTCGCAGTTCGCAACTCTCTGCTCCTTTCGTAAACGTTCGCAGTTCGTGCAGTTCGCAGTTCGCAGTTCGCAGTTCCAGTTCGCAGTTCGCAGTTCGCAGAGTTCATTTTTCTGCTCCGTTTGGTTCTCTCTCTCTGCTCCGTTCGGTTCTCTCAGAGCGCCCGCAGACTGCAGATTACATAACGCACAACGCTCCGTTCGTTTTTCTCTTAGAACGCACGACGCGCAGTCCAGTGCGTGCCTCTGTTTTTAGTGGTTTTCACAGCTTCTTTGTGCCTCTGTTTTATTGGTTCAAAACAGAGTAGCTGAGTGGGTGTTGAAATTTTTTCTTGTCTCTATTTTTGGTGGTTCAAAATAGAGAGTATTTGGATGGCTCCTAAGGCTAAGAAGAAGGGGAAGACTGATGTCACATGGGATCATTGCAGTGTTCTTGATAACAGATTACATGTTAAATGTAATTACTGTCCACAAACAATGTGGGGTGGTGCATTTAGGATGAAGCACCATTTGGCAGGAACACGTCAAGAAGTTGTTGCGTGTACTCAAGTACCAGAAAATATTAAGAATCAATTCATGAAGATGCTGCAGAATAAAGAGAAAAAAGAAGATGATGTTGCTGACCTCTTCAAAGAGATAGATAATCCTATTGATGGTTCACAAAGTAAAAGAGCTATGGATGCATTTGTCATGAAGGGGAAAGGGGAAAGTAACTTTAAGGGCAGCAGACAGCCAACCTTGAATGAGATGGTAAAGGATAGAGATATAGTGGCCAGAGATATATGTCGATGCATTTATGGCAATGCATTGCCATTCAACTTGGTGAAGAGTCCTTTATTTGTTCAAATGGTGAAGTCCATATCTGAATATGGGAGAGGTTTGAAGCCTCCAAGTTATCATGAGGTCAGGGTAACATATTTAAAGAAAGAGGTTGATGAAATTCATGCTAACTTGGATATTTATAGGAGTGAATGGAAGAAGACAGGTTGTACGTTGATGTCAGATGGGTGGACTGATGGAAAGAGTAGGTCTTTGATTAATTTTTTGGTTAATACTCCAAGAGAAAACTGTATTCATAAAATCCATTGATACTAGCAAGTTCATTAAAGATGCTGAAAAAATGTTTGAGTTACTTGATAATATGGTGGATGAAATTGGAGAAGAAAACATAGTTCAAGTAGTAACTGACAGTGCATCTGCCCTTGTAGCTGCTGGAAACAAATTAATGGAGAAAAGAAAACACCTCTTTTGGACACCTTGTGCAGCTCATTGCCTAGACTTGATTCTTGAAGATATTGGTAATATTCCAGTATTTTATAATACCATTGGAAAGGTTAGGAAGATCACAGTCTTCATTTATAGGCATACTTGGGTGCTTAATTTATATAGGACCTTTTCCAATGGTAAGGAATTAACAAGACCAGCAGTGACTAGGTTTGCTACCTCTTATCTCACATTGAAGTCAATTTTGGATCAAAAGATAGCTCTCCAATCTATGTTTGCATCAAAAGAATGGGCTACAAGTACTTATGCTTCTGGATTTGATGGTGAAAAAGTAAGGGAGATTGTTTTGGAAGATTCAAGATTTTGGAAATCCCTAACTTATTGCTGCACTTGTGTCTCACCAGTAGTGAAAGTACTTAGACTTGTGGATGGTGATTTAAAGCCATCCATGGGTTACATTTATGAAGCCATTGATAGGGCAAAGGAGCAAATAGCTATAAATTTTCAAAAAGTGAAGAGTAGATATAAGAAAGTGTGGGAACTCATAGATCGACGTTGGGACTATCAACTCCATAGACCTCTTCATGCAGCTGGATACTATCTTAATCCAAGGTAACTTTTTTTATAGTTTAATGTAGTATGTAAGCTGTTACTTTTTTCCTTCATAGTATATCAAAATATATCAATGATCAAAGCTTATTAACAACTTTATAGGTTTCATTATGAAACAAGCTTCAATGCTGATCTTGAGGTGATGACTGGTTTGTACAAAGTGATGGATAAGTTAGCTCCAGATATAGACACAAGGGTGAAAATCATTGCCCAGCTTGATAAGTTTAATAAGGCAGAAGGAATGTTTGGATATGACTTGGCAATAGCAACTAGAGACAAGATGCAGCCTGGTATTTTTTTTCTTGCTAATTCATTTTGTTTGTAGTTACCTTATGTGTTTACTAGCATAGAAGATATCTAAATTATGAACTTTTGAATCTTATTTAGTGTATTCTTTGATTCTTTCGCTTTGTTAGCTATATGGTGGAATAGTTTTGGAGCAGAATGCAAGGAATTGCAAACTTTCGCTGTTCGTGTGTTAAGTCTCACTTGTAGTGCTACGGGATGTGAAAGGAATTGGAGTGTGTTTAAACATATTCACTCTAAGAAAAGAAACCGCTTAGAGCAACAAAGATTGAATGCACTTGTATTTGTTAAATACAATCTTAATCTTCAATCAAGGCAAAAGATAAGAGAGGACAAGGGAGAGACTTATGATCCTATTTGCCTTTCGGATATGGAATCTGATGATGAATGGATCACAGAAAAAGAAGAGGCCTAATGGATTCGGAGCTGCAAGCAATAGATAGCTCTTGGATGGATGTCCAAGAGTGCTTTAATATTGATGAAGGAGCTCTAAGTAAAAAGAGAAAGAGAGGTAATGTAAATTATTGACTTTCAGTTACGGAACTTCCTACTTCCTAGTTTCATACATCCAATGATCCAAATTATTAAATCCTTAACTTATATTACATTACTTGTATTCCATGATTAGGACCAAGAAACCTTAATGCAGTGGGCAAGAAGGACAAGGGAAAAAAACTCACGCAAGTTGCTGAATTTGAAGACATTGGAGATGATAGTGGTAGTGAAAATGAAGACGAAGAAGATGAAAGGGCAGTTGTGGTTGATGATGACGCCCAAGTTGGTCATGATGATAACTTTGATGATATGCCTGAATTGGAGGATATTTGAAGAAGGTATTAGATTATTTAATAATTACTAATTAGGAATCATGTGTATTTAAGTATTTTAGTAATGTGTTTTTGAATCGTACGATACGTTACGATTCACGATTCAAAAATTAAAAAAATAATTCATGATATGATTCACGATTTGACAACTATGATTATAACCACTCTGGACATTTCTTGACAATTCAGCCAAACATTATAGCTGTGAAACATTTTCAGGCCCAGCAAGTGCCTATCCAAACTACTTATTTACCATCTGGTTTGAATGATATAGTCACAAATATTTATTTTGATTAAATTATATGCTATACTAATGCATATCACATTTTAGATTAATATAGCGGGTTAAATCAAACTATCTTTGAGCCTTGCCAGGGCCTCAATCTACCATATAAAACACTATAGAAGAGTTCCAATGGCCTCAGCACGGCACTTGCGCACCATTAGCTTATAACACCTTGGCACTCAACATGCTCCGCTCATCAACTATAGAGTTGAGAGACTGTGAACTAGTAGGCCTCAATTGGGCTCAAGCTCAATAGAATATCCAATCCATCAGCCTTAGCCTACGAGGCCTCAACCTTTTATAAAAATATTATATGAGCTCGCCTTATGTATGTTTACTTCTAAGCTTTCTATCATTTTTTCTCTAATATTAACTTACGTCGGAGTGCCTTGCAAGCATACCATCACCTCCACCAGCACCTTAGACGATTGACTGATAAGAGTGTTTTGGCATCGACAAGAGCTTTCCAGCATTTTCAACCAGTCTCTTAGAATCCACTAAACATTTTCCTTGGTCTTGCAGTATGCTGTATCTCTTGGAAGATCAAACGAATAGAAAACTATTGATTCTTTTTTTCTTCTTTTACATAAATAGTTTAAAGCTAGATTTTTCTAGCTGGGATGGTAAGGAGTAGGACTCGAACGTGAGTCTTCACCTTATGGGAGCACCCCAGATCATTTGTGCTGTGTGTGCTGGGTGAATAGAATACTATTGCTTCAGTTCCCAGCTTTGCATTCCTGAAATAAAAGGGCCGTTTCAAGAGGAAAATTTTTTTCCATTTCATTAATGAATTATAAATTAAATTTACTCATTTCATTAATAAATAAATGTGTTAATTTCAAAGTTTATATTACAGTAAAAAGGTTCAATCTCAAAAAGAGTTCTACTCCTTCACACACTTGCACTTTCAAAATATGTTTAGAATCCCAAGAATCCACAAGTATACATATTGTACAAGTAGTAAAGTAAGTCATCATCTCCAGAGATTAGGATTGAATACTTGACTAAAGAAATTTTAATTATCTAGAGTAATTTAAGAAAAATAAATAATTAACTAAAATTAAAAAGCAAGAAGTAAAAGTCAAGGAATCAAACTCAATGAATTAAGAATTTAGGATTTAGATTTCACTCAATCAAATAATTGTAACCTTTATTAAGATTTTCTTAGTTAAGGTTGATATCGCTTTTGAAGGTGAATTATCCTACTATAATTCAATTTCATCTTTTAAGTTCAAAAGAATGTATTAAAATTAAGATAATATTTACTTTTGTTGTATTATATTAATTTAAACCCTTTAAGCTTTATAATAATTCATTAATCCTCAAGGGATTTAGCTTGTTTTTAGATAATAAATTCTCAAATTCAAATATTAGAGATTTTGACATTTGGCTCTTTTTTCGATCCTCCACTCAAATATCTTATATCATATATACATAGGATCTTACATGCAATAAGCATTAAAAATGTTAATAATTGAATCAAAGGTAAATATCTTCTATAAACTACAAAAAGAATCAAATCAAATCACAACATTATTGATGAGTTACTTCCCTAATCCTAAAAATAAGGGAAATAGAAAATTCAAGAAAGTGAAAGACTTTATAGAGTAAATTCAACTAGAAAATAAAAGAGAAAAAGAAGAAACTAGACAATGAAGATGTTGGATCTCCTCTTTGTTGGTTCTCAATCCTTGAAGCCATTCTTCTCCTTGATTCTCTGTGTTCAATTTCCCAAAATTGTAAAAAGACTCCCTTTTTTATTAAGTTAAAATAAATAATTTGTCTTTATAATTTTATTGGATTTAGATTTCGGTCCTTGTAATTTTTTTTTTAATATGGATCTCTATAGTTTTACACATTTAGATTTAGGTCCCTACCATTAAGATATCAGTTCTTATATTTTTTACTTATTTAAATTTTAATTCCTATAATTTTTAATTATTCAAGTATTAGTCTTTATTTTTAACGAAAGATTGATCCCAGTAGTTTTTAATTAATAAGGTTTAAGGGACTAAAATTTAAATTGAATAAAATTATAAGGACTAATTATTTATTTTAACATCTTTATTATTGTCTTCTCTTTTTATTTTTCTCCTAGGTCTCCTTTTCCTTCTAGATTTTTAATTCTTTTAATTTTGAGTCTTCTTGGTATTGGGGCCAATATAGGCTTGGTTAAACTCCTTTTTAGTTCCATAATTTAAATTTGACTGATTTAGCTCAAAGTCTTTAAAATCACACCTTAAAAAGGAGACAAAAAATAATAAAAAATCTAAATAAAGTTAATAAAAGTCTAAATAATTCCAACATAAAAATGTGTGTAATTTTGCAAAAAATTTCAAATGTAATGAAATCTAAACTATTTAATAATGTCACCGAATATCATTCTGTTTTTATTTTTAAATTTTTTCAGCAATTCATAATTTTGTTTAAAACAAGAGTATGTGTTTGTCCAAGTTTGATGCCATGTGTCTGATGTGTTTGCAGCATCTTTGTTTCAATTTCCCATTGACCAAGTGCAAAACTCACTTGCAAGAGGCCTTTGACTGACAGGCAGGCAGGCATTTGTTCTACCAAAACAAAACAATCTATGGAAAGTTGTCATGTACTAAACAGGTTCAACCCAAGTGGTGAACGGAAAGCTCCTCTCCTTTGCTTAGACAAATTAAGCAAAGGAAAGAAAAACTATGAGAAAATGACACCTTGTTTTTTGCCTTCGGCATTTTCTGGCGGGGTTGTTTTCACTCCACAACTTGACATCCATCTACATTACTCTGGCCTTGTTCAAGTACTATGTGACAGAGGATAATAATAAAATTATGACTAAATCACCTAATTGGTTCTTGAAATTTTCACTAACTTCACATTAATTCTTAAGAGATTTTAATCTCATCCGTAACTCACAAATCATTCCGTCATTGAAGTTAGTACCAGAAAGATTTAAAAATCAGTCATATTAGTTCTTGAACAAACTTGAATAACGAAATAATTTGTCAATGATCAAATGAGAATAAAATCACTTAGAAATTAATGTGAAGTCAATAAAATCTTTCGAGAATTAATTTGATGATTTAATCTAATATTTTCAAGCAAAAATCTTGGAGTTAGAATTATTCTTACTGTGGTCGAATTCGTAGGATTTAATTTATATCTTTAGCTATCATAGTAGAAGCTCACACGTCAATATCTTTGTTAACATAGCAAGCAATGCCATATTGAATGAAACTGAAAAGGTAGAGACATTACTACTTCCAGCTAATTTAGCTGCCGGCCTATGTTTATCAAATATTAGTTTGACCATGATGCCATCAGGATTATTCTTTTTTTTTTTTTTTTTAATGAATGGTAATCACGCCAACTAGAAAACAAATCATCTTTGTAGTATCAGTCAATTGGACTAGTTCTATCTCCGGCAAAAACCCCAGAATATAGCAACTTTTTCCATTCAAAGACCCTCTCATATCTAACACACCCACTTTCTAGCAACAAAGCTAAGTAAATCCACGTCAACTTTTCCATCAAACCCCATATCTTCCTAAATGGAAAGAAATTCTATCTGGGTAGCCCTCATTACAACCCTTTTCCTCCTAAACATGGCCAATTGTGTGGAGGATGGGGTCAAAGGAACACTGATAAAATTTCTTGCACAACTCTCTGGTAATAATGGCCAACAGAATCCTGCTTTGGTTTGGAAACCAGACTCTGATCCCTGCAAGGAACTGTGGCAAGGTGTAATCTGTGATGCTCAAAACAAGTCTGTAAAAAGGTTGATTCTTGACGGGCTCAATTTGTCTGGAACTCTTGATGCTGCTATGCTTTGCAACTTGCAGCCCCTGGCTGCGTCTCTCACCTTTCTTAGCCTTGATGGCAACAACATCAGTGGAGGAATAGCAGCTGAGATTGGAAACTGCAATCAGCTCACTCGCTTGCATGTAAGTGGAAACCAACTTGCTGGGGACCTTCCTAGTTCACTTGCCATGTTGAATAATTTGAAAAGACTGGACATTTCCAACAATAGGTTTTCTGGACCCTTGCCAGACTTGTCCAGAATCTCAGGTCTGAATATGCTCCTTGCCCAGAACAATCAGCTCAGTGGCGAGATACCCACATTTGATTTCTCCAATTTTGACCACTTCAATGTCTCCTTCAACAATTTCAGTGGCCCCATTCCAGATGTGCATGGCCATTACTTTGCAGACAGCTTCCTTGGTAATCCTCAACTCTGTGGAGATCCATTGCCCAAAAATTGTTCTGGTGTGGCACTGCCTGCTAATGAGAAATCAGAAGAAAAATTAAATTCAAAGGGTTCTCCCAAAGAGCAGATTCTTATATACTCAGGCTATGCTGCATTGGTTTTGATCCTCATCTTTTTCATAGCCTTAAAGCTGTGTAAAAGAGAGAAGAAAGAAAAGAAGGTTGAAGCAATGAATGAGGCAGTGGCAACTGATGATGGCACTGACAAGCCCAGCAATGTTTCAAGTGAATATAAAGCAGGGGTAAGCAGATCTGATTTTTCTGTCACTTCTGAAAGTGGAATGCTTTCACAGTCACTTGTAGTTCTCTCAAGGCCTGTGGTAAATGGATTAAGCTTGGAGGACCTGCTGAGGGCCCCTGCTGAATTGATTGGCGGAGGAAAGAAAGGTAGTCTTTATAAGGTGATGCTTGACAATAGGATGATGGTGGCTGTGAAAAGGATCAAGGATTGGGCTATTTCCAGCCATGACTTCAAGAAAAGAATGCAAATGCTGAGCCAAGTGAAGCACCCTTATGTACTGTCACCTCTTGCTTTCTATTGTTCCAAACATGAGAAGCTTTTGGTCTATGAGTATCAGCAGAATGGAAGTTTATTCAAGCTTCTACATGGTAAATACCATATCTTCCTTTTGTTTCATATATGTTACCCTTTCTTTAATTAACAACAGAGCAAGAGATATCATACCCGTTTTTTTTCTTTGATAAATATCATGATTGGAACTTCTTAAATAGTGAAAAAAAAATTCACAAATCTTATGTCTATAAACTTGTCTATGAAGCAACTTGTACTAAACTGCAACATATGTTTTTCAGGTACTTCAAAAGCCTTTGACTGGACCAGTAGACTCGGAATTGCAGCTACGGTTGCTGAGGCATTAGCTTTCATGCATCAAGAGCTTGGTGAACATGGTATTGTACATGGCAACTTGAAATCCTCCAACATATTGCTAAACAATAATATGGAGCCATGTATAAGTGAGTACGGCGTTACGGTTATGGATGATCAACAAAGTTCACCTTTGGCCAGTCCTATTGCTGCTGGTGCATCAGATGTCGTCAAGGGAGATGTTTATGGGTTTGGTGTTATTCTTCTTGAACTACTCACCGGAAAGTTAGAGAAGAGCAATGGGATTGACTTGCCTGATTGGGTTCAATCAGTTGTAAGAGAAGAATGGACAGGTGAAGTCTTTGACAGGTCACTTATATCAGAGTATGCAAGTGAAGAGAGGATGGTGAATTTGCTTCAGGTGGCCATAAAATGTGTCAAAAGTTCCCCACAGGCTAGGCCAAGTATGAACCAAGTTGCTCTCATGATTAACACCATAAAGGAGGAAGAAGAAAAATCCTTGATTTATGAAGTGTGCTAGTGCTATGCTTATGGAAGCATATAAATCAAACAAGAAACAAGTGGAAATGCTTTGTCAGAGTGAAATTTTCTTAAATATCATCTCTATGTTCCTGCAATTTTATCCTTCCAAATCAATTTCTGTAGAATATTTGTATGTTTCTGTGAATAACCAGGCAGGAGCTGCATTTAGAGAGGTGAAATACTAGTGTGTGGGAATTCGAAATTTAACTGGAGACTACAAAGCATTGTTCCCACTTGTATTTTAGTTTAGCGAGTAACTTTGTAGCATTTTATTGATGTAGTAATTTGAGCTATTGCTTAGCATGTTTGGCAACCGTTTTTTTCAGGAAAAAAATCATTTTTTTTTTCAAAAGTTCTCTCAAAATTTTATTTATAAGTTGTTTTGATTATAAAATAAATTAATTCAAATACATAATAGTAGTAGTAGCATTTTTTTTTTTGTATTGAGACATTTAAATTTGTTGATTTATTGGCAGAAGTCTGTGTCAAATTGCAGGGATAAAAACAAACCGATTTTTTTTGATTTTTTAAGAAAATGATTACTAGTTAAATATTTTCGAACCATTAAATTCTAGTGCTGGAGTTGCTTGAAATGTAAATTTTTGTTATATTTACTTAACGGAAGATCAAGAGATTGGAGATAATTGTTTTCAAATGTTCTCAAGTTTGACTTGATACCAATCAATGTTAAACAACTGCAAAAATTAAATCAAAATTAAGAAGTGCTTTCTAAAAAATATTGATTAGTGGTTTCAATTTGTTGCGATAAGTTGGGGGACCCTGTATCTCCCTTTGTCACATTAATTTTATTGGATCTGCAAGACTGCAAACACTTATTTGATAACTACCCTGTCTGTTATATATAGCCAATAAATTTAGTATGATTTTGGTGGGCATGGAATCAGTGTAGACCTCACAGTATTTACTGGTGTAATTAGGAAGAGGGACAATATAGGTTACTGAAAAATAGATATAAATTACGAAAACATATTTAGACACAACATAATCTATTATATAATATAAAAGTAATAGTCTTTTTAAAAAGTTTTTTTTTCGCTTAAGAAGATTTCTTTTTTCGTTCAATAATTTTTTATGCAACCTTTCTTTGTCTCTAAAATTTTTTTAAAGGTATTTATTAGGATTTCATTAATTATGAATTTAATTTTATATTAATTTAATGATTGCGTCTAATCCTTAGTTATCATATTTTCAGAAGATTTCTTTAATATTTTTTAAATTTTAAATTTTATATTTCATTCTATATTTAATCTATTGTGTCTATTTATTTATACTATAAAATTAATAGTCTTTCTAAAAAAAATTTCTCACTCAAGAAAACTCCTACTCTTGCTCAATAATTTTTATGCAGCCTTTCTTTCCCCCCAAAAATTTCCTAAATGTATTTACTAAGATTTAATTAATTATAATTTAATTTTATATTAATTTAATGATTGTATATAATATTTAATTACCATATTTTCATAAAGTCACTTTTATATCTTTTAAATTAGAAATTTCATATTAATTTTATATTTAAGAAAGTTACTAAACTGTGAATTATAAATGATTATTTCATTCTGATTTTATAAAATTATCATTCTGTGTATCAAACATTATATTTATTTTAATGACCCTCTGCATTGAATGTTTAAAATCTCCATGGTCATTTATATTCTCTTTAGATTGGGGCCAATTTTTTTTTTTTTATATGAAGTTCGAATTTATTAAAAGGCCAAATCAACCAAAAAAGAGTTTAGATTAACAAGTGGAGGGGATTCAACCCAAGACTCATTACAGTTTGCAGCTAAAGCATACTTTGCTAGACAATCAGCTATGGAGTTGAAATTCCTTGTGATGTGCTTGCAGTCGGAAGCAGTGAACCACGAGGCAAACAGGTTAATATCCTTAATAATCGAACCATTTGGAGAAAAATCTTGGTTGCCATTTTTCATAGTATGCATGACTTTCTGAGCATCACTTTCTAGCCACACCTTTTGAAAGCCAAGCTCCAAAGCAAAAATGAGGCCTTCCTTAACAGCAAGCAGCTCTCCACGATAAGAGTCCAAAGTCCCTACTCTCTTCTGACATCTGCAAGCCAAGAATTCACCATTGAGACGACGGAGGATGAAACCAATTCCATATGCAGATTGACTAATTGCCACATCGACATTAATTTTGATGAATTGTCCTGAGAGGGGGAGCCCAAAATTAGAGCATTGATGAGGGAGCCTGAAGGTGTCATTCACAACTGATACCTCCCTATAATTATGCAGAATTGTTGAAGCTTGGAGAGCAATCTGCGGTGCTGATTTAACTGTTTTGCCCAACTAGAGCTGATTACGTTCTTGCCAAATGGACCACCAACACATGGCCAGGTCCTCCCACTTACTGGAACCCATAGAGGACAAAATACCTTCAACCTTGGCCAGCCATTCATCTGCTTGGACATTTAAGTTGGCTATAGCAGGGATGTTGCGTAGAATAACTGATTTTGAAAATGGACAATCCCAGAATAAATGAACAACATCTTCCGGAACAGACTTACAAAAAAAGCACTCTCCTTCTGCATCTACACCGCGACAAGCCAATTGAGTTTGTGTGGGAAGGATGTCGATTGGGGCCGAAATTTGTGTTTTGATTTATGGTAAATTTGATTAATTATTTTATTTAATCATATAACTATTATGTAATGGATACCATGAAACATATTAATAACTTATTATTCAAATTCTTTTATTCATTATTAATTATTAAATTGGGTGTTATATGTTACAAAAATAAGGAGGAGATATGTTTCATTGTGAGTGTGCCACTTGCCAGAAGTATAAGTTAACACCTGTGACACGCACAAAATAATATAAAATATGATATGATGTATTAGATTATATAAATAATAAACAAAAATAATTAATTCCAAAATATTATATGATAATTTCAAGACAAATAATTTGAATCCCATGATATATTAAAGTAAAATTGATTTTCATTTTATAACAAAATAATGAAATAATAATATTAGTTTTGCAACTTTTATATGAGTAAAATTATATATTTTGACTACATTAATTAAATTTCTGTCTTGCACAAACTTAATAATATCTTATTTTTTTATTTTTATTAAATGTTGAAATTAAAATTATTGCGGTGTTGACATGTGTCCATAAATGTTTTTTGACTCATATATATATATATATATAATTATTTTTTGAAACACGACTACTTGAAACACGACTACTTGAAATCGATCACAAATCAATTAGAAAATCAATTTGTGACCAATTTTCTTATTTGTTGTGACCGATTTGGCTACACAAATCCTAAATTTTCTTGTTGTGTCCTTACTCCCGAAGCCTCATTAACACATGTTAAACTCAACACAGTTTATCATAAAACAATTATCACCTAAATATAACCAAATAAGATTCTAGTCAAAACCTCCCCAAAGATAGGAGACTTTTCATTATTCAACATAACTTGAAAGTATTGTCAAAATAGCTTAAACACACATGAGTATTTTAGGTTTCATCAATAATTATTTAAAAATAGACACCATGTCTCTTGACCACTATGCAAGAAGAATAGACCCAATAGTGTAACTTCAAATTTAGGTATCTATGTCTTCAAGTCATCTTCGTATAAAAAATATGTTTCACTTTAGAAGTGAACAAATTCTTTAGACTAGATGTACAAAAAATGCTTGATCAGACTCTCAAATATAAATATAAAATGGAGTGGGTTTTGTAACTCAGTGAAGACAAGGGCACTCAAGTACCACTAATTAAAGCTATATAAGTTTATTTGATATTGATAATAAGGATTAAATATTAGAAATATACTCCAGTGCTTTTGTTTGATATTCAATAAAAATTATTAATAAATTCAAACTCTAATATATTGGAAATAATTTTTTTTTTCAGGAAATCCTTCTTAAAGAAATCTCACATATTTATAAGGAATCACTCTTTTAAAAATCCTTGATTTTTAAACATTACTTTCTTATAGGTATATTCTTAAGCCTTACTAGAAGAACAACTAATATATGCGTAAGCATCTAAAACTTTTAGCCCCAAGCATATTTGGCCAGACATCAGCCAACCATTTAGCACCAAGTATTTTCGCCTAGGCCTTAGGCACTTATAAATATCATAATCTCGTGACAATTCCATTATTCAATCATTCATCATAGTAATCAAGGATTCGTCTTAGTACCTATGATATTCCAAGATATGTTACCAATAATACTAACAACATAGTTCTAGCATTTAATCATAAGTTAAAATATTCAAAATTATAAATATGAATAAAAATAAATATAAGTTCTCAAGATTTGTCTATATCATAAACAAAAATTTAGCTTAATATACCAACATTTGTGTAGTCAGATATAGTAAAATGTATAATAACTATATAAAAAAATAAATTTAAAAACAGGATTATTTAGTTCAAAGCTTATAAATCATGTTGTGCATAGCAATTTCAAGATGGAAACCATAACAAGATCATCATAAAAAACTTTTAAGAAAATTAAATTAAAGGAAGGTGAAATTAGGGTAATAACCCAAGAGCATTCTAAGTACTCACAAAATTCATAGAAAGAAGGTTATGTTGAACCAACACTTTTTTTTCTAATATCATCAAGATAATAGAAGAAGAATGGATTTCTAGGGATGATTATGCAACATAGCAAAAAGCCACTATTTATGAGCTTGCTGCTACATTTCTTCCATGATTCTTAAATCAACAAAGGAGGATATTATTAAATGCAAGAGAATTCTTGCATGATTTCCCACACTATTCATAAGACATGCACCATCTCTTCTAGCCATATGTATGCATCATATGAAACTTGTCTGTTGACAATCAATAAATCCAAGTGAAGTTGATGCAATTTCTGTTCATCTTGCAAGCATGATGTTTTGTTCCTTACAGTTGTTATAAAGTACTCGAAGGGCGCCGTGACGAGAGGTAAGTAATTTATAGAAAAAAAGTTTAATATTTATGGAGTTGCCACTAATTTTTATTTATTTAGAAAAATAATTAAAAAAATCATTTTTTGATGAAAAACTAGTCTTTCGAAAAAAATCATGTTCGATAGTCTAATTATGCATAAGGAATAATATGAACTTAATTCTACTACACCCCTTGATATATTCATCCTAAGATGGTTACCTTAAAGCTAATTGTGCAAATATAATTATGACCCAAAATGTATTTAATTTACCCTATAAAGCAAAATAATAAATAACAAATAATGATAAAAATAAACAAAGGGTTAAATGAAAGTATTTACAATTTTGGCATGCATTACGTGCCTACGTATCTTCACGTGTAGTGAGAAGTCAAAGCTACGTAATTCTTATAGAAAATGCTTGTGTGTTGAAGGGTTTTAATTAAAAATTAAGGATTGATCAAATGCAAAATTATTTGTGTATTAATTAATGTAAAAATGCTTGTGTCTTGGAAGTTTTTAATTAAAATTAAGGATTGATCAAATTGAAAATAATTTGATGATAATTGGTTGATTTAAAAAATTATTGATGGTTATATCACTTTCAAGGTAAAGAGATGTTATAACAATATTAACCGTTAACGATTCTAAATTATTTTTGGGATAAAATAGCCGTCACGACAATTTCATCCCTAGTTGATTAATGATTGATTTTAATTGATTGGTTAAATTAAAGGACAATTTTGTTAATTGATAAAAAAAGGATTAGATTCCTACATTATTTACGAGTTAAAGAGCTACTCCGATAATATTGACCGTTAGTGATTCTAAAATATTTTCAGGACGAAAGAACTATCAGGACAACATTATCCTTAGTTGATTAAGAATTTGAAAGCCAATGATTTCTAAAAGAGGATTAAGTAAAAAAGAACACTTTGATGATGAATTTAAAAATCTATATCACTTTTGAGTCAAAGAACTATTATGGCAATGTTGACCACTAGTGATTCTAAAATATTTGCAAGATAAAACAGTTATCATGACAATTTTATCCCTAATTAATTAATGATTAATTAGATGAATTTAATTTTCAAACCGAAGAGTCACCATAGCAAAGTGTCTTCGATTAGACTTATTTTCCATATCAACGAGGACATAACTTAGATGACTCAGATTAATTAATTTTTATACTTAATGAATTCTAAACACAAATTTGAAGATTTTTGTTTTTTGGGTGTAGTAAGAAAAGAAACAAAACAAAACAAGAAGAAAAAACAAACCAAGGCCTCCTGAACATCACTCCAGATGCATAAGCTAAAAGAGCAAACCTTAGATCTTCAACAAGGGCATTCCAGCACATAAAAGCTTGATTAGATTTGGCTCCCTTCTTTGGTAGGATGTAAGTAGATGAGTTAGCCTCCCATAGGATGTGACTCAAGGAGACCTCCCAATCTAAACTCAGCTAGTAACAGATATATGCTATTAACACACGGCAATGATGTTGAGTTGATCCCAAAGCTTCTTTGACAAGCCGAATAGCCTCCAAAGAGGCAGATTCAACTTCCACCTTCTTGTAGACAAGATCCCAAGCAATTTTGAGCCCATGATACAGACCATGCAGCTCTGCCACCAAGTTGTTACTTGTTATTAAAGCCAAAATGACCCGCAAATCCAGCTAACCAGGAACCTTCATTCGATCTCTAGCAATGACCTTGAAATTTCAACGTCTCCAAATCCACCAAATTAGCGTAACTAGGAAGAGAATAACTAGGAAGAGAGTATAATCAGTACTAGCAACCATGTTCTGAATCCAATCCCACACGTTCGTCAGTAGGAAATATTGATATCTTTTCATATTGAGAGACTTCCAAACCTCCGTGGAATTCAGGCACTCTCTAATATAGTGAAGGATGTCTTCGATACTGACTTCATAACGAGGACAAATAGGGCTAGAAGCTACCCCTTACCTTGCGGAACTTGGTTGGTTGGAAGAGCATTATGATTAATGCTCCAAAAGCATCATCTTTATCTTCTCTGGAATTTTTAGCTCCCAGATCCAATCCTAGCTCCTATTGAGAGTGAAATTTCTATTTCACCTCGCGAGCCATTTATATCCTGATTTAGCCAAATAGGAACCCTCCCTACATTCACTCCAAATTAAGATATCATTCAGGTCATTTTTCTGAGGGATCGACACTGCCATAATCTACTCCTTAAAGTCATGTGGCAAGACAGTGTGAGGGCTATCCAAATTCCAACCAGTATCTCTTGAGAGATCTTTGACACATAGGTCCACATCAGAAATACGGACAAAGTACACCAAAGAACAGAGTTTACCACCCTCATGCCACGGTTCATGCCAAAGGGCAATGTCTCCTTTCCCCACATTGAAACGAAGCCCCTCTTTCAGCCAAGTATAAGCTCGGTGAATTGATTTCCAGGTGTAAGAAGAATTCGGAGAGGGAACATAGTTCGATAAATCACAATTCTTTAAGTATTTGCGGGAAAAAACTTGATCCCAGAATTTTTTTATCAAAGTCAATCAAAGCCCAAACAAGCTTACCCAAAAGAGCAACATTAGCATACCGCACCACTCTAATCCCCAATCCACCATACTTCTTCGGACAAGTAATAGTGTGTCAATTAACCTTGTGCATGCCCCTAGATATATAAAAAAAACACCTAAGCTAAGAAGATAAACCATACATAAAGCAACAACATAATTATTGCATTTTCAAGTATATAATGTCACTTTTTTTTTTTTATTACAATGAAACAATACTCCAAGAAACAAAAGGCCCAAGTTGGCATATAAAATCAGCCCCTAAATATATTTACTGCAAAACAAACATGAACCCATATGCACAACTCAACCCCATGAGCTGATATGACAAGAATTAAATTATAGAATAAAAGAAAAGAAAAACCAAAAGACCATGGGTCGTGTGTAACCTACGTGGAGAGCTTGTGCGCATGGTGGACGGTGCAATGTAGTGTGTGAAGCTGTGAATGGTGAGACCATGCGTGTGTAGTGAGGTGACCATTACTTGGGTGAGTGAGCTGAGCCGTGAGTTGTTGTGTTCATAGTGGCTTGGGGTGGCTTGGTGTTGAAGTGTGGGGAGGTTGTGAAGGTGTGGGTGTTTCTGTCCAGAATTTTTGGTCAATAGGGACAATGAATCAACTTCTTATCAAATGTAAAAAATCAATCTCTTGAATTTAAGTATGCTACACAAAAAAGTAACTTGATATTCACTTCTTTAGAAATTGTTAAATTATTGAATCCTTGTGCCTTAATTTATTTTATTTTATTAGATAAAAATAACGTCAATCTTTAGTATATGTTAGGGATGACAGGAATTTGAACCAAACAATAGGTAACAGAATAGAAGAGTACTATTTGCTTATTATATTTAATCTCACCATTCTATATGTACCACATTGATAATAATTTTTTATCAAGTCATGTGTGAATGAAGGCTTTCAACATTAGCTATTCAACATTTTTTGTGGGGGGCAATTCTTACACATAATAAGAAAAATAAAAATAAACACCACATATTGCAAATTTTGTTTTGCAAGTTAGTGAGGGCATTTTCCCCCACACCTTTGTACATGGATCTGTCTGGGTAAGGGTGTGTGCATGTGATGGTGGTGCTAGTGCATTGAAGTGGCGAAGGACGTGAAGTGAGTGAGTTGTGCTTGAAGGTGAATATGATAGTTGGGGTGATGTGGTGTGGGTGAGACCAGTGATGATCCGTTGGAGTACCATGATGAGTGGTGGGTGATGGCTTGTCAGTTGACGGTGAAGGTGAGTGGTGGTGTGTATGGTGGTCGGTGAACGTGAGGAGTGCTGTGTGGTGGTGAAGGGGAGCCATGTGATGGATGGTGTGTGTGGTGTTGGTGAGGTGCTTCCATGGGTGGTAAGCTGTGATAAACGGCTTTTGCAGGTGAATGTGGCTAGCCATGAGGCTATGAAGGTTTAGTGAG
Source organism: Castanospermum australe (assembly GCA_019955255.1). NCBI lineage: Eukaryota > Viridiplantae > Streptophyta > Magnoliopsida > Fabales > Fabaceae > Castanospermum > Castanospermum australe. The sequence continues at coordinate 717,964 of NSJW01000473.1, forward strand.
GTGGTATGTGTTTAAGACACAAAAAAATATGATAGGATTACGTGGGCCAGAATTACTGAATAATTATCTTTTTTTTTTTTTTGTTCTATCAAACTCTATTTTTCTCACTTACATATTCTAGCACAAGTACATATATTTATAATCAACAAGAGTGACTCTTGGACAACTCAAGTGACTTCTGGTTTGTACAAGTGACTCTTAATTTTTTAGGAGAGTGGAATTACTTTGGAACCACTCAAAACATAACTCTAGTAATACATGATAGCACATTACTCAACATACTCCCCCCTAATGTGTTGTTCCGTAACTCCAAGGGCTTCTCAAAGTTGCTGGAATCCTCCTCTTGGTAGTGCTTTGGTGAAAATATCAGCGAATTGTTCTTGTGAACTGCAAAACTTCAGGTGCACTTCTCCTTCTTCAATGACTTCTCGAATGAAATGATGCTTTATGTTAATATGTCTGGTTCAGCTGTGATAAATTGGATTCTTTGCTATTGCTATGGCTGATTTGTTGCCACAATGAAGTAGAACACCTTGCTCTTGCTTCTCTCCTATATCTTCCAAAATTATTCTCAACCAAAGTGCTTGTTGAGTTGCCAAACCAGCTACTACATACTCTGCCTTTGCAAAAGATTGTGTCACTGCTACTTACTTCTTTGAACACGAAAAAACACCCGAACCAAGAGAAAACACATAACCCGAAGTGCTCTTCATATCATCAACACTTCCAGCCCAATCGTTGTCACTGTACCCTTTTAATTTCAATTCTGAAATTTTCTCAAATCTAATCCCATATTCCATGGTTCGCATAACATACCATAACACTCTTTTAACTACTCCAAGATGTAAATTACTAGGTTTACTCATGAATCTAGAGATTAAACTTGCAGCAAACATTAAATCAGGTCTTGTAGCTATGAGATAAAACAAAGAGTAAACTCATTTTTTGGACCTCTAAAGAATTTTATTATTAATTTAATCTCTGAATTTAAAATATGACATTAAAATTGTCCTTCTATATACAGACAAGGATTAAATTGATAAAATTTTAATGATTAAGGGATTAAATTGATGATAATTTTATATAATTGAGAGATTGAATTGATTACATTTTTTAATCATTTAGGGACTAAATTGGGATTAATTTCTTTGTAGGACCAAAATGATGTCATTTTTTGGATTCAAAGAATAAATTTATGACAAAATTTTTTAAAGAATTAAAGTGATGACATTTATATCTTTGAAGGATCAAAAAAGAGGTTTACTCTAAAAGAAACTTCCAATCAAGCTTCTATACATGCTTGCATCTACCAATCTTCCACCATCTTCTTTCCTAAATTTTTCATTCACCACCAATGGACTATCAACGGGTTTGCAGCCACACATGCCAAACTTCTTCAAAATATTTTCAGCATATTTCTTTTGACAAATAAAAACTCCATGCTCATCTTGATATACTTCAATACCAAGAAAATGATGTAGCAACCGAAGATAACTCATCTCATATTTTTCCATCATCTCCATATTGAAACTTTCAATCATTCTTTTGTTATTGCCTGTATACACCAAATCATCATCATAGAGAGCAACGAGTAGAATATCATCCTTTTCTTCATGCTTGATATACAAAGTGGGCTTACTTTTGCTTCTTTCAAAACCTTACTCAAGGAAATAGCTGTCAATCTCGCTGCATCATGCTCTAGGAGCTTGTTTCAGCCCATAAATGGCTTTCTTCAATCTATACACCTTTTCCTCTTGGCTTTTAATCACAATGCCTTGAGCTTGTTGCACATACATTTCTTCTTTCAATTCTCCTTTTAGAAATGCTGATTTTACATTAAGTTGGTAAAAGTTCCAACATTTTTTTGTGCTGCCAATGCAATAATAGCTCTAATGGTGTCCAAACAATCAACTGGAGCAAAAGTCTCATTGTAGTCAACACTTAGCTATTGTGCATAGCCTTTAATGTAATATCCCTATTTAAGTGAAAATAATTTTTTTTTTACTTTTTTTAAGTAGTTTTATTTATGTTACTATTTAATATTAATAAATATATGATTTAATTGTTAATATTTTTATTTTAGCATTTAAATGGAAAAGGATAATGAAAATAACATAAGGGGAACTAGCAATAGTTGAAATACATGAAGGGATAGTAAAAACTACACAGTGACAATTTGGTAATTATGGGGTTTCACTTGGGGACATTTTTGTCCAGTAAAACATTTAAACATAGAAATTAGTCAAATTTATTTTGTAAAATATTAATTATTTTCTAAGCATTTATAAAATTAAAAAGGAAAAATTATCTTACTTTAACCTAATTAAAAAAATTTATATTTCAAAAGATTTAAATAAGTAAAAATATAATTGGTACAAAATAACTAATAAATACTCAGATGAGTACCCAATTTTAATTAGATAAGAGAAATAATCATTGTTGGGCTAGAGTAATTAAATCTATTATTAATTAATTTTTCCTATTTAGTTCCCATCTAACTAATTTAGTTACAAATCAACCAAGAATTTTGATTTTTAGACTTTATAAAATTTATTTAATGAGATAAAGTAATATAAAACTAATAAGACAAAACCCAAAATACCCTCCCTATCCCCTAACCCCTCGGCCTAGAAGGAAAATGGAGAAAAAAAGAAAAAAAAAAGGGAAAGGAGGGAGAAAGAAGGGAGGTCACAGCTGGAAGAGGAAAGGAAAGAAGAGAAGGAGAGAAAGGAAACAAACGAAGAAAAACAAGTCAGGACCCTTCCTAAGCATCAACTTCAAGAGGTAGGAAACCCAAGATCTCCAAGTTGACATACTAAAGCTCTTGGATTAGTATTTAGTTAGGATGTGATTTTGAGGATTTTTGTATAGTTAGAAGCATGACTTGGTGTTTTGGAGTCTTTATGGTACATAGAACATGGTGGAAATCACTTAAAATTGCAAATTTTGGCCCACCTAGCTCATGGTCACACTAGGGTTCTAGGGAGATGTTTTGTTGATTTTTATTGTAATTGTGTAATCTTGTTGCAATTGTGATATATTTATTTTTATGAACATTTCTTTGCTTGATGGAATGAAAATCCATGTGTGGTTATTTGTGTATGGCCTACGGCCCTGTGTGGAAACTTGGGAATTTGGATGAGCAAGTTACTTGGATATGTTTCTTTTAGTAAATAATGAGAGTTTAATAATTTTATAGTGTGGTTTCATGATATAGTGTTGATTTAAGAATAAATAACCTGTATTAGCGATATTTGTTTTCTCACTAGGTTTTGATTATGTGAGAAATTCTAGTGAAAATTATGTAATTTAAGTGTTAGATAGTCATTTCCAAGTGTTTTATTAGAAAGGTGGAGTTTAAGACTCTAGTGAATACTTCACTTAGTTATACCTATGTTAGTGAATTTGAGATGTTGATGCCTTGATAAGTCATCTCACAATATGTTACATGCTTACTTTAATTAAAGAGAAAGAGTGAGCAAAGCTTTGATGTGATCCTCTAGAGAAAGAAAATGAATTTGAGGTGATCCATAAAGACTAGAAAAGAGTTTCTAATAAAATATCATGGAAAAAGTTTATAAGAAATCTTACATGTGTCTAGGTCCATTTTATGGACAGGTCCACCAGAGGTGTGGATAGATGAGTAGAATCTACCAGCACACGTGGAATGGTCACTCTAGTTTAGGGGATGCCCTATGACAAGGGAGAATTCTCAACCAGTTAAAGTTTGGACCATGTAAGCAAAGAGAAAATTTAAAAGGGGTTAAGCCCTAGTTTAAACCTCGTGAACATGTAATATAGAGAAAAGTTTTAGGAAATGGTAAATGTTAACTGTTATGCATATTTGAGATATTGACTTACCATAGAACTATATTCTTTGTACTTGTTATAGCTAGAAATGCTATAAGAATTATATTCTTTTGATGTTTTTATGTATTTGAGTACCTACTAAGAATTTATTTGTCATTCCTATAAACTGTGGTATTTCTAGAATATCCAGCAGCTAATTAAAGATGCAGATTTATATTTTGCTATTCATCGATACTAGCTGGTTGTCTCTTTTTCTAGGAACCAGTTTATTTTGGCTATTGCGTGTGGTAATGATTAGTAGGCTAGGTAGGATTAGCCTAGAGTGTAGTATGTATATGTAGGATATTAACTCTGATGTACTTTTCCTGCATGGCCAAATGAGGCCAGTAGTTCTTTTTGATATACATATGTGTATAAGTTGACGTGCAGGAAAATGTGCCAGGCTAATGATCTTTTAGATGTATAGTGGTAAATAGTTATAGACAGATTAGAAATCTTATGTATGTATAATAGTGTACAATTTTGTTTATGATGTAAATGATGGTTATGGAATGTAGTTATGCGAAACGTCATCTAATAGCTTAGTTTGATATATATTCTTTATAGCAGATAACTCGCAATTTAGTATATCTACATGTTAGGGTGTTATTTTATTTCCGTGAGTAATATTTTATGATTTATAATTAAATTCTGAATTTTTCAATATGTGACTTATAATTTATTTGTTTGGAAAGAATTAATATGGATACGTGATCATTAAAATAATGTATTAAATTAATTTAAAATTTTTATTCACCTTATATGTATATAATTTTATTTTTATTAAATTTAAATTGAATTCAACATTAATTTAACTTAATTAAATTTAATAATAAATTTTAACACGTAACACAATGCCTATTCTAGGTAGGGTATTACAATTTTGGTATCAAAGTAGTTGGCCCATGTGTATTAAGTTTGCTTTGACTTTTGAGGGCCATCTAGCATGCATGGGTATTTAAGTGTTTAAGATTTTATTTTGCCTATGTTATGCTGTCTTTGTGTAGAGGTTGTAATTCCAAGCTACTAGATAAGTGATATTGAGATTGATCAATTCAATATGTATCTTTCTATGTGTATAAAAAGTTATGACACCACCAAGACGTAATCCAATACTTCCTACAGATGAGAGAATGATGACAGCCCTAGAAAAAATAGCTAACGCAATGAGAGAACAGACAGCTGCTACTAACAGGGTGTTGCAACATCTGCAATAGCAACCAAATAGAAATAATAACCATCAGGAAGGTGGAAGTGGAATTAGAACGGAAATGGAAATAGAGACCCAGATAGGGATGCTCTAGCTGGAAACCCACAATTCAACAGTCTTTCAAAATTTTGTAAGGCTAAACCACCAGCTTTTAGGGTGGAGTATGACCCTGTAGAAGGATGGTTGAGACAGAGAAAATTTTGAGGTGATGAGTTGTACTGATACTCAGAAGGTAACTTACGCCATGTATATGTTAGAAGGAAAGGCAGAGTTATGGTAGTGTGGGGCTAAAGCTTTGCTTGAGGCCCAGGGTACATAGATTTCTTGAGATGTATTTCAGAATATGTTCCTAGATAAGTATTTCCCTACTAGTGTGAAAGATGAAAAGGAAGTAGAATTTATTTAGCTGAGATAGGGTCAGTATGTGGCTAAATTTGAGGAATTGTCAAAATTTTCTTCTCACCTTAGGTATAATCTAGATGAGAGATGGAAAGCTACAAAATTTGAATGGGGTTTGAAACCCGAGATCAAAAAGTATGTGGGAACTTTCGAGATTAGGGATTATGCGATACTGGTGAATAAGTGTCGTATAATGGAGAAAAATATGATGGAGGTGGCAAAGGATAAGCAGAGGCACAGTTTCTTTGAGAGAAAAAGATATGGGGGTAAACTAGGAAGTAGTAACACCAGGTTTAAACCTAATCAGGAGAAGGGAAACAAGTACAAACCGGCCCTGCTTGTAAGAAATGTGGTAGATTCCATGAGAACAAACTGTGTTTGCAAGGTCAGAATGTATGTTACTCTTGTGGTAAGCCGGGTCACATGGCTAGGGAGTGTCTTCAGAGATAGGGAACTAACCCAGTACCACTACCTAGGGCCCAAACCAAAGGCAGAGTGTTTACTCTCAGTGGGGAAGAGGCGACTCGTTCTCCGAATCTAATACAAAGTAAGTGTTTAATTCAAGATAAACTTTTAACTGTATTGTTTGATTCAAGAGCTACTCACTCCTTCGTATCCATTTGATTGTGTGAATCATTTGAAATTGCCTGTGTCTTTGTTACCATATCATTTGTCTGTTTCCACTCTTACTGGAGGAAAAATATTGACTTCTCAAGCTTGTTTGAATTGCTGTATCTAAGTAGAAAATAACCTGTCTATTATTGATCTTCTTTGCCTACCTCTGTCACAAATTGATGTTATTCTTAGAATAGATTGGATGTCTGCCAACAATATTCTTTTGAACTGTCTAGAAAAATTAATTATATTTATATCTAAAACAAAACACACACAAACACTGGATGAACCCATATTTCTGACTACCATACAAGTTAGGAGATGTTTCAATGCTAGTTCACAAGGATATGATCTCTTGTCTTCTTTAAATTCTGAGGTCAAACAGGATGTAAATAATATCTCTGTAATGAGAGAATATCCCACAGTGTTTCCTTCTGAAATAACTAATTTACCACCTGAGAAGGAAGTGGAATTTTCAATAAATTTGATTACCAGAGTAGGCCAAATATAAATAGTAACCTACAGAATGTCTCATTTAGAATCGAGTGAGTTAAAGAAATAGATAAAGGACCTATTGGCTAAACAATTTATACGGCCTAATGTATCAGCTTAGGGAGCTCCAGTGTTATTTGTGAAAAAGAAAGATGGGAGTTTGAGGTTAAGCGTGGATTATAGATAATTAAATAAAGTAACCATTAAAAATAAATATCCACTCCCCAAAATAGATGATTTGCTAGATCAACTTAGAGGAGCCACAATTTTCTCAAAGATAGATTTAAGATCTGGTTATCATCAAAATAGGGTTAAACAAGGAGATATCCCTAAAACTGCTTTCAGAACTAGGTATGGACATTATGAATATCTTGTGATGCCATTTGGACTTACAAATGTCCCAGCAGTGCTTATGGATTATATAAACCGAATTTTTAGACCATATAGTTTGTGATTGTTTTTATAGATGATATTCTTATTTACTCTAAGACAGCAAAGGAACATAAACAACATCATAGGATTGTACTGCAAATTTTATAGGAAAAATAGTTATATGCAAAATTTAAAAAGTGTGAGTTTTGACTAAAGGAGGTGAAATTCTTAGGCCATGTTATGTCTCAAGGAGGAGTTTTAGTTGACCCCAATAAAATAGAAGTAGTGGTTCATTGAGAGAGACCCACAACTTTAACGGAGGTTAGGAGTTTCCTTTGATTAGCTGGATAATAAAAGGATTTTCCCAACAGTTATGCCATTGATATGATTAACCAGTAAAAGTAACCCTTTTGTATGGTCAAAAGAATGTGAGGATAGTTTTTAGGAGTTGAAGATTAGGTTAACCACTACTCCAAAGTTAGTGATTACTGATCCCTTGGGAAATTTTATAATTTACAGTGATGTGTCTAGAAAAGGACTTGGGTGTGTCTTGATGCAAGATAGGGGAGTAGTAGCCTATGCTTCTAGGCAGCTTAGACCTCATGAGGAAAACTACCCAACCCATGACTTTGAATTAGCAGCAGTGGTGTTTGCTTTGAGAATATGAAGGCATTATTTATATGAAGTTAAATTTGAAGTTTTTAGTGACCATAAGAGTTTGAAATACCTTTTTGATCAAAAAGATTTGAATATGAGACAAAAGACGTGGATGAAATTTTTGAAAAATTATAATTTTGAATTAAAGTATCATCCAGGAAAAGCTGATGTGGTGGCAGATACATTTAGTAGAAAATTATTGCATGTGTCCTTCTTGATGATTCAAGAGTATGAACTGCTGGAAAATTTTAAAGATTTGAGATTGTCTGTAGATATATAATCAGGTAGTCTGTATATGAATAAGCTTAAAATTGAAAATGAACTTCGAAATCAAATTAAGGAAGCTCAGGAAATAGATGTCTTTTTACAAAATATGAAGAGTTAGGTTTATGAGGGAACACAGAAGGATTTCAAAATAACTGATGATGGGATAATACTGTATCAGGGAAGATTAAGTGTTCTAAATAATTAGAAATTGAAGAATAAAATTTTAGAAGAAGCACATTATAGTAAATTACTATCCATCAAGGCACCACTAAAATGTATCAGGACCTTAAAAAGAATTTTTGGTGGCTAGGAATGAAGAAAGAGATTGCAGAATTTGTAGCAAAATGTTTGATCTGTCAAAAGATGAAAATTGAACATAAAAAACCAGCAAGTTTGTTACAACCTTTATACATACCTGAATTGAAATGGGATTATGTCAATGGATTTTGTGATGGGTTTGCCTAGAACTCCTTCAAGATATGATGCTATATGGGTTATTGTGGATAAGTTGACCAAATCAGCTCATTTTCTTCTAATTAGAGCTAACTACCCACTTGATAAACTAGCCCAGTTGTTATTAAGGAAATTGTGAGATTACATTGAAGCCCATCCAGTATTATTTTAGATAGAGACCCGAGATTCACTTCTGGATTTTGAGAAACTTTGCAGAAAGCTTTTGAATCTAAGTAAAACTTTAGCACAACTTATCACCCATAAATAGATGGTCAAATAGAAAGAACAATTCAAACTTTAGAGGATATACTTAGAGCATGTATGTTGAAACATAGGGGAAGTTGAGAAAGTTTTCTGCCATTAATAGTTTGCCTATAATAATAGTTCTCATTCTAGTATTAAGATAGCATCTTATGAAGCTCTGTATGGTAGGAAATGTAGATCTCCATTGTGCTGGTATGAAGTGGGAGAAAAGAGATTATTAGGGCCAGAGATTGTGCAGGAAACCACAGATCAAATCAAATTAATTAGGGATAGGTTGCTCATTGCCCAGAGTAGACAAAAGAGCTATGCAGTGCAAAGAAGAAAACCTTTAGAATTTGAAGAAGGAGAACATGCTTTTCTCAAAATCTCTCCTGTGACTAGCATTGGTAGATCTTTAAATCCATCCAAAAAGCTCAGTCCAGATTTCTTGGTCCTTTTCAAATTCTAAAAAGAATAGGATCTGTTGCATATCAAATAGCACTTCCTCCAAATCTTTCTAATCTTTATGATGTTTTTCATGTCTCTGACTTAGAAAATATTGTTCAGATCCTTCTCACATAATCAAGAGTGAGTCAGTGCATTTAAAAAATGATTTAACATATCCCATAAGGCCTGTACAGATTTTTGACAAAAGTCTCAAACAATTAAGATGAAAGACAATTCTTTTGGTTAAGGTTATGTGGGAAGGGTTAAGTCTTGATGAAGCGACCTAGGAAATGGAGGAAAACTTATAGAAGGATTATCCGGAGTTATTTATGACAGGTAAGTAAATTTTGAAGGCAAAATTTCTTTTAGAAGGGGGAAAATGTTACATCCCTATTTAAGTGAAAATAAATTTTTTAACTTTTTTAAAGTAGTTTTATTTTTGTTACTATTTAATATTAATAAATATATAATTTAATTGATAATATTTTTATTTTAACATTTAAATGAAAAAGACAATAAAAATTACTTAAAGGGAACTAGAAATAGTTGAAATATTTTAAGGAATAATGAAAACTACATAGTGACAATTTGGTAATTATGAGATTTCACTTGAGGGCATTTTTGTTCAGTAAAATATTTAAACACAGAAATTAGCTAAATTAATTTTATAAAATATTAATTATTTTCTAAACATTTATAAAATTAAATAGGGAAAATTATAATACTTTAACCTAATTCAAAAATTTTATATTTGAAAAGATTTACTTAAGTAAAAATATAATTAGTATAAAATGACCAATAAATATTCAGATGAGTGTCCAATTTTAATTAGATAGAAGAAATAATCACTGTTGAGCTAGAGTAATTATGCCTATTATTATTTAATTTTTCCTATTTAGTTCCCATCTAACTAATTTAGTTACAAAGCAACCAAGGATTTTGATTTTTAGAATTTATAAAATTTATTTAATGAGATAGAGTAATAAAAAACTAATAAAACAATACCCAAAATACCCTCCCTATCCCCTAACCCCTCGGCCAAGCAAGAAAATGAGGAAAAAAGAAAAAAAAAAAGAAAAAGGAGGGAGAAAGAAGGGAGGTCACGACTGGAGGAGGAGAGGGAAGAAGAGAAGGAGTGAAAGGAAAAGAAAGAAGAAAAACAAGCTAGGATCCTTCCTAAGCATCAACTTCAAAAGGTAGGGAACTCAAACCCAATTTTTTCTCTTTGAAACCATGGTTTTTATGGTGGTTAATGACTCAAACTATTCTAGTTTCTTTCTCTAGAATTTTAAGAGTGTTTATGGATGGTTTTGAGTGTGGTGAGCCATTTAGGTTAAGATTCTAACCTTAGTTTCAAGTGAAAACCCAAGATCTCCAAGTTGACATACTAGAGCTCTTGGATTATAATTTGGTTAGGATGTGATTTTGAGGATTTTTGTACAGTTAGAAGCTTGACTTGGTGTTTTGGAGTCTTTATGGTACATAGAACATGATGGAAATCACTTGAAATTGTAAATTTTGGCCCCCTAGCTAACGACCGGACTAGGATTCTAGGGGGATGTTTTGGTAATTGTAATCTTATTATAATTGTGATATATTTATTTTTATGAACATTTCTTGCTAGATGGAATGAAAATCTCTGTGATTATGTGTGTATGGCCCACGGCCTTGTGTGGGAACTTGGGAGTTTGGATGAGCAAGTTACTTGGATATGTTTCCTTTAGTGAATAATAAGAGTGTGATAATTTTATAGTGTGATTTCATGATATGGTGTTGATTTAAGAATAAATAACCTGTATTAGTGATGTTTGTTTCCTCACTAGGTTTTGATTATGTGAGAAATTCTAGTGAAAGTTATGTGATTTAAGTGCTATATAGTCATGTCAAAGTGTTTCGTAAGGAAAGGAATAGGTATTTTGTTAGAAAGGTAGAGTTTTAGACTCTAGTGAATACCTCATTAAGTTATGCCTATGTTAGTGAATTTGAGGTGTTGATGCCTTGGTAAGTCATCTCACAATATGTTACATGCTTATTTTAATTAAAGAGAAAGAGTGAGCAAAGCTATGATTCCTCTAGAAAAAGAAAATAAATTTGAGCTGATCTATAAAGATTAGAAAAGAGTTTCTAATAAAATATCAAGAAAGAAGTTCATGAGAAGTCCTACATGTGTCTAAATCTATTTTATGGACAGGTCCACCAGAGGTGTGAATAGTGGAGTGGAATCTACCAGTGCACATGGAATGGTCACTTTAGTTTAGGAGACGCACTATACCAAAGGAGAATTCTCAACCAGTTAAAGTTTGGATCATATAGGTAAAAAGGAAATTTAAAAGGGGTTAAGCCATAGTTTAAGCCTCGTGAGCATGTAACATAGAGAGAAGTTTCCAGGAATGGTAAATGTTAACTGTTATTCTTATTTGAGATTATTCAGTAACCATGGAACTATGTTTTCAGTACTTGTTACAGCTGGAAATGCTATGGGAATTATATTATTTTGATATTTTCATACATTTGAGTACTTACTGAGAATTTATTTCTCACCCCTACAAATTGTAATATTTCCAAAGCCTCCAGTTGCTAATTAAAGATGCGGATTTACATTTCTCTATTCATTGACACTTGTTGGTTGTCTCCTTTTTTAGGAACCAGTTTATGTTGGCTATTGCGTGTGGTAGTGATTAGTAGACTAGGTAGGATTAGCCTGGAGTGTAGTATGTATACGTAGGATATTGACTCTGATGTACTTTTCCTGCATGGACAAATAAGGTTAGTAGTTCTTTTTGATATACATATGTGTATAAGTTAACGTGCAAGAAAATGTGCCAGGCTAATGATCTTTTGAATGTACAGTGGTGAATAGTTTTTTACAGATTAGAAATCTCATGTATGTATAATAGTGTACAGTTTTGTTTATGATGTAAATGATGGTTATGGAATGTAGTTATGTGAAACGTCATTTAATAACTTAGTTTGATATATATTCTTTATAGCAGATAACACGCAATTAAGTATATTTACATGTTAGGGTGTTATTTTTGTTCTGTGAGTAATATTTTACGATTCAGAGTTAAATTCTGGATTTTTCAATACATAACTTTTAATTTATTTCCCTAGAAAGAATTTAATATGGATACGTGATCACTAGAATAATGTATTAAATTAATTCAAAAAATTTATTCACCTTATATTCACATAATTTTATTTTTAATAAATTTAAGCTAAATTCAATATTAATTTAACTTAATTAAATTTAATAATAAACTTTAACACGTAACACAATGCCTATTCTAAGTAGGCTGTTACATTTCACCACCAATCTTGGTTTGTTTCTTTGGATTGAACCATCCTAATTGTGCTTCACCTTGTACACCCACTTCACACCTATAGCTTCCGTGTCATTTGGCTTGTCAACTCATTGCCATGTCTTGTTCTTTTCGATTGTATCAATTTCTTCTTGTATAGCTTTCCTCCAAGCATCCTCTTTGATTGCTTCTTCAAAATGTTATGGTTCAACAACACAATAGTTGCATCTAGCATAAACATCACTCAAACTCCTTATTTTCTTTGGAGTAGAGCTTGGGGATGAAGAGATAAAGCTTGGTGTAGATGGAGTACTTGATGAAGATGAAGAACTTGGTGTAGAAAGGGCTGGATGCTCATTATTACTTGCTGGATTTTGCTATAAAATTGTGACTGGGATTGTTTTCTTCTCTTTTTGCCAATGCCAAGACGCCTTTTCATCAAATACAACATCTTGGGTAATGATCACCTTCTTAGTCTTCAAGTTATAAAGCCTAACCCTTTGGCATGGAAAAATACACTTCTCACAAGTTTATTCAAGCTTTGTCCTCTTCTCTTTGGGAACTTGAGCATAGCAGCATACACACCTAAAAACTCTAAGGTGATTCACTGAAGGCTTTCTTCCACTCCGAGCTTCAAATGGAGTCATAATCCAAACAGCCCTAGTTGGGCATCTATTTAGCAAATACACTACTGTGTTAACAGCCTCGGGCCAAAATATTTTTGGCATCCTTTTCTCTAACAACATGGACTTGGCTATCTCCATCACAGTTTGATTCTTCCTTTTGGACATACCATTTTGTTGTGGTGTATATCCGATAGTTAGCTGCCTTTCCATGCTTTCATCTTCATAAAATTTATCAAATTCATTAGAGGTGTACTTCTTCCCCCTGTCACTTCTGAAGATCATTATAAACCTGCCACTTTGTTTCTCAACAAATGCTTCAAACTTCTTAAAAATTGTAAAAACTTCATATTTTTGTCTCATAAAATATGCCCATGTCATGCAGTTAAAGTTATCAATTAATAAAATAAAGTACCTATTTTTAGCAAGAGACAAAGTGTTTATAGGACCACACACATCAGTGTGAACCAATTCCAACACTTCTTTGGCTCTCCATTCACCTTCCTCTGGAAATGGTTGACAATGGTGTTTACCAAGTATACACCCTTCACATACACTAGATTTTCCTTCCATGGTTGGCAGCTCGTACAGCATCTTCTTTTGAGAAAGCAACTTGAGACTCTTGTAGTTGAAGTGCCCAAGTCTCTTATGCCACAAACAAGAATGACTTCCTTCTTTAGACATCAAGCTAACGTTCTTCCCATACTTGAAAGAGAGTGGGAAAATTTTATTATTTGTCATTTTGACCACAGCAACAATCTTCCCTTTGGAATAAAAAATTCTACACTCCCGATTTTTAAAATGTAGAGAATAATCATGCTCCAAAAGCTGTCTAATGCTGAGCAATTTCTCATCTAATGCTGGCACATAAAGAGTATCTTGAATTATCTTACTTCCTTGTTTTGTTTCAACTCCAATGCTACCTGTGCCATTAACTTCAACATGTTCTCCATTACCTAATTTCACCTTTGAGTTGAATGATGAATCCATGTCAAGAAAAGCTTCCTTATCTCCTGTCATGTGGTTGCTGTAGCCACTGTCCAAATACCATGCATACATCTTTTTGCTCCTTAATAGCCTTGTGACAAGCAAAGAATAGGTTCCCTATCATCCTTTTCTTCTTCTGTAAATGCAATCTGCTGCTAATTGCCAAAGTTACAATCTTTTTGTACATGGCCAACTTCTTGCAGTTGTAACATTGAGGCTTGCCTTTGTTCCAGCAATCTTTCTCTTCATGACTATTCTTCTTACAGATCCCACACCATTTATTAGTTCCTTCATCACTTCCACGTCCATCATAGTTGCCTCTTCCTCTTCCACATGAGAGTCTTCCTCTTCGTTTGCCTTGTCCAAATCTGCGACTTCTAGAGACTCACCTCTATTTTGAATTGAAGATTTGTTCTATATATTCTTGGGGTCAATGGTGAGCTTAGATTGAAACGCACTCTCAACAAATTTTTCAGAGCCTTGTAACAACCTTTGCTCATAGGATCTTAATGAACCCATCAATGCTTGAACGGTTATGGTTTAGAAGTCCTTTGTTTCTTCACTGATAGCCACCATAAGATCAAATTTCTCAGTCAAGTTATCAGAATTTTATCAACAACTCTACGATCGTCGATTGTATCTCCATGTGACTTCATTTGATTCACCAATTCAGACAATCTATTATGACACTCTGCTATAGCTTTCGTAGAAGCAGTTGGTTCTTCATACCCCCTTAACAAAATCGAGGACATCCAAAGAAGTGAACTAAGTCTCCATTTTTACTGCCCAAAAGTCATAATTTTCTCTTTTAAATAAAGGAACTTGGACATTGCTATAGATTGCGGTGCTTGCTACTGACGCGCTGCCAGTGAAAGCCATGACTCTACACTGTCCACCTTCTTTTCTTCCATTTCTTTACTTTCCTTTGCTGTAAGGATCTGTAGCTCTGATGCCACTTTGTTGGCGGTATTCTAGACGTAGTACGTGTTTAAGACACTAAAAAACATGATAAGATTTGGTGGGCCAAAACTAGTGAATAATTCGGTTTTTTTTTTTTTCCATTCAAACTCCGATTTTCTCACTTACATGTTCCAGTACAAATACATATATTTATAGTCAACAAGAGTGACTCTTAGCTCAAGTGACTTCTAGATTGCACAAGTGACTCTTAGGTTATGTAAAGGAGAGTGAAATTACTTTGGAACCACTCAAAAGATAACTCTAGTAATAAATGACAGCACATTACTCAACAAGAGCTGTGGTGGTGCGAATGTGAGAGTTTGTGTGAAGTGCATGAACGTGAGGGCTGTGTGAGTGAGGGGTGTGCGTGAGGTGCGTACAACCAGTGAGTGGTGAAAGCAGGAGTAGTGAGCTTGAAGGTGGAAATGTGATGATGTGGGTTTGTTTGAGGGTGTATGTGTGAGGCTTCCATAAATGTGTGCTATGACGAGGTCAGGGTGATGCCTGACTGCGTGTCTCATGATGGTGTGTGCGTGAGTGGTTGGATCTGTGATAAGGGGTGCAATGAGAGCAAGGTGCTGGGGTGCGTGGATGAAAAGGCGGAGACCAAAAAGTGTGTGGATGAGGTGCTAGTGATGGTTGTGCATGGTGGAGTATGGTGCATGCTGGTGTTGTGCATGGTGGAGTATGGTGTATGCTGGTGTTGTGTGCATGGTGTATTCTATAGATTCTTCTCTTTATTTTTCTGGTAGCTCACTCTCTATTAACCCTTTTCTTTTTGGAAAATGTTTCTTGCACACCAAAAAGTCTTCATCATTTTTACACCAGTTGTCACGTCAGCATTTTTTTTTTAGTTAGTTACATGGATACATGTTAAATCTGACTTTGAAGGTCACATCATTAAATTTCTTTCCTCTCTCTCCTTTTGCTCATTCATTTAACCACTTTTCATACTAGATTAACTATTTTTTTACACATGATTAACCACTTGCACTGTAACTTCAACACTTAACATTTTCAAATCTCTTGAAGGTTATTTAACTATATTCACACTAAATTAACTACTTCTTTTACACATTATTAATCACTTAACATGCACCTACAATACTTGACATGTTCAAACCTCTTAGAGGGTCAATTAACTACTTTTTACACTAAATTAACTAGTTTTTTTATATATTATTAACCACTTAACCTACACATTCAATATTTGACATATCCAAACCTCATAGAGGTTATTTAATTACTTTTCACATTAAATTATCCACTTTTTTACATATATTAACCACTTAACCTGCATCTTCAACACTTGATATTTTTAAACCTCTTAGAGGTCAATTAACTACTTTTTATACTAAATTAACCATTTTTTTACACATTGATAACCACGTAATCTATACATTAAATATTTGGCATATCCAAATCTCTTGGAATTTATTTAACTACTTTTCAAACTAAATTAACTATTTTTTTATACATTGTTATTCACTTAACCTGCACATTTGAAAATACTAAGTGTTAAAAGTGCAGATTAAGTGGTTAATGATCTGTAAAAAAGTGGTTAATTTAGTATAAAAGTGGTTAAATAACCTTTATCATGTTTTGAAATGACATGTGTTGAAGGTGTAACACAAATAGTTAACAATGTATGAAAAAATAGTTAATTTAGTGTGAAAAGTGGTTAAATAATCTTTAAGAGGTTTGGAAATGCCAAGTGTTGAAAGTGTAGTGCAAGTGGTTAACAATGTATAAAAAAGTAGTTAATTTAGTGTAAACAATTTTTAAATAACCTCCAGGAGGTTTGAAAATTTAAGTGTTGAAGGTGTAGCATAAGTGTTTAACAAGGTGTAAAAAAGTGATTAATTTAGTATGAAAAGTAGTTAAATAACTTCCAAGAGATTCAAAAATACCAAGTGTTGAAGTACAACGCAAGTAGTAATAATGTGTAAAAAAATAGTTAATTTAGTGTAAAAAGTAGTTAAATAACCTTCTATAGGTTTGAAAATTCAAATATTGAAAGTGCAGTGTAAGTAGTTAATAATGTGTAAAAAAAGTAGTTAATTTAGTATGAAAAGTGATTAAATAACTTCCATCGTCTTTTGAAATGTCATGTGTTGAAGGTGCAACATAAGTAGTTAACAATTTGTAAAAAGGTGATTAATTTAGTGTGAAAAATAGTTAAATAACCTTAAGGAGATTTGGAAATGCCAAATGTTGAAAGTGCAACTAAATTGGTTAACAATGTTTAAAAAAGTTATTAATTTAATGTAAAAATTAGTTAAATAACTTTCAGAAGGTTTAAAAATTCAAATGTTGAATGTGCAGTGCAAGTAGTTAATAATGTGTAAAAAAATAATTAATTTAATATAAAAAACAGTTAAATGAATGTGCGGGAAGAGAGAGTAGAAAAAAATTTGATGATGTGACATTTAAAATCAAATTTAATATGTGCTTATGTGACTAGCTGAAAGAAAAATGGTGAGGTAGCTTTGGGTGCAAGAATGGTAGGAATTTTTTAGTGTTTAAATAACATAATTGTTTCTTTTTCTCTCTTCATAACAGAACGTTTCCCCCCCTCCCGTCTCTCTCTCTCTCTCTCTCTCTCTCTCTCTCTCTCTCTCTCTCTCTCTCTCTCTACACACATGTACTTTAGAGATTAAACTTTAAAATTAAATTAAAATCTAACAAAAGGAGCCTCCATTTCTAAAATATCCCGAATTACTTTATTTGTTGCAGCAGAACGTTTCCCCCTTTCCCCCTTATCCCTTAACCGTTTTTGTGTTGTTTACTCCCCCAATGTCTTATTTGCCTGGCTGGGCATAGTCAGATCCGGATTTAACTGCAAACAATTGATCTACTTGCACCCATGTGTCAAGTCTTGGAGCTCCTTGTATGAGAAATGAACTAGTGCACCAGAAACGTACTCCCTAAGAGCATGCTGACCATGCAAAATTGCTTGCCAGTGGGTTCATCATCATCAACAAGGCATGTTTGGTGGATGGGTTAATTACTGCGGTCCACAAGGCAACTGTTGAAGCAAATGCACCTGGTGGCATAGTCAATGTTATTTGAGACAAAGTCCTTTGGCCAACCTTGAGAAATCCCATGACCACAACGCTTCAATATATCAAAATGCCGAAAATAAAACATGTTACTGCTTTGGTAAATTCTCTTTTGTTAGCTATGGACAGGTAAATATTTGGAAAAATTGAATGTCTTGCAAAGCAAAACCCATAGATGCCAAAAGCAAATGGAATGCCACTCCAAAATAGGCATTCTGTCAACAGTAAATTTCCAACCCAAATTGTCCTTTAAAGTTGAATATAGAAGGAAGTAATAGTGTAGCCAACAATGCCATATGTGTGAGCATAAATGACCATCAGTGCAGTAAACAAAGCTCCTTGGTTAGATGGAGAAACTACACCATCCAGTACAAGCAGTGAAATGAAGATTGTAACAGTGAATAACGTAGTACCAGAATCAAGGGCTGCAGCAAACAAAGACTTGCGCTTTGGAAACCAAAAAACAGCACCCTGAATGCACTTCCATCCTGTCTCCTCCTAATCATCACCTTCTTCCATATCTTGTGCATATTTCACAAAATCATTCTTCATGACTTGCATGAGAATGGTTGCCTGAAAACAAGTGAAAAGAAGTACTGTGACAGAGGAGTTTATGATTGATAACCAATAAATCTCTAAGTGATGTGTTAAAGAAGACCTAGAGTATTTGTCCACTCTCTTTTCAAATAGAGTATTTGTGGCCTTCCATGTTACAGTATACATAAACTTGGCAACTTGACTATCGCATTCAGCACTAACCTCCTTAAACAGATCATCTGACACAAGACCCATCCCGTGTGCAAATGGAATAAGTGCATTGCCATCAAATTCTTCATCGGTAACACCATGTCCAACCATGTAACCCTTGACATTCAAATTAGGCTTTGCACCAGCATCAATTCCTTTCACTACTTCATAAGCAAGTGTAGGCACATACACTCCAGCAAATGGTTTTCCAGCAACGAAAAATGGATTGGGAAGGAACTTAGGGTATAGTTGTAACCAAGTAAGGAGAAAGGTGTGTGTATCAGAGGCAGTCTTTATTTTCCCGGTTATGTCGTCAGATTCATTCTTTGAGTACGAATTGAGTTGCAATCTAGACAGGCTTTCCTTAGTTCTTGCGGCTTCATAATTAGAAAGACCATGCCCGTATATGAATCCATTGAAACTAGAGCACAATGCTCCAAAATTATTGTGGAGTACAGGGCAAAACTGAATACCACCAGGATCAAAAATCAAGATATTCTTATCTCATGTGCAGGCTTCAAGAAATTTGCAAAATGGTCGAGCCACGCACAAACCCCAGCGGAAGTTGGTGCAGCATCCATCCATCGTGCCTCCATGACCCACGCTCCATTAAGCAATTCGGAAACATCAATCGCTGTCAATTTCTGGAACGATGGAGATGGCAGATGAGCAGCCAAGGATGGCGTCCATGGTCGCCGACTGGATGGACCCATTTTCGTAGTTTGGGTTTTCGAAACATGTGCCGTAACTTGAATTGGCATTGGTTGAAGATCGAAGAGGATCGGCTTCGCTATTTCTGGTTCCCACTGCTGCGATTCCTTAAGACGTTGCTCTCCGCTTCTTTTCTCTGTTGTCCCGCTCATGGAATCCAAAATTTTAAAAGAATAAAGCTGGGACTCCATTTCTTGGCTTTTTGGAATCAGATCGTCATCTTCCACAAATTCTAAGGCAGACACGTCCCCATTATTTGCTTCACACATTGCAATTTGCTCCATCAAAAAACTAATCGAGTTTTTCATTGTTTGAACTTGGATCTGAACCAGTTGATTAAACTCATAAAGATGTCCAGCTACGTCATCCAATTTAGCAAGAATTTGGGCGTTGGTTGAATCTTCCATGGTGTGAGGGCGCAGGAAAGTGACTACTGATACCAATTGTAACAGCAAAAATGGATTATCAAGGAATGCAAGGATTCCAAGAGAATCGAAGCTAATAACCAGGGAAAGCTATAGTAGAAAGCCCTCCGGTGACTATGAGCTAGAAGCAAAAATGTAACTCAGAGAGACTTAGAGGAGGGAAAATTTTGATATTTCATTCGTGTGTGACTCTATGATACACCCACTGTCCTTATAAGGAGGTATCCGAAATAACTAAATACAAAAAAAAAAAAAGAAAACAAAAAAACAAAAAATGTAAAATGCAGAAACAGAAAATCCAGTTCAGCACCTACAACTAATTTCCTGTAAGACCTGTTTTTCTTGTGGTTCTCTCTTGTTTTGTTGGTTGTCAAGTTCATTTTCAAGTTCATTTTTGTTGATTTCAAGTCCTGAAGAGTAAAACCTGCTAGCTTAGACACCATCCTTATTCTGTGTACAGCCTCTCTTGTTCTATGCATAGTCTTGTTCTGCGTACAGAACATGGGCCTCTTGGGGAGAGAAGCTACAAGTCTGTCAATTCTCAAGAAAGAACTATATTGTTTCGGCTAATTAGGGTCTGTTACCTCAACATTATGTGCTCGTACTGCTTGGATTGCTTCTATGATTTTTTTATTTTGGCACTTGATTTCCTATAACAAGGGTTTGTTATTCGTTAACATCTGTGTTGCTTTTGCTTCGGATATATGATTATCGTTGGTTTTGCTTGATTCCCTACAACAAGATATATACACTAAGATTAGAGGCTGTAGAAATATCTGAAAAAGAAAAGAATCAAAGGCTTGAAACAGATGGATGTAGGGTGTCTTCACTCCTTCTTTTTGCATTGTCGTCGTTCTTTTTCGACCATATTATTACTGTAAGAAAAAATGGATCCAAATCTTTAGAACTCCTAGAGTTCAAGAAACATTATTAAATGGTTAAGATTTAACTACATCCTGAACTTTTATTTTTCTGAAATGAAGGAAATATTGCATTATCTATTAAATAAATAAATCTTCATGAATATGAATTTTATTTCTTTGCACCTCTTTTTTCATCAATTGGAGACTACATATATTGTAACTTGTAAGTAGCCTATTATCCTCCGATAAATTCCATCCTATTTATTGAAATTCGAATTTAAGACAACCAAGACAGTGTATCCAAGACAGTGTCTCCGGTGTTTAACTTTTGGAGCATTCCCTAGATATTGTTTGACTAAAATTCTAGCTTCAGTTTTTCTTTGCACTAATTAAAAAAGAGAAAAAGCAACCAATTTTAATGTAAAACAAAATAATATTATTAATTTTATTCTAATAACTTGAAAATATACAAAATTATTAAAACTTACTTAATTTTTGAAGTTACTAAATACTCTGGCCTTATGTCAGATGCGGTCAAATGTAGTCAACTTGTAGTAAAATCTTTTCAAGATTGAGTAAAATCCAACTATTAAACTTTCCTGTCACATGAAAAACTACTAAGTTTTGCTACAGAATTAAAAATTCCAATATCATTATATTATTTTCATTTTTTTTAAATAATCACCTTTGTTTTTGGTTAAGAAGTAGAGAATTCACCTTTCTGTGAAGTCTCCCAAATCTGAATTTTTGTCCAAGGTCAAACCCTGCCCAAATCTCAACTATTTCAATTACGTCCCCTGTAACTTACAAGTCTCTTCCGCTCCTCAATCTACTGCTTCTTACAAGTCTCTCAAGCTGCATCTTTGGAGAATGCGATCCTGAAATGTGGAGTAGTTGTATTATATTATTTTATGCATATTTCTTTCTGTTAATTTATATGGTGACTAATGAATAAGCAGTGTAACCCAATTTGCATCTTTAACTGGATGGCAGTTTGGAGCCACTCAGATGTAATTTTCGCTGAGTGCTAAAATAAATATGGTGCTTATTAAGAGAGATGGGTGGGTGAGGAGTGAGGCATATTTAAATGAAAAAATGTTTGTTTCGTCTGTAGTGGTTGATGAATACTAAATAATATAACAGGAAAATAATTAGGTTAAAATAAGTAATTAGTCCATTTAGTTTTCGCTCATTTGTAATTTAATCCCTATAATTTATTCTTTTGCGTTTGAGTCCTTACAATTTCTTATTATTACCAAGTTAGTCTTTATTGTTATCTAGAGTTATAACATCGTTAATTTTTCGTCTAACTATCAAATAGAATCCTATGTGGATCCCAGGTGACACTGCAGAGTGCTGAGATGGGTTATAGGGATTAAATTACAAATAAATGAAAACTATAGGGACTAAATTACTAATTATTCATTATTATTATTCTTTTTCTCTCCTTCTCTCTAAATTTCGTTATTCCATAACTACCCTTCCTACTCCAAGCTTCAACTCCTCTCAACTCTTACGTTTTATTTCCCTTGTTCTTATTTCTTTTGCATTCCAATGTTCTCCCAACTCTTAAGTTTTATTTCCTTTGTTCTTTTTTCTTTTGCATTCCAATGTTCTCCATAGATGAAACATGGAAAGTTTCCAAAGAAATGGAAATTCTTGTACTCAATTATGTGTTTAACAATTACTATATATAATATCTATCGTTGTGGGTGTCTTTATTATTATTTTCTGCAAAATTTTGCAAAAAAATAGAAATGGATCGTTATATTCCATTTATTCAACAATGAAGATAAAACCAATTTAAGATATTGATTCTTAGATACTTTATTAATGATAATACTAATGGAAGATAATTGTAAGAGTGTTCAATTACTAAGCGTGTGGCCGTAATTTGACAATGACACTTATATGATGGGTTGCCTGCTTGTATTTATAAGAAAAAAGTTACTATTGAGAGGCACATGATATTTAATTTGTAACTGTCTTGAGCATTGATCAATGTACATTCACAATCTGCTATATGTATAAGAAGGCTTGATAAAATGTGTGAATATTATTTGATCTTAACACTTGACACATTTTCTGATTATCAAAATGTTCAGTGAGTGTTGTCTACGATGTGGGGTTAGCCTTACTAATGGATCTCAATAATCTGACTTCATATATCCCCAAGCTCCCAATATTCTTCTTAAGTAATTAAGCCTATTTTGCTAACTCTTTGAGCCTTTATCTACTCCAAGCATACGACATTCCTCTATCAACAGCTCTTAAACACTATCTTTTTTATATAAGTCCTCATTCGTATGAGGGATTTATAGATCTTAAACAAAAGTTTAAATTGAACCAGTGTGTTTCTGCTACAAATAATTTATGTTAATCATCCAATGTTATTTCTTATAAAGGGATGATGGTTTTCGTAGAGCTCCTTCTAGACCATATTAAAATGCCGATATAAACAATAAGGTTGGGCTTTACAAGTTTGGAACTTGAATAATTCAAGAAAACTTTAAAACTGCTGCTAAAATTTTCATCTAATGGCAGTTTGAAAAAATGTTGTTAAAAATATAAATGGTGGCAGTTTCATTTGACCGCCGCTAAAAAACCGCCTTGAGATACACTTTTTTTTTTGTAGTGAAGGACCAATGCATGAGCACAAGCCATGGAATGACAAAGGCACCACCAAATGGAATGGACGAATCAAGGCATGAGCACAAGCCATGAAATGATAAAGGCATCACCAAATAGAATGGAAGGAAAGAAGACATCAAGAAAAATGAAGATGAAGATGAAGTTTTCCCTTCACTTACTCGACACTCATATGTTTTGAAGAGGAAGGCAATGTTTCTTATTTATTTTATTTAACAAAGAAGGTGACAGATGAATGTAAAAGTGATAGGTGAGACAAATTAAAGAAGAGAGATTGATAGATGTGAAAAAATACAAGGGATATATAATTTAAAACTGATAAAACTAATCGGGTCATATTATAATTGTTGAAAACCGTAAAGCCAAGTTCTTGCACCAGATATACCATATGCCATGTGGAGACATTTGGTTATGTGTGGAGATACATGTACGAAGGTGATTGGTTCATGGTCCATGTTCGTGTAGCAGCGGTGCACCTGTCTATATATATATATATATATATATATATATATATAGATAGACAGGTGCACCGCTACTACACGAACATGGACCATGAACCAATCACCTTCGTACATATATATATATATATATATGTATATGTATATATATATATGTATGTATATATGTATGTATTGGTGCATATGAAGATTAGCGTGTCTATGTTTAAAAATATGTCAATAACAAAGATGGGAGATTTGAGAAGTTGAATTTGATGATATTTGTTTGTAGATAATGTTATATTCACATGTTTTAATAAAGGTAATTTTTTTTTTGTATATCTATATTTTAATAAAGCTAATTAGAAGAGGAAAACGAAAGATATCGTGTGTGTACATGTATATTTTTAATTTGTATAAAATGTTTAGCTTTTCATTTAAAAGTATCATTTTGATAGAGCTATCAACGTGGATCAGTCCACTTCACATTGAACATGACCCACGTGAATCAGGGCCAATGAACCTACATTTTATATAGGTTAAAAATAGAACCAGTTCTCATGGGTTAGGATTAGTCTACAGACCAACCCACTAGTAACTAAATTTTTTTTTAACAATTATAAATATTTATTAAAGGGTTTTGTGAGTCAAGGTTAAAAACTTACATTTTAAATAAGTTAAAACTAAGGCCACTCCACTTATCAGCTCACAAACCATCCCACTAGAAACTCCTTTATTATAAAAACTTTGGAACAATATAAATATGTAAATTATTGCAACAAGAGTAAGTTATCAAAAGTCATAGACAGGTTTGTCTCACCAAGTTACGAGTACCAAATTGACCATTTGGTTTAAGAAGATTGATATCGTTGCTGGCTACAAAATCCTGTGCCATTCCAATAAAAGTGCTAGCAAGACTTTGCTCTCCATGGTGGTAAGATAAGTGCTCCGGAACATAACCAGTAAACTGGGCTACTTTTATTTCTTTGAACAAGTTTTCTTAAATGAGCTATAAAGAACAAGGCTCTGAAAATCGAACCGGTCACTGAACTGATCGAGATACTGCTTTAAGGTTCAATGATTCAATCGTGGTCGAGCCGGAATATAATTAAATATATATTTATATTTATATATAAATATAAGTATATTTATATATATATATATATAATTATTTATATACTAATAAAATAAATAAAATTATAAAAATACAATATAAATCAATAATAAAATTATTTAAAAACATAAAATAAATAGTGTCATAAAGTAAAAAAATATTACATTCATATAAATAACACAACATTAATTTACATAGCAATATAGTATATAAAATTAACCAAAATAAACATGATTCACATAGTTCACAATTTACAGTCTTACACTAACATAATATTAATATACCATTATAGTCAATCATACTAATAATAACAATCTTAAACAAGTAAATAACACAAATTCAATAATGTTCCATCAAAAGTAGTCATAAAAAAATTCACAAATTAAATAGGATTATCAAAATCAGCATTAATTTGTTGAATATCTTCATCAAAAAGATCATCTTCTTGTTCATCTCTACCATCATAATCATCATCAAATGAAGGCTGCATTGTTACTTCAGGCATACTAAATTCAGTATCAATATCTTTGCCTTCTAACAAAATAAAAGACTTAGTTAATAGTAATACATAATGCCAATATTTTTATATAGAACTACAAGAATAAGACTCACCAACATGATAAGAAGGAATATCATAGTCTTGATAGATTAAATTTTCAATCTCTTCATTATCAAACTCTGGCTGGGGATCTTCTTCCATCACCCAAAAGTCAACATTGTCAATGCTTTCATAATTAATTGGATCATAGTTCATTTTCTTTCGATGCAACCTAGAACAAACAAATAAAGTATTATAATAAATTTTCAGGTTACCAACCTAAAGTTTTAAACATAATAAATGGAGCCATTAATATATAAGTGTTAAATACTTAAATTATTAATATACCTGGATTTAAGACGCAAGTTTTAAGTCACATACATAAGATCATTGAGTCTTTGATGCTCTAACCTATTCCTTCTTTTAGTATGAATTTGTTCAAAAGACTCCAAGGTCACTCACATCTTGAGGAAGAAGCTGTTTGACTAAGGACACGATATGCTATCTTTTTCAAATATGGAGTACTAGTGCCAAACAATGCCCACCATTGATCTACATAGAAATGAATATAATACTCAACATCAACCATCAATTATATATTATAGGCTTCAAAATATTAAAACAAATCAGCATATAAAAATAAAATTGCTTACTTCGGTTAAAGCTCCTTGGCTGCTTTCAAAGCATTTTGGCCTATCAAAACTTTTTCTTGCGTTGCCCGATACACCTGTATCTCCTTCATTGCTTTAATTGGATCACTGCAAAGGCTTTTTATATCAAGCAAGTTAAGTAAACCTTGCATGACCCTATGCTTCTCAATGAATTTCTCATCATAAAAGAAAACAGGATTTTAAAAAGTAAGATGTTGTATGGAGATTCTAATGCAAGTGCTTATCCCATCGAGCCTTAATGATTTCTATGTAAGGCTTGTACAAGTTTTTCCTATTCTTAAACATATGTTTGATAGCATTTTTAGCCCTTTGCATACCTTTATATACATATCCCAATGAAGGCTTTTCATCAGCATCTATAATTCTCAACAATCTAATGAAATGGCCTACAATTTTCACCACAGTAAAGCAATCATGCCAAAACTTATTATCCAAGATAATATCACTAACAGCTTTCCCACTAACACTTCTTCCTAGCTTGTGTCCAATGAAGTGCTTGTCTACAACTAAAACTTGCAAGTATTCCTTGTGTTCATAAATACTTTTTAAAGTAATAAAAACAGTAGCAAAATGGGTAGTTCCTGGATGAATAACTTCCTTCTAACCTGGCCTTTTTCTAAGCCAAGACAAAAACACCGTATGATTGTAAACAAATATTGTTATCTTTGAAGCACGGGATGCAAAGTTAGCTACATAGGGAATGCTGCCAATATATTTCAAAATGAGATTCATGCAATGGGCAATACAAGAAGACGAAAAAATATGTTCATACTTATCATGAATAAGTCTCCCAACTGCCACATAATTAGCTGCATTGTCAGTCATCACATGCACAACATTACTGGGCCAACCCATTCAATAACATCAACAAACAAGTTAAATAATGTTGTGGCATTTTTCACCATGTCTGAAGCATCAACAGATTTCAGAAAGGACATACCAGCAGGACAATACATTAAAAAATCGATTAGAGTTCGTTGTCTTTGATCAGTCCAAACATTAGCCATAAGTGTACAACCAGTTTCTTTCTATGAATTCCGATAACTATCAATAAGTAGCTGACACTCGTTCTTAAGATCTCCCAACAAGTGAACTCTCATTTCATCATAAGATGGACCTTTAAAACTAGGTCTAATAGTAGCAATACCATCCAATGCAGCTTGAAAATAAGGTTATTGAATTGTATTAAATGAAATGCCTGCATCAACCATTCATCTGGCTACTCCCAATTTAGCCTTATATATGACCTCTTTGCTAACAAAAACACTTTTTAAACTTGGTTGGGCTCTTGGAGTTGTCCTTAGTGCAAAATAGTTATCAATTGGTTGGGAAACACTTGCTTTTCTCTTGCCTTTGTCTCCAATACGTTGCATCTTAGTTAGTGGAGGCGGAGGAGTAATCTCTTGTTCTTCTTGTTCCTCTGCTTCATTATAATAATCCCCAAAGCTCACTTTATCATCCTTATTTTTTTTTATTTTTCTAAATGTACTAACATTTGGCACTTAACATCATGAGGAACTTTTTTGCACGAAACTATTTGTCCTTGTTTCCCTGCAAAATGCTGCTTCATCCTATTAATCCCTCCTCCTTTATATCGTGTCAAATAAAATATGCATGTGTACATTGGCTTTCCATTTTTGTGAGTTAAACTAACATGTTTCCATGCTGGATCACTTTTCCTACGACTAGAACCTGAGGAGGATTGCTGGTTAACAATATTGCTCTTTCCTGTCTGATTATTAGAATGATCCATATCTGAAAAAAGTAAAATTACAAAATCCACAATTCTAATTCAACTCCCTCACTGAGGATCATTCCATTTGTCATCACATCTATAAGAAATAATATTGAGTCAAAGAAACTATACATTGAAGCTAAGAATTTAAGTACGGTAAAATAGAATAAGTACAGGAGATATTCACTTAGTCTGGACAACCATAGAATTATGTTTCCATTATGCAGAACACAAAACAGAATATATAAAAGTCATAGAATCAAATTTTCCATCTTGCAGAGCTTATATAAACACATAACAGTAAAATATATATAACCTTACTATGTATGCAGTAAAAATGATCACCAGAACCATTCTAGAATTTTAAAATTAACATGCAGTATGCAGTATGCTATACACATGAAAATCCCCACATACACCAATTATAGAAATACTTTG
Organism: Castanospermum australe; assembly: GCA_019955255.1. Taxonomy (NCBI): domain Eukaryota; kingdom Viridiplantae; phylum Streptophyta; class Magnoliopsida; order Fabales; family Fabaceae; genus Castanospermum; species Castanospermum australe. Next base: position 746,230 of record NSJW01000473.1, read on the forward strand.
GAGAGAGTGGTCTATGGCTCTTCTCGGTCCTGCGCTGTGAATCTTTATTGGTTGAGTATGTTGGCTATTTGAATTGTCTTTGTATCAAGGGTATATTCCTTAATTTCATGCTTTATCAGTACCAAAGTCAGACCTATAGATATTTCAATTCAAATGATTCACCTCGTCATGAATCCAGGCTGAGATAATGTTTTCTTAATAAATGACCGACAATGACATGTTCTTCAATTTCTCTCCTTTATCTTTGTATTAAAAATGATGCGTATAATTCTAACTAAGAAAAAAAAAAAGAATGTGTATGATAAAACGGTTCTTGGTTTTGAAGAAAATAGTGTGCGTCATGCAGTCCCTGTCAAAAACTAGTTAGTCCTATAGATATCTCAATGCAAGTGATCCACCTCTTCATGAATCTGAGATCATTATTTCTTAATAAATGATCGATTATGACAGTCTGCTACAGTTTCTTCCTTTACTTTTGTAATGAAAGGATGCATGTAATAAAATTGCCCTCGGTTTTAAGAAAATAGTGCTGTCATGCAGCCACTGTGTCAAAAACAATTAGGAGTACTAATGTTTGGGATACAAAGATTATCTTTGGTGATATTTTTGAGCAAATTTACTGATATTGAATATTGATAATGTTTGTTCTATCACAGTAATCCCACCTCCCAATATCTTGGTACTATAATGTGGTGAATATGCAATGCAATGTAACTATTGCTGGCCTGTACACAATCTCTTCAACTGTTGATTAGCATTTTTACCGGATCATGTTGCAGGTTCTGAGGCTATGTTTGCAGATCTATGCTACTTCTCTGTACAATCAGTTCAGGTAATGAATCATGTCTATGTTATATTTATTAGTATCAGGGCTTCTGTTTTCATTTCTTTTAGTTCCTTTATCTTCTTCTCAGCTAATATATTGATGAGATTGATGGTGGTTGTTTGCAGCTTACATTTGTCTTTCTTGTTTCGCCATGCCTGCTATTGGGTTTTTTGGGTCAAGCTGCATACCTTATGGAAAACTATGCTAATGCTAGTCAAGCCTTTTTTTGTTCTGTTCCAAGTAAGTGTTTACCAAATATGCAGTGCAGAACAAATATAACATATTGCATATAGAGTCATATTCAAGAGATTTATAAGATGCATTTTTCGGATAACTAAAATAGAGATAATATAAGGAGTTTCCATTGTGCAAAAATGACTAAATACAAAACAGATGCAAGAATTAATAAAATCTCTACCTAGAACAACAACAAAATAGTAAGGCTTCAACTATTCAGTAGCAGAACAAAAATAAGTTCAACATGCACTTTACAGTTAGCACTCATACAGAGAAAATAAAGAAAAGAATCATCTCAGTCAACCATGAATTAGGAAGAAAAGAATGCTACTGTGAATATGAGGTGGACGCTGCAGATGCTGGTGCTGCTGGCTGGGGTACGCAGGATCTGCAGTGTAGAGCGGACGCTGCTGACGCTGGCATTGCTGGCTGGGGTACGCGGGAGCTGTGGTACGGAGGCGGAGTGGACGCTGCTGGCTGGCTGGGGACCGGGGTATGTGGGACGGAGGCTGCGGTGCAGAGGCGAACCGACTGATCGAGTGCTGTTGGCTGGCTAGGGTTTTCAACCCTCTAGCCCAAAACAACACCGTTGTGATTTCTTATTTTTTTTTTGTAAAAACACTAACAAAACGACATTGTTTCACTTAGCAGCAGTTCAAAAAAAAAATGATCAGAACCATCAACTGTACAGACCGGTGCCGGGTTGACCGGTTCAGTCAGTTTGGAACCGGTTCATCGGTTTTTGACCCTATCGGTTCTGAAAAGTCGCCTGAACCAGTGAGGGAACTGATTCCCGGTCCGACCGGTTGAACCGACCGGTTCAGTCTGGTTTTCAGAACTGTTTACTCTTCCTTTGACCAACCCTTTTCTTACTAAATGCCAGCTCATTTGCATTCCTATCTTAGTCATCTTCCCAAACAAAATCTTTCTTGTGCTTATCAAGATCTCAAAAGTACTCTCTGCCGCCTTCTTGAGGAGTGCTTGTACCCAATCTCTAGAAGCACCAAAAGCAAAAAACAACTCATATAAGTGTATCAACATTTAGAACCCAGTTTCACCTACATATAAGATCAATATGGTCAAACATTGTTATATGATAATAACTTATAATAAGTTAATAACTCATAGGTTTCCACTTCCCATTGTTGTCTTTGGCAGTATTGGTACTTATGGAAGATGCAAAACAACCCTTTTCACAGAATTGGGAAGTAGGAGAAGGTTTAAGTCTTTAAGGTTACACTACTAGAAAAAAGTTATTTAGAGATGGAATTTAGAAATGAAAAAAATTCCATGTTTGTCAGAGATGAAAATAGCCACAGAAATGAAGACTTGGCCACGAATTAAATTATATTTTTATTTTACCAAAGATGGAATTAAAGACGTAATTTTTTTGTCTTTGAATAAACTCGTCCTAGATTCCATCTTTGACTTCATTTAATTTTTTGTGAAGAAAAAATAGGATTAGAGGCAAAAATGGAAAAAAATCCATCTCAGAATGAATTATTTCAAAGATGGAACAAAATTTGTCTTTGAATTGCCAACTGAAAAAAAAAAAAACTAGAGATGGAATTATTTTGTCTCTGAAGGATTTATAAAGGAACAAAAAAACTAAATTTCAAATTTTAATTTAGAGATGGAAAATTTCTGTTTCTAAAAGTTTTAGTAATACAATGCATTTTTCGTCTTTAATTCTATCTCTAAAAGTTTTAGCAATACGGAACGTTTTCTCCTCCCCTTTTCTTCTTCTTCCTCATCTTTATTTCCTCCATTTCTTCTCCCCAAAACCCTAACCCCACCCCCTCCCTCCCCATTATCAGACTACCACCAGCGACGTCATTGTAAGGCCCTTTTTGCTGGAGAACCAGCAGCACCACTCTAGGAGCCACCAGACCCATTGGAAGGATGCTCTATAGAGACCACTTGCGCGTCTTCTCTCCTGAAATCTTGGTACCACATTCTTCCTCCATTTTAGGTACCATTGCTCTTCCATTTTACTAGTTTAATGATGGTTTTTTTTTTCAATTCAAATTTTATGGACTGAAATTTAGATTTTAGGGTAGTGATTATGGTGTCTGTTTTAGTGTCTGTCTTAGTGTTTGCTTTGAGATATTCTTGAGCCCTATATATGTCTTTGATGTAGGTTTTAGCACAAAATTGGTTTGAAATTTTGTCTGAAATATGGACTAAAACTTTGTTTGAAATTTGGACAAAAACTATGTTAAAACAAAGTTAATCCTCATAGCTCAAGCAATACAAAAGAAACTGTATATAGTCCAAAAATTCTTATGCAAGATCGAAGTATTATAATCATATATAAGACAAAAGGAGCCAGTAGTGTTAGTGATGTTAGTAAAGGTAGAAACTGAAACAACAAAAAATAAAAAAAGCTATTAAAATAAAGTCAATGATGCTAATGTAAATTTAGCTTTTCACATCAACATAGAATCTAGTGCACATTGTAAAGCATAGTATCTATAAGAAATTTAATAGCACAAGTGCAATTAGTAGGGTAGTGAGAAGATATGCTATCTATGAGGATTCTTCCAAACATTTGGCTACACTACGTATCATATACATGAGCTCTCATAACTTTATCGAGAAAACATGGCAGGTCTTCATCACTCTTATATCCTTCGATGCTTTTGATAAAATACTCAACTTTGGGCCACTTTGGGTTGCATGAAAATGTCATGAATAAGTTGGAATAACGAACATAGTGACATGTGGTCACCACATCCTAAGTATGAGGAAAATGGAAGTGTGGAGATATAAAAAATAATCAAATTCCAAAGTTATGATAATTATGTAATACACAAAAAAAAAAAACCTTTTCATCTAATGTTTAGTTTGTGAATGTTTCCAAAAAAAAAGTGATCCAAGAAGAAATAAAAGAAAGCATAAAGATTTGTTGCCAAAGAATTTACCAAGTATAAGGAATTCTTGCCTGCTTGGTAGGAGTGTTGGTGGTTTAATTTAGTTCAGTTTTTAAGAAAAAAACAGTCATTCGAACCAAATTAATTGATTTTTTTATATTAAAAATTGATCAATTTTGTTCTAATTAAAGACTAAACTAAATCAAACTGTTTTCAATTGATTTGATATGGTTCAATGTAATTAGCTTTTTATCCCGTACTTTTTTTCTTAAAAAAAATTCAACTAGAATCTTTTTTTCCATGACTTAATTAACAACAAATTAACCAAAAAGTGTTAATAAAAGCATAATCAGATAGATATAAACATCAAATTGATTTAAACATTTATATGGAAGCAATAATGAATTAAAATCTAATCACTTATAAGTATGTTCAATCCTATAAGAAATTGTTAATAATCAAACAAAAGTGTTTTGTGGTCTTGAGGAGTAAGTTTTCCTTGGCCTGATTTTGGAGTTACTCTTTGGACGTATGTACCATGTTCCATTATGATTAGGATCAACCAATCCACTCCTTTTTTTTTTTGGTAAAATCAGTCCTCTCTTTTTAATTAGTCAATCAATTAATCATTTAATTTTTGCAATCAAACAATCAATCATTTTATTTTAATATCAATGAATCAATTAAGCATTTTATATTTAATCAAATCACTAATTCTTTTTCAGATCCTTCAACATATAAGCATTTTATATAAGAATTATGTAATTTTAACTTCTCATTGGATGTGGGGATATGTAAGTATGTAAGACAAATAAAAATTATAAATATTTTTATTTAATCATTTGTCTACTTTTTATCATTGTTTGTTATTCGTTATTTTTGTTAAAAGGGATAAAATAGATTTTTGAGGTTATTAATTTGTATAATATGCTTAAAAAACTGTCTTATGGCAAATTTATCAAGGGTGCAACTTGCACAGTTTGCCAATATAAAGTGTTTTTTAATTATTTTTATAAAATAAAAATTGATAGCGAGTCTTTAATTTATTTTTATAAATTTAATTATTTCTTATTGTAACATACATTTTTTAGTACGTTGTGACATCAATCAGAATATTATGTGCTACTTTTGAAGAATTTGATGAACCTGAACTGCGAATGGAGTGCACGCTTCTCTGCAATTAAGTAATTGCATCAGTCCTTCCTTAAGGAATTAGGCATGTATTGCTACAAACAGGTATTTTTGTGTCTGAAAATGGAAACCACGCCATGAATGATAATCAACAACAAATCAATTAGGGAGTATAAAATAAAATATCAATATTTTTGTGATGATAATTGATCATAATGGATCATTCTCTACATGGTTGTACAGATTGAAGGAAAATATGCCCACGGTGTACTAATTTAGTAGTTTTTGGTTGACGAAGATGGTTGAAATGAGAAAAAGAATGATGAAAGCAGAATGAAGATTTTGTCATTATTAGGGAGCTTACCAGCATGGGCCATGCATTGTACTAGCAGCATCAGTTCCAATTCTGGAAGTATCAACAAGTTCTAGATGAGGACGTGCAACAAATACCTAGACATGAGCAAAAAGGTATTCATATATCCTTTTTGTATTTTCATTCAACTACAGTTGGACATTGTACCCATAAATATGATTGTCCGAAGAAAACCAAAGATAGAAAAATGCAAATCCAATATTCATATTATTTCTATTTAAACTTCTTCCTATTTAATCTTAAAGGTTAGTTTGGTATGAAAGTAAAAACGGGAATAAATTTTTGTGGAATGAGTTTCTGTCATCCCACAAAAATTTACTTTCATTTTTACTCCTATACTAAATATACATTAAGAAGAAACAATTTGGCACACAACTCTCTATGCTTCCCAGTCACAGGCTTATGTATCTAGTGTTGGTTTGTAAGAAGTCCTGCAATAATTACTTTGATTTGTGATGGATTTTGTTCCGTCATAGAAAAGGCGCTACTAAGTTGAAAATTCACGGTGGAATTAGTTGTTAAATTCAAAATTTTGTTGTTAAATCAAAATTTTATTGCATAATTCATTTTCATAGCAACGTAAATTTTCCATTACTAAAATTTGTCTCTAAATGTAATTTTTTAGTTGTATAAGTAGAAATTAAATGCCTTTTTCTGAATTTTTATCTTTTTTCTTTCTTGAATTATTAATGCAAAGCAAAGCTCTATGCTCTTTCTCATACTACGTTGATGGTTTAACGTGCTGATGAAGTGACGGGATTGGGAGCGACAAGTGGGATGTGCAGTGGTAGGAAAGAAGGATGAAATAAAAAAGGGTTATTATTGACAATTTATGCTAATTATTGTTAAATACTAATTTTAATTAATAGGGAATATTATAATACATAATCTTAAATTAGGGTACAATATAATATGCTCAATTGTTTAAAATAGGTGAAAAGTGTAATGAGACTAATAAATTAGGAAAGTAAAGTACATTTGACAAAGAAAAAAGGGGTAAATTAGCATATTAATCCCTTAAAAATGTATCACGCTTGAAATTTAGATTGATTTAAATCAAATATACAATTCAGTCCTTAAATTTTAAGGATTGACTTGAAATGAATTTAAAATAAGAATTGAATTGTACACTTAATTTAAATTAAAAATTAAATTATGAATAAAATATATCATGTCATTTTATTCTAAAAGATATTCCAATGTGATGTTACTGTTTGTGTGTTGGCCCCCGCCGCGGGGGGGTGGGGGGTATATGGCTTGTTTATTTTAGAGCCATGAAAGGACTCTCTCAGTCCTTGAATCAAAACTAATGATTAAGATTTAAACACCCTAATTAGCAGCTTTTGTCTGAAATTATGTTTCTGGGGAAGAGGTTGCAGTGGGTGGGTAGGATGTCATGAAAAGCCCTCCATAGGAAGATTTTGATCTTCTCTAGAAGTTTTAGTTTCCAAAGAAATTTCCATATGTCTCTGTTTCCATCATTTAAGGACCCTTGACCACCTCTGCTATGTTGAGCTCGCCACTGCATTTCACTGTGATAGGCGTTTCTAACTGTGAACAAGCCTGTCGGATGATAGTGCCAAATCAAAATATCCTCTACTCCCTCATGGACAGGAATGCTTGCGATTAGATCTATTTCATGAGGAAGAAAAATGTTGTTCATATGCTCAAGGTTCCAGATACAACTCATGGTTGATCAATGCTGCTATTGTGAGATTTCTTAGTGCTTGGTTAATCGGAGAGTAGGGTTTAAAATTCCAGGGTTAAGGTAACCAAGGATCATCCCAAACTCTAATTTGTAGTCCATTTCCAACTCTCCACCTGGGACCTCTCTTTAAAAGATCTCTTTCCTCCAAAATGCTACGCCAAGTGAAGCTGGGATTATTTCCAACGTGAGCTTCCAGAAATGAGCTATGTGGGAAATATTTTTCGTTGAGAACTCTGCTACATAGAGATTCTGGGTTTTTTAACAATCTTCAACCCTGCTTTGCTAGTAATGCTAGATTAAACACCTCTAGATCTTTGAATCCCAATCCTCCATCAGCCTTCGTAAAACACATCTTTTTCCATCTCATCCAATGTAGTTTATGATTTTTAGGAGAAGAGCCCCACCAGAATTTATTAAACATGCTGCATAGATCATTACATAGGCACAAAGGTAATTTATAAACACTAATCACATAACAAGGAATCGCCTGTGCAACTGCTTTTAAAAGTATCTCCTTTCCAACTCTGGATAGCAATTTCTTTTTCCACCCCTGGATGCGCATCCAAACTTTCTCCTTAATTGATTGGACGGAAGAATTTTTGGATTGGCCCAAGCGAGTAGGAAGACCAAGATGGGATTCATTGAATGCCTGTGAAGTGATGCCAAAATTTCCCATTATGATCTTCCCCTGATGGTCAACATAGTTTGGACTGACAAATATTGAGGATTTGTCAAAATTTATCTGCTGTCTCGATGCCAAACTATATAAGTTCAGAATTCTGACAAGCTCATTAGCTTCAGTATTTGATGCCCTACAAAAGATCAAACTATCATAAGCAAAAAAGAGGTGTGATTATGAGGGACCACTTCGGGAAGCACGAGCTCCATCAATTTGACTTCTGTCCTCTGCCATGCTTAGTAAACCTGAAAAAGCTTCAACTACCAATAGAAATAGATAGGCTGATAATGGATCACCCTGCCTTAGGCCACGATGAGGTCTGAACAACCCAAATTGGTTGCCATTTAATATAACTGAGAAGGATACAGATGAAACACAGTCCATCACTAGTTGCATCCATTTCTGAGAAAAGCCTAGCTTGTTCATCATGGCAGTTAGAAAACTCCATTCAACACGATTGTAAGCTTTGCTCATATCGAGTTTTAATGCCATCCACCCTTGTTTGCTCTGTCTCTTGTTTTTCAGCATATGCAATGGTTCATAAGTTATAAGAATATTATCAGTGATTTTCCTTCCTGGAACAAATGCACTTTTAAGAGTTTGAGATAATATTTAGGAGGATCTTTTTCAATTTGTTAGCCAGGACTTTTGAGATAATCTTATAGATCACATTACAAAGGCTAATAGGTCTGAACTGGCTCATAATTTAGGATTTTTAATCTTTGGAATTAAAATTATGTAAGTATAGTTTAGATCTTTTGGAACATACCTCCATTTAAGTAATGCACAATGCACTGGGTGACATCAACTCCAACTACTTGCCAGTATTTTTGGTAAAATAAAGGTGGAAGGCCATCCGGACCTAGAGACTTCGTGGGGAACATTTGATTTATGGCATCTTTTACTTCTTCTACTGAGAATTCTTTGTCTCTTTAGGCATTCATCTGACTAAATACCTTCCTTTGAACCGATTCCAATGCGTCCTCTAACTTTGGTGGATTTGAAGAGGTAAATAAGTCTGCGAAATAATTAACTGCAATAGCATCCATTTCCTCCTCAGTTTCACATATAACGCCTGTAGGATTGACCAACTTCCTGACATAGTTCTTCTTTCTTCTTTGGGATGCGCTCTGGTTAAAAAATCTGGTATTCTTGTCTCCCTCTTTTAGCCAGTGAACCTTAAGAGCGTATCTTCCAAAGAAGTTCCTCCCTCATTTGTTGCTCATTGAGTAATTCGAAAATGCGCATTTTTGTGGCAAAATTGTCAGCTCCCAATGGTTGTTTATTGGCATCTTCTAGTTGATCCCACAATTGTCGAATTTCTTTTAACACGCTACCAAATTCCTTTTTCCTCCATCTGTCTAAACACTTCCCAGTATATTTTAATTTCCTATCCAGTGTATGGAGGCAGGGTTTGCTACCACTGGAGTTCCAGGCACTTTCAACCACTGATTCACACTTATTGTGGCAGGTCCACATCTGTTCAAAAAAGAACCTTTTCTTCTGAGGCTAGATCCAATTTTGATTTGGTATTGTAGAATAGCTCACCAATATTGGCATATGGTCGGAAGTAGACGTGACTAGGTGTTTCACCTCAATTGCTGACATCATAGAATGCCATTCACTATTAGCTACTCCCCGATCAAGCCTTTCATATGTGACCTCCCCATTGCCTCTTCCTCTGTTCCATGTAAAGGGGTTACCCACGAAGCCCAAGTCTTGGAGAGAGCAATCATCTAAAGCTGAACGAAAGGCATCCATCTGATGTTGTGGTCTCTGGATTCCTCCCAAATTTTCGCTGCTTAAGAGGATCTCATTAAAATCACCACAGACTAGCGAAGGCAAGGAAAGCATACCTGAAAGATGTCGCAGTAGATTCCAAGACTGGTTTCGAAACTAAGTTTCTGAATGACCATGAAAACAAGTGAATCTCTAATTTCCTCTCCCTTCGAAGTTGCTAATCGTTTTATCAATGTGACTTTTCAAAAAGGATTGCAAGGACAATTCAATCTTGTCTCTCCAAAGTAGTGCAAGACCTCCACTCTGGTGTTCTCCACAACCCACACCGAGCATATTTTCCACCCCTAGACGCCGCTTTAAAGAGTTTATTTCGCCAACATACATTCTTGTTTCCATCAGGAAAACAAGAGTGGGAACTTGTTGCCTCCTTCTTTTTCTACTCCATTCTTTAACATTTTATTTTACTTTATATGTTTATTTTGCTATTCAAGTTTTATGTGTTTTGATTCAACTATGAGAGGCTAGATTTCTTGTTTTAGGATAATGATGTAACCTTTCTATGAATGCTATGCTTGGATCTTTATTTCTTTTTTAGTTAATGATGATTATTACTTTTGATTCAATTTTAGTTTGCTTAATGCTAGTTCCAAGATGGGCGTTATGTTTACATGATTTTAGATATTTGAGTGAAGGATCAAAAGATGAAATCAAATGTCTAAACTCAAATAATTGAACCTAGGAGTTGAGTGCTAGAAATAGGCTTGATTCTTTAAGGGCTAATGATTTATCAAAGAATCTAATGAGTTTTGATTAAGTTAATGGCCACGAAAGTGGGATTAATTTAGTTAAAGTACTTTCTTGTTACTCGAAAGAGAACATGAAATACCTTAAGATAATTCACTTTTAAAAGCTTAATCATTCATTACTAAGAAGGGTAAATTTCCATCATAGTAGGTAGTTGTAGTGAATCCTGATTCCTAGAGACTTTTTCCATTGTGTTTAAGTCTTGTTATTTTGATTGCTTTCATAGATATTAGTTTATTTTTAGTCTTTCATTTACTTTCAAATTATTCTTTTCGTAAGTCTAGATAATTAAAATTGCTGAAATATAGCATTCAACACGATCCTCGTAAGAACAAATTTTATATTATTACGTCAATGATCCATGCACTTGTGGAATGCTAAAAAGTTTTTTGCATCGATGCCGGGGATCAATGCTGATATTAACACAATCAGAAATTAATTAATCTAGACATTTTTGTTTCTTTCATTTAACATTTTAATTTTTTTCTCTATTATATTGTTTCTTAGTTGTCATATTCTTTATTTTATTTTCTTTCTAGGATGTCAAGCCCAACCTAAGATGGATAGAGGAAAAACAATAATGGAATGTGGATTAGAAGCTCATTCAGAAGCTAATGAAAAACAATTTTTGTAGTGGAAGTCACCCATATTGTTAATGCTAAGCAACTAACACGTTTGATCCATATTCTTCTTATGAGCAAGCCCACTGTGACAACACTTATGATTATGAATGGGGAGACTACTCAAACTTTGCTTGGAATTAATACAATGTGCAACCACAACCTCAAGAACATATGTCCAATATAAAAATTTTGATGGAAAATTTTCTCGTAGTACAGAAGCAATAGCAGGAGGCCATGATGCAACAAGATGAATTCATGAAGCAACTTGCCTCAAAAGTTGATCAATTTGTCACTCACAACAAGATGCTTGAGAATCAAATAGCCCAACAAACAAGTTCTTTTTACAAAAATCTAGAAAATTTACAAGATGGTCCACCAAGTAATACAAGGCTAGAGACACTGATCAACAATGGGGACATTCCACTATCAAAGACAGAGTCATGCGATGAAAAAGTTCCTCAGACTCAATTGAAGATAACGTCTCTAAAGATTGAATTGGGCTCTTTTAAAGAGGTCACTCCAAATATCAAAGAAGAGCATACTCCAAAGCTTGAACTAAAAATTCTTCCTCCACATCTGAAGTCATTTTTAGAAAAAGATCCTTCTCTTAATTATATGAAATATCCACCTAAGACATCTCATTGTTTTCATGTCAATATTATTAATGAGATTTGCCAAAATTCTTAAGAGGATCCATACGAAGACCCATTTGAGCCATATATGATCAAATCACAACCAATAAGGAATAAAATTACTCCATTAATGGGTACAAAAGGATTGATATGTGGTGGAAAAGGATGCTTAGGCTAAAATATCTTCATTAACTTCTTGTCAACAAATTCAAGAAAAGATCTGACTTTAAACTTAGAAAGCTTGATTAAAACCAAAACAAAAGATTGAACAAAGCATCCAAATATTATATTCAAATCCCTAAAGCGCATTTGTTGGGATCTAGGAGGATATGGATGTAAGGGGTCAAGCTAATGATCATGGTTGTGTAATTCGGACTGAAGATCGACCCTATCAATGGGCTGGGTCACTAGGTCAGTGGTCCGACCGCGGGTTAAGTGGTCAAATCAGAAAATTTGGACAAAGACAAAATAAATTAAAAAAACTTACTATATAAAAAATACTTTATATTTTTAATATAACATAATTCAATTGTAATATTCAAAGAATACATAATTGAACATTATAATAGAATATAATAGACAAAACATGTTTTTAACTAACATATAGAATAAATTGAATTATTTTGTAAATATTTTTAAAGAACAACATAAATCCAATAATTCTGTCCAAGTTCACTCATTCCTTACTTCTTTTATCAGCATAAAATGAAGAAAAAAACTGTTAAAAAACATATACATAAACTTTATAACAAAATATATATTATTAAGGCCAGGTCAACTGAGCAGGTCGAACAGGTCAGGACGGTGAAACCGGACGGGTCGAGCGATCGGACCAGGTGAGTCATTCAGGTCGAACAGGTCAAAGCGGGTTAATGCGAAAAAGCAGATTAATGCGAAAAACGGTGTAAAGTCTCAACTGGACCGGTTTAGTAGCCGGTTCACGGGTTTTCCGATCCCGTGAACTGGCTGGTTCGGTCCATACAACTATGTTAATGACCTTAAATTAACGCTTCTTAGGAGGCAACCCAAGCCCTTTTTCCTTTTATTATTTTTGTTCTTTTGCATCTTGTTTATTTTCTTCTTTAATTCTAAGTCTTACCAAGCTTATTTCTTTGTTTAAGGGGGTAACCATTCAAGGAGATCAAACAAGTTTTCATCCTATATTTGACTAAGAAGTTTTTAAAAGGGTAGTATCCCTCCCCTTTCTACTCTTTGTTCATTAATTTTATGCATCAATTTGATTGTTCCTACTTTTATGCATGGTTTCTTGATTAACTTGATTACATCTTGGTGTTGACTTGGTGTTTTCTTTATGTTTTCTGATGAAATTTCTTATGTTATGTTATTGCAATGGTTGAATGTGCTTCTCGACATTGGTCCTCAATTTATTTCTTATGGTTTGATATCCTTTCTTTCTTCTTTTTGAGCTTAATGACATTGAGCACAATGTCTGATTTAAGTGTGGGGTGCAATCTATTTGGTAGCATCATTTGATAGCTTGGTTTGATTTTATTTTGTTTCATTTAGGTTAGATTTATTTTATTGCATTTGATTGCTTTTCTTTTCTTTAGTTTTATTTTCATTTAGTTTTCTTTTAGTTGCAATTATTTTTATTTGATTAGTGTTTAGTGAGTCAGCTTAACTGTCCCATAGAGTTTGGAGCCTTTGTATGGGGATGTTGTCGGCCGTCAAAAATATTTTTCTTTTGCTTATGTAGTTTAGTTTAGTCACCCTATCATTTTTCCCCTTCTTGTTTTTCATTACATATTGAGATTGTGAGAATATGCATTGATTGATGATGAAAGTGATTGAAAGATTTAAGTGCATGAGCAACCTAGAAAGACCAAGTGCAGTATGTCTAGAAAGATGAAGTTTTTAGTTTCATTGCATTAATAATTTATTTGTTTCTAAAATAAATTAAGTAGAGAATATGATTTAGGCAAACTTGTGAAACAATATGTATTCCACCTAAGAGTATAAAGAAATAAGTTTGGGGGCACATGAAAGTCTCATAAAAGTGAGTAAAAAGAAGTAAAATTGAAAGGAACTTGGCTACTTTGATTAGAGTTTGTGATGTGTGCGTTAGGCGTACGGTCACAAATTTAAAATCCTTAGGCTAAAACTTTGAATGTGTGGGTAAGGTGCACGGTGTTTAGTTTTAGTTGCTTCAAACCAATTTCTAATGCACAAAAAAAAAGGAAGAAAAGAGACTTTCAAATTGAAATTTAATGAAGTCCAAATGATCCTTAATGAAATTGATGGTTATTATAAGGGCAAGAGTTTTGTTTATAGGGCTTGGTCATTAGTTCATTCATAAGTTTTATCTGTTGTGCACATACTTATCTGGAAGTGAAGAATTCTTGATATTGAATTGTGAGAATATATTCATGTCTTATGATTTGCGTTTTGTTAAATATCAATGCTTAATTGTCCAATCACTTGATGCTTTGATAGGTTACTAGTGTTTTGTTTTTTTTTTTGTTTTTTGAAATTCTCTTTGAAAGTTTAAACTTCCAGTTCTTATAATTCTCATTATTATCATTGCACTCATTATTTTTAAATTCTATTATCTTGAAGTATCTACTTCCATTTGTGATTTGATTTCTTCTTTGCTTGAGGACAAGCAAATATTCAAGTTTGGGGAAATTTGATGTGTTGCAAAATTGCACACATTTTATGTTTAAATTATTTGGGATTTGTACTTAATTTTGATTATCTTTATTTGAATTTAGTATTTGTTTTCATTATCTTTTTAATGGTTTCGTTTTTGTATTTTCAAATGTAATTTTAAAGATCTTGGACTTTGAGTTAAAAAAGGATTTTAATCAAGCCTAAATTGGTCTAAAAGCAAGAAGACTTAGAATTAAAGAAGTTAGAGACCTAAAAGGAATGCATAATTATCCAAACAAGTTAGATAACTCCTAATAGGACTCAAATTTATGATTTCCAAGGTTTGAAAGGACTCAGAAAGACTCTAATATAAAGATGATAACAACTTTACATGAGAGGAGAATTAATTTTGGAAGATTGAAAGCACATAAAGAAGGAAGATCTTAAGCCTTGGATTGAAGATTGAAGAACATATTGAAGACAACTCTCCACCATCAGCATTATTCTTCTACTCTATTCTTTAACATTTTTACTTCATGTGTTTCTTTTACTCTTCAAGTTTTGTATGTTATGGTTCAACCATGAAAGGATGGATGTCTTGTTCTAGGATACAGATGTAACCTTTGTACAAATGCTATGTTTAGATCTTTATTTCTTTTTTAGTTAATGATAATTATTGCTTTTGATTCAATTTTAGTTTGCTTAATGCATGTTGCATGATGGGCTCTATATTTATATGATCTTAGATATTTGAGTAAAGGATCAAAAGATGAAATCGAATATCTGACCTCTAATAATTAAACCTAAGAGTTGAGTGTTAGAAATAGGCTTTGATCCTTTGAGCGCTAATGAATTATCAAAGAACCTAATGGGTTTTGATTATGTTAATAGCCATAAGAGCAGGATTAATTTAGTTAGAGCACTTTCTTATTACTCAAAAGAGAATATGAAATATCTTAGGATAATCCACCTTCAAAAGCTCAATCATTCATTACTAAGAAAGGTAGATTTCCATCATAGTAGTTGTTGTGATGAATCCTAATTCCTAGAGACCTTTTCAATTGTGTTTAAGTCCTGTTATTTTGATTGCTTTCATAGATATTAGTTTACTTTTAGTCTTTCATTTACTTTCAAATTACTCTTTACATAAGTCTAGATAATTAAAATTGCTAAAGCATAGTATTCAACACCATACTCATGGAAACAAATTTTATATTACTACATAAATGATCCGTGCATTTGCAAAATGCTAACAAGTTTTTGGCAACATTGCCAAGGATTGTGTTGAATACTATACTTCAGTAATTATAATTATTTAGACTTATGAAATAAATGACTTGAACAGTAAATATGAGATTAAAAGGTAAACTAAAATCTACGAAATCAATCAATCAAGGAGACTAATATGCAATGGAAAAGGTCTCTAGGAATCAGGATTCACCACAAACTACCTACTATGATAAAAATTTATTCTTCTTAGTAATGAGCAATTACACTTTTGAAGGTGAATTATCCTAAGTTATTTCATGCTCTCTTTCGAACAACAAGAAAGTGCCTTAATTAATTCCGCTCTTGTGGCTATTAATTTAGTCAAAACCCATTAAGTTTTTTGAAAATTCATTAACCTTCAAAGGGTTAATCCTATTTCTAGCACTCAACTCCCAAGTTCAATTATTAGAGTTAAGATATTATGTTTCATCTTTCAATTTCTTTCACCCAAATATGTACGATCATGTAAACATGAGACCCATCATACAACAAGCATTAAGTAAACTAAAATTGAATCAAAAGCAATAATCATCATTAACTAAGAAAGAAATAAAGATCAAACATAGCACATTCGTAGAAGGATTACATCCTTATCTTAGAACAAGAAATCTAGCCTCTCATGGTTGAATTACAACACATAAAATTTAAAGACTAAAGGAAACAAATGAAGTAAAATAAAAAGTAAAAGAATGGAGTAGAAGAAGAGTGATGATGGTGGAGAGTTGTCTTTAATGTGTTCTTCAGTCTTCAATCCAAGGCTTGAGATCTTCCTTCTCTATGTGCCTTCAATTTTACAAACTTTGATTCTTCTCTCGTCTAAATTTGTTAACCTCTTTATATTATAGTCTTTCTGAGTTCTTTTGATCCTTGAAAATCCTAAATTTGAGTCCCATTAGAAGTTATCTGACTTGTTTGGATAATTTTACACTTCTTCTATGTCTCTTACTCCTTTAATTATGGGTTTTCTTACTTTTGGGCCAATCTAGGCTTAATTAAAATCCTTTTTTAGCTCAAAGTCCAAGATCTTTAAAATTACATCTCAAAATACAAAAAATAGACTATTAAAAAGATAGAGAAGATAAATACTAAAAATTCAAATAAAGATAATCAAAATTAAATAAGAATCCCAAATAATTTAAACATAAAATGTGTCCAATTTTGCAACACATCAAATTCCCCCAAACTTGAATATTTGCTTGTCCTCCAGCAAAGAAGAAATCAAATAACAAATGGAAGTAGATGTTTTAAGATAATAGAATTTAAAAATAATGAGCACAATGATAATGATGTGAATGATGAGAGTTGGAAATTGAAACTTTCAAAGAGAATTTCAAGAGAAACAAAACACAAGCAACCTATCAAAGCATCAAGTGGTTGGAAATTAGACATTGATATTTAACAAAACACAAATCATAAGACATGAACATATTCTCACAATTCAATCTAAAAAATTCTTCACTCCCAGATGAGTATATGCACAATAGGTAAACTTTTATGCATGAACTAATGACTAAGCCTTATAAGCAAAACCCTTGCCCTTATAATAACCATGAATTTCATTAAGGATCATTAGGACTTCATTAAATTCCAAATAAAAAGTTTCTTTTCTCTTTTTCTTTGTGCATTAGGAATTGGCATAAAGTAACCAAAACTAAAGCATGTGCACCTTACCCACACATCCAAAGTTTTAGCCTAAGGATTTCAAATTTGTGACTGTGTGCCTAACCCACACATCACTAACTCTAATTAAAGCCAAATGCCTTTCAAGTTTACTTCCTTTTACTCACTGTTATGAGACTTTCATCTACCTCCAAACTTATTTCTTTTATACTCTTGAGTGGAATACATATTATTTCTCAAGTTTACCTAAATCATATCATCTACTTAATTTTTTTAGAAACAAAGTAATTATTCTAGGACTTGCAAGGAAGTTTAAGGGTATTTCATGCCCATATACCTTGTCTAAAAATTTAGAATTCAATCAAAAGAATTGCTTAAACATGATGGACAAATGAAATGTCTAATGTTAAATAATAATGAATTCGTAATGTCCTTCCACTAATACTTTTCTAAGCTATTGATGTAATAATCTCTATCCGTCTCTTCAATTGTTTATCTTGTCAAAACTCATCCTCTTAAGAATATTGAAGAAAAGGGGTTTGAATTGAAACAAGATAATGAGAAGGTGGATAGAATTATGAATGGGACTATAATGCTTTATTCCCAAGAAAAAGCAATGAAACTAAAAACTTGGTTAGTGAAAAACAAGAAGGGGAAAAAGGATAGGGTGACTAAACTAAACTACTTAAGCAAAAGAAAAATATTTTTAGCGGCCGACACTATTTCCTTTCCTATACAAAAGCTCTGAACTCTAGGAGGCACTTAAGTCTAATCAATAAACACTAATCAAATGAAAAAAAAATTGCAACTAAAAGAAAACTAAATGAAAATAAAACTAAAGTAAAGAAAAGCAATCAAATGCAATAAAATAAATCTAACCTAAATGAAACAAAATAAAACCAAACCAAGCTATCAAATAATGCTACCAAATAGATTGTACCCCACACTTAAATCAAACATTGTCCTTAATGTCATTAAGCTCAAAAAGAAGTTAAACAAGCATATCAAACTGTAAGAAATTAATTGAGGACAAATATAGAGAAGCACACCCAACCATTGCAATAAACATAACATAGAGGATGTCCAAATAAAACATAAATTTCATCAGAAAACATAAAGAAAACACCAAATCAACATTGAAATACAATCAAATTAATCAAGAAACCAAGCGTAAAAATAGGAACAATCAAATTGATGCATAAAATCAATGAAGAAAGACTAGGTAGGGGAGGGATACTGCCCTTTTGAGAACTTCTTAGTCAAATATTGGATTGATCTCCTTGAATGGCTACCCCTTAAACAAAGAAATAAGCTTGGTAAGATTTAGAATTGAAGAAGAAAATAAACAAGATGCAAAAGAACAAAAGCAATAAAAGGAAAAGTGATAATTGAAATTTATCACAATTAATTCTAGCATTTGATTAATGATTTTAGGGCTGTTTAGTGTGTAATTAATGGTTTTTGGTCTAAATTGGACTTTGGGGTTTTAATTGGATTTAATTCATTTTCGTGTTAATTTTCCATATTTACATTGTTCCAGTATTTTTGATCATAACTTTTGTTCTAGGTATCCGATTAACCTCATTCTTATTTCGTTTTGCAGATAACTCAAAGATCTATAAATGGTATTAGAGGCTTGAATGCTAAATTCGGACAAGAAGTAGTCAAAACTAGAGCCAAAGTCAGTCACAGAATTCTGGAGCTATGTTTAGTTAATTGGGCTTAACTTTGTAATTAGGAGCCCAAATTACATGCGACCAAAGCCATTAGTTATATTTTAATTTGGGCTGGTTTTGGAGCCCCTGACCTGGTTTAGTTTTAGGTTTAAATAGCAGATTAGGGCAATACAAACAACAGCTTTTGACATTTGGAAAATTTTAGATCTAACGCCTCTCTTCTTTTCTCTCTTCTGTTCATCTTTGTTCTTCTTTTTCTTTCTTTTTCATTTTATGTTTGTGCACAACCATGGTAGGCTAACTTTCTGTTCAATCAAACCATGAGTTGAGGTTTCTGTTGTTGAATCCAGAGGACCCGTGCTCTCCATGAACTGGATCCGTTTCTCTTCCCCCTTTACTCGAATTGAGCAACACGATTGTGTAAGTTGAATCTGAGCGGATGAGGTTTGTCTATGATTTCTGTATTTTGATCATCCAGGGAAAGGGATTCAATGTTAGATTTAATATTTAGGTTGATTAACCCAAGGGATTTAAAATCAAAATAGGTTAAAGTGAACACTGTGCGATGGCATGAGTGAACGCGCCAAGTGTTTGATTAAATGCTAGGTGATTGTCTAGTAGAGAGGGTTCCTATATGAATGCAAGGATTCCGATTTGTTTAGGATCAACCACGAAATTCAGTAGTTCTTTGTCCAGTGACGGATGTCCTTGAAACCTCAA
The DNA here is from genome assembly GCA_019955255.1 of Castanospermum australe. Classification (NCBI taxonomy): domain Eukaryota; kingdom Viridiplantae; phylum Streptophyta; class Magnoliopsida; order Fabales; family Fabaceae; genus Castanospermum; species Castanospermum australe. The sequence goes on from NSJW01000473.1 coordinate 765,751, forward strand.
TTCTGGGTTAGTTGATTGCTTTTCAATTGTTAATTTCGTGTTATCTCTTACTCTAATTTCGTTTTATATCTTGCTTTAATTTCAATCGAATTAAAATCTCCCCTGTTTATTGTTCTGTTTTTTAATTGAGTGATTTAGTCCTATGCAAAATTCCTTGGGAGATGATTCAGGTTGTCCTATATTACAAATTTCTTTATAAGCCTGGTTAATTTGAGTGAGTTCGACAGTTCACGTCAAATTTTGGCGCCGCTGCCGGGGAATTTTTGCATTGTTCTTTTGATCTCGATTATTGCATATCAACAGTAGATTAGAGTAGAGTAGCTGCGTTTCATTTTGCTCCTTTTTCCACACTTGAGTAGAGTAGAGTAGCTTAGTAGTGTTGAAAGTGTCGCATAATTGGACTAACTTGTGCAGTTAGGTGCTGAGGCTTGCTATCCAAAATTTATCCACCATCATGAGCAAAACTAACCCTTTAAGGTTAATCTGGCGTCAAAAATCTTGAAATTCTTTCATCTGGTATGAGTTTTCTTGTCAAATTCCATCGTTTAGACCACTTTTTTTATTTTTTTTTTATTTTCATGAATTCTAAAAAATCGCCAAAAAATTACAGAAAATCAAAAATACATTTTAGAATTTTTACTGTAGTGGTCCCATAATTTTTAAAATTCATTTGATAGTGTTTCTGATTTTATTTTGGCTAATTTCTTAGTGTAGTTTACATATTTTGTATGCTGTTAGTATTTTTGCCTGTTATGCCTTATGCTGTATGACTAGGGGTAGTAAACAATGCACATGACCTGTCTGCTTTTGATCCTGAGATAGAGAGAACATTGTATGTTGTTAGAAGGGCTTTTAGGCTAAGTCATAGAATTATTACTGAATTTGATCCTGAGTCTGAGCATATTCAGCATATTGAGCATTCTGATTCTGTTCTATCTGTTAATTTTTCTAGTTTTTCTAGTAGTGTAGATTTTACTTATTCTAGTGGTAGTTTCATTAATTCTGATAGCATGGATAATAGAACTTTAAAGGAATTGGCTGCACCTGACGTTAACTATCAACCTTTGTGCATCCAATATCCTGATCTTGAAGCTGACTTTGAGCTTAAATCTGGTCTTATCCATTTGCTTCCCAAGTTTCATGGTCTTGTAGGTGAGGATCCACATAAGCTTTTGAAGGAGTTCCATGTGGTTTGCAGCACAATGAAACCACAAGGAATTGATGAGGAGTAGATTAAATTAAGAGCTTTTCCTTTCTCTCTCTAGATGGAGGAGCTAAGGACTGGCTGTACTACCTTCAATCCTCATCCATTGAAAGCTGGAAAGACATGAAGAGATTATTTCTGGAGAAGTTTTTCCAGCCTCAAGAGCCACTGTAATCAGAAAGGAGATATGTGACATAAGGCAAGCAAATAGAGAGAATTTGCATGAATACTGGGAGAGGTTCAAGAGGCTATGTGCAAGCTGTCCATACCACCAGATATCTGATCAGTTGCTGATAGTATACTTCTATGAAGGCTTGTCACCCATGGACAGAAATATGGTGGATGCAGCCAGTGGTGGAGCTTTAGTTGATAAGACACCTGCTGCGGCCAGAGAATTGATAGCAAACATGGCAGTTAATTCCCAACAATTCGGCACTAGAGCAACCAGTAGTGGGGTGTTCTCAATTCAAGCGCCCCCAGTCCAATATCACAGTGCCCAGAAACCAGCAGTAGTGTCCAGTGCAGACCACCAGAGACTGGAAAATAGACTAGACGAATTGACCTCATTAGTAAGGCAATTGGCAGTGACACAAACAGTGCAGTCTCCCACTCCACAGATAAGCAGACCATGTGGTATCTGTTCTGATCCACTCCACCCCGCTGATGCTTGCCCAACTCTGCAAGAGGGCACCTCTCCAGACCAATCAGTAGCTGCAGAAGGAGTCTTTCCTGGAAAGCCACAATATCAGTAGCAACATAATCCATTTTCAAACACTTATAATCCTGGCTGGAGAGATCATCCAAAGTTAAGGTGGACACAGAACCAGAACCAAAACCAGTAAAATTTTACACAATACCAACATAGGCAGTTTCCACAGCACAAATAGAATTTCAAACAGTCTGCACCTCCACAGCCAGTGCAACAGCAGCCACCAGCACAACAGCAGACCAGTAGTGGTCCTTCACTGGAAGATTTGGTGAAGCAGCTTGCAACGAACAGTTTGCAATTCCAGCAGAGAACTGAATCTTCCATTCAGAATTTGCAAACTCAGATTGGGCAGTTAGCAACATCACTGAACCAGCTGCAACCCCAGGGATCTAACAACTCTCTTCCTTCACAGACAATTCCCAATCCGAAGGGGAATATCAGTGCTATATCCCTAAGGTCTGGCAAGCAACTAGAAGAGCTCAAGCAAGCTGCATTTGAGGCTGAACCAACCCCAGAAAAGGAGAAGACTTATGCTAAGAAAAGTGAAACATTGAAGCAAGGCAATGATGAGTTTGAAACCCCATCCCTCTACCTTTCCCTCAGAGAGCCCTTCAATCCAAAAAGTTGGCAGAGAAAGCACAAGAGAAGGAAATCCTAGAAACATTCAGAAAAGTTAAAGTCAACATCCCTCTCTTAGATGCGATCAAGCAGATTCCCAAATATGCTAAATTTCTGAAGGAGTTATGTACCAACAAGAGGTGACTGAAGGGGAATGAGCGAGTGAGCTTGAGCCAGAATGTGTCAGCACTCATCCAGCCCATGCCTAAGAAGTGCAAAGATCCAGGAACGTTTACTATTCCTTGCATAATTGGAAATTGTAAATTTGATGATTGCATGTTAGACTTAGGTGCTTCTATAAATGTCATGCCTGAATCTTGTTTATAATTCTCTTAGTCTCGGTCCTTTGCGTGCAACTGGTGTTGTTATCCAGTTAGCTAATAGGAGTAATGCTCACCCTGCTGGCCTGATTGAGGATGTTTTAGTTAGAGTAAATGAATTAATATTCCCTACTTGATTTTTACATTTTAGAGATGGAGGGTGAGTCCCCTAGCAGTGGACCCCCGATTATTCTCGGGAGGCCTTTCTTAAAAACAGCTAGGACTAAGATAGATGTGCATTCTGGTACTCTTTCCATGGAATTTAGTGATAGTATTGTGCATTTTAATATCTTTGATGCCATGAAACATCCTAGGGAAGAGCATTCAATTTTGTGCATTGATGTGATTGATGATGTGGTTGATGATGTTTATGCTGAATTGTGTGTTGATTATCCAGATTTTGCATTTGTTAATGATGTTGTTATGTTGTGGTTGTACTGATAATGAATGGTGCCCTGTTTGCACTGAATTTTCATGCTTTTCTAGTTTTTGTGATGCAATAGATAGTGATGGTGATTCTGATTTAAGTGGTGATTCTGACTTGCTTGGTGATGTTAATTTTGATGTGAACATTGTGCAGTCCAGGCAAAGTTCTGCTTCCTTGAATTTATTTTCAGGCACTACAGGTTCAACTGATGTACATGCTGCAGAATTGGTGCAACCCACCAAGCTTCTTCCCTCTACTGAGCAGCCGCCTAAGTTGGAGCTAAAAATCTCTGCCTGATCACTTAAAATATGCCTTCCTGGAGGAGAATAAGCAGTTGCCAGTCATTGTGGCAAGAAACCTTCTACCTGATCAAGAGGAGCAGCTGCTGAGATTATTGAAGGAAAATAAGAAGGTGATTGGGTGGACTTTAGCTGACATTGTTGGCATTAGCCCTTCTATGTGCAATGCATTGAATTTCATTGGAAGAGGGTGCTAAGCCAGTAAGGCAACCTCAGAGGCGCCTGAATCCCCTTATTCTGGATGTGGTGAAGAAGGAAGTGACTAAGCTCCTGCAAGCTGGCATTATCTACCCCATCTCTGGTAGCTAGTAGGTCAGCCCAGTTCAGGTAGTTCTGAAAAAGTCTGGAGTGACTGTAGTGGCCAACCCGAAAAATGAGCTAATTCCCACAAGAGCTCAGAACAACTGGAGAGTTTGCATAGACTACCAGAAGCTCAACCAGGCCACCCGCTACTTCCAAATCCATATCGCACCTGAAGATCAAGAGAAGACTACCTTCACATACCCCTTTGGAACATTTGCATACAGAATGATGCCCTTTGGACTCTGCAATGCACCTGGAACCTTTCAGCGGTGCATGGTAAGCATCTTTTCTGAATTTTTAAAGGATTGCTTGGAAGTATTTATGGATGATTTTACTGTGTATGGGTCTTCTTTTTGATGCATGCTTGGGTAGTTTGGCTAGAGTCTTGAATAAATGCATTGAGACCAATCTTGTGTTGAACTTTGAGAAATGTCATTTCATGGTTGAGTCAGGGATAGTTTTAGGACACATAGTGTCTATAAAGGGTATTGAGATAGATACTGCTAAGATAGATGTTATTACTGCTTTACCTTACCCTGCATCTGTGCGGAAGTGCATTCTTTTCTTGGTCATGCAGGATTCTACCGACGCTTCATCCAAAACTTCAGCAAGATTGCTCGACCCCCTGTCCAATCTTCTGCAGCACGACACGGATTTTGTGGTTGATGATGTGTGTAAGTCGGCCTTTAATCAATTGAAGCGCTGCCTGACCATAACTCCTGTGATCTAGCCGTCAGATTGGTCTCTTCCATTTGAGCTGATGTGCGATGCCTCCAACTATGCTGTTGGTGCAGTTCTTGCTCAGCGGGTCAATAAGGCCCCTCATGTCATTACCTATGCCTCTAAGACTTTAGATTCAGCCCAGTCTAATTACACAACCACTGAGAAAGAACTTTTGGCTGTAGTTTTTGTACTTGATAAGTTTAGGTCATATCTGCTAGATACTAGGTGATTGTCTTCTCTGACCATGCAGCCTTGAAGTTTCTTTTGAAAAAGGGCAGATGCTAAGCCTCAACTCATTCGGTGGATGTTGTTGCTCCAAGAATTCGACATTGAGATTAAGGATAGAAGTAGAGCAGAGAACTAGGTAGCTAATCACTTGAGTTGGATCACTCCCCATCCTTCTGACCTCTCTTCCATTCGGGATGATTTTCCTGATGAGCAGCTTTTACAGGTGCAAGGTAAGCCTTCCATGGTATGCTGACTTGGTAAATTATTTGGTTGCTGGTGTTTTACCTGCTAATTCCACTAGGGCCCAGATTCTGAAATTGAAAAGTGAATCTAAATACTATGTTTGGGATGACCCTCATTTGTGGAGATTCTGTAATGACCAAGTAATTAGGATATGTGTGCCTGATAATAAGTTTCATTCCATTTTTACATTTTTGCCATGCTTCTGCCTGTAGTGGTCACTTTGGACCCCAAAGAACTGTTAGGAAAGTGTTAGATTCTGGTTTATTTTGGCCTTCCTTGTTTCATGACTCATATCTGTTTTGTAAGTCATGTGAGAATTGTCAGAGGGTAAGGAGTATTTCCCGTAAGCATGAGATGCCCGAGCAACCTATACTGTTTTGTGAAGTTTTTGATGTTTGGGGTATTGATTTTATGGGTCAATTTCCTGTTTCCCATGGTTTTACTTACATATTGCTGGCTGTTGATTATGTCTTAAAATGGGTTGAGGCGAAAGCCACCCGGACTGATGATTCTGCTGTGGTTGTAGATTTTGTCAAGTCTCACATTTTCTGTAGGTTTGGTGTTCCTAGAGCTATTATCAGTGACCAGCCTCTCATTTTTGTAACCGAAGCATGGGTGCGTTATTACGGAGGTATGGAGTGATTCACAAAGTTGCCACAATATACCACCCACAGACCAATGGCCAAGCTGAAATCTCGAACAGAGAGATTAAGCAAATCCTTTAGAAGACTGTTAACTCTAACTGAAAAGATTGGAGCAAGAGGCTAGATGACGCTTTGTAGGCATATCGGACTGCCTACAAGACTCCGATTGGGATGTCTCCCTATCGGCTTGTCTTTGGTAAGGCATGTCATCTTCTAGTAAAGTTGGAGCATCAGGCATATTAGGTCATTAAGCAGTGCAACATGGATTTAGCCCAGTCGGGGGTGGAGAGGAAGCTGCATTTACAAGAGCTGGAAGGGCTTAGATTGGATGCCTATGAGAGTTTGCGTTTATACAAGGAAAAGACAAAGGTATTCCATGATAAGCAAATCCTGAGAAAAGAGTTTATTGTGGGCCAGAAAGTCCTCTTATTTAACTCTCGTCTCAAATTTATGCCTGGTAAACTTAGATCTAGATGGGATGGTCCTTTTGTGATTAACAATGTTTTTCCTTTTGGTGCAGTGGAACTGTGTGATGAACGGACCAGGAGGACTTTCACAATGAATGGACATCGCCTTAAGCATTTTTATGAGGGACCCCAGTAGTAGCCTGCAGAGGCAGAGATTAGGCTCACTGATGCCACGTACCCTCCCTAAAGAAGGATAGGGAGTCTTCTTCCTCTTTTCTCTATTTTTCTTTTCTTTTCTTTTGCACTTTTAATTTCAACTTTGATTGTTAATAACAGGATTTTGCAAATAATACAGTCTGAACCCTTCTTGTGATAATTGTTAAGATGTACATAGTGTTGAACTTGGATATTTTGTTTTTGATGGATCATTCTGGTTGGACTGAATTTCTCAACTCTTAGATTATCTGACTTGGCAGTTGATTTTGTGATGCTGATTGCGTGCTGGTATTAACCCTTGTCAGATTTTGGGCCTGTGTGAATGGAATTTATTTTCTGCCATTCTTTCTTTCTTGTGTGCTTCTGCTCATGATTTTGTTCTCTAGAACTTACCCTTTTTCTTTTTGAAACTGCATTTTTCACTAGCATGCATAAATATGATAGAGGCCTTCTTTCTTTCATTTACCACTTTGGCCAGATAGCCATCCCTTGCATTATATTCCCGTTGGTTAGCCCCTTTGTGCCTTTTTGTATCATCCTTGTCTTAGCCATCTTACAAGCCTAAGTGTAAAACTATTTTATTCCGCACCTTGGAAATTTATTGAGCATTGGTTTCACCTTAGTGTTGTGTTTAAGTGTGGGGGTTGCTCAGGGCGTGCAACATTTTAAGTGTGGGACGGAGGTATTTGATGCTAATTGTCATTTGGCATTAGTTTGGTCATTGTGCTTGTGTAAGTAATTGTGGAAATTATCTAAAAAAAAAAGAAAAAAAAAATAGAAGAAGAAAAATATGAAAATATATATATATATATATATATATATATATATATATATATATATATATATGATAAAAAAAATGTCAATTTGAGAAAAATTTGGTGTAATAATGAGTTTTGGGGAAGGAAAATAGTTTTGTTGAAAGAGGCGATTTGTTTGTAAAAGTGCATTTCATCACTTAGTTGGTTTTGAACAAACCTTTGTGTTTCTTGACTAATGCTCTTTTGAATTTCTTGGGTGCCTTAGCCCTTTCATTTCTAAACTTGTCCATAACCTTCACCATAGCCCCATTACAACCTTGAATAATAAGTCCTCTTGATTTGTGCATGCATGTGTTTTTGAGTAGTGGAGAAGTAGAATTTGAGCAAGCTTATGGTAGGGCAATTTTCTTTGAGTGGAATTTGAGTGATACACTTGCTACCCTATACACTTGAGAGATTGATTGAGAGCATACCTTGAGAGGCCATTTTACGTGATTAGCATCATCAATTAAGATTGCCATGTTTTATAGTTTGAGATGAAGAAATTTATGTCATGATTGGTTGATCTTTTTGAAGTTTTGTATTCCTTGTTCAAGTTTTACATTCTTGACAATTGTTAGAAAGGAGAGGTTTATCTTTTAGTCTTTATCTTTGTTTTTATTTATTTCTTTAGTTTTGTTTTGAGTTTTTAATTTTGCCCAGGAGTGCAAAAGGATAAGTGTGGGGGCATTTGATAATTGAATTTTATCACACTTAATTGTTGCATTTGATTAATGATTTTAGGGCTGTTTAGTGTATAATTAATGGTTTTTTGGTCTAAATTGGACTTTGGGATTTTAATTGGATTTAATTCATTTTCGTGTTAATTTTCCAGATTTACATTATTTCAGTATTTTGATCATAACTTTTGTTCTAGATATCCGATTTAACCTCATTCTTATTTCGTTTTGCAGATAACTCAAAGAGCTACAAATGGTAATAGAGGTTTTGAAGGCTAAATTCGGACAAGAAGGTAGTCAAAAACTTGGAGCCAAAGTCAGTCACGAAATTCTAGAGCTATGTTTAGTTAATAGGGCTTAACTTTGTAATTAGGAGCCTAAATTACATGAGACTAAAGCCATTAGTTATGTTTTTAATTTGGGCCAGTTTTGGAGCCCCTGACTTGGTTTAGTTTTAGGTTTAAATAGCAAATTAGGGCAACACAAATAGTAGCTTTTCACATTTGGGAAATTTTAGATCTAACGCCGCTCTTCTTTTCTCTCTTCTGTTCAACTTGTTCTTCTTTTTCTTTCTTTTTCGTTTTCTGTTTGTGCATAGTCATGGTAGGTTAACTTTCCGTTCAATCAACCCATGAGTTGAGGTTTCTGTTATTGAATCCAAAGGACCCGTGCTCTCCATGAACTGGATCCGTTTCTCTTCCCCCTTTACTCGAATTAAGCAACACGATTGTGGAAAGTTGAATCTGAGCGGATGAGGTTTGTCTATGTTTTCTGTATTTTGATCATCCAGAGGAAGGGATTAAATGTTAGATTTAATATTTAGGTATATTAACTCAAGGGATTTAAAATCAAAACAGGTTGAAGTGAACACTGTGCAATGGCATGAGTGAACGCGCCAAGTGTTTGATTAAATACTAGGTGATTGTCTAGTAGAGAGGGTTCCTAATATGAATGCAGGGAATCCGATTTGTTTAGGGTCAACCACAAAATTTAGTAGTTCTTTGTCCAGTGACGGATGTCCTTGAAACCTCAATTCTGGGTGTTGATTGCTTTTAAATTGTTAAATTTCATTTTATCTCTTACTGTATTCGTTTTATATCTTGCTTTAATTTCAATCGAATTAAAATCCCCCCCTGTTTATTATTCTGTTTTTCAATTGAGTAATTTAGTCCTATGTAAAATTCCTTGGGAGACAATTCAGGTTGCCCTATATTACAAATTTCTTTATAAGCCTGGTTAATTTGAAGTGAGTTCAACAGTTCACGTCAAAAAGAGCTTGGGTTGCCTCTCAAGAAGCACTAATTTCAGGTCATTAGCTTGGCCACCGCATCCCTATCCTCCTAGATCCCAAAAAATATGCTTTAGTGATTTAAATACAATATTTGAATGCTTTGTTAAATCTTTTGTTCTGGTTTTGATCAAACTTTTTGAGCTTAAAGTCAAATTTTGCTTGAACTTGTTAACCTTATAGTCAGCATGCTAATGAAGATCTTTTGGCTCATGCAACCATTTCCACCACATATCATTCCTTTTATACCCATGAATAAAGTAATTTCATTCTTTGTTGGTTGTGATTGGATCATGTATTGCTCAAATGGGTCTTCATATGAATTCTCTTGAAAATTCTGGCAAATCTCATTAATAGTATCTATATGAAAACAATAAGGTATGTTAGATGGATATTTCACAAAATTAAGAGAAAGATCTTTTTTCTAAAATTGCTTTAAGATGTGTAAAAGAAATTTTAGTTCAAGCTCTGGAGTATGCTCTTCTTTGATATATGGAGTGGCCTCTTTAAAGAAGCTTAATTCAATCTTTGGAGACGTTATCTTCAATTGAGTTTAAGGAGGTTTTTCTTTGCATGACCCTGTCTTTGATAGTGGAATGTCCCCATTGTTTAGTGTCTCTGGCCCTGTATTGCTTGGTAGAACATCTTGTAAATTCTTTAGATTTTTTTGAAAAGAACTTGTTTGTTGGGCTATATGATTACCAAGCATCTTGTTGTGAGTAATTAATTGATCAACTTTTGAGGCAAGTTGCTTCATGAATTTATCTTTTTGCATCATGGCCTCTTGTTGTTGCTTCTATGCTACAACAAAATTTTCCATCAAAATTTCTATATTGGACATATTTTCTTGAGGTTGTGGTTGCACATTGTATTGATTCCAAGCAAAGTTTGAGTGATCTCCCCATCCATAATCATAAGTGTTACCATACATATTATATTATGTGGGAAGAAAATCATATTCATAGTGGGCTTGCTCATAGGATAAATATGGATCAAACATGTTACTTGCTTGGAATCGACAATATTGGTGGTTTCCACCACAAAAATTGTAAGTGATAGGAATTTGAGCATAAAATCCATCTCTCTCCTTCGTGATGGCTTCTAATTAAGTTTCTAATACACACTCTGCTATTGTTATCCACTATCCATCTTAGGTTAGGCTTGACATCTTAGAAAGGAAATAAAAACAAAGAATATAGAAACAAGGAAATAATAGAATAGAGAAAAAAATTAAAAGGATAAATGAAAAAACAAAAATATCTAGATTAATCAAATTGCTGATTGGATTAATATCAACACCAGCCCCATAATTATAATTTTTTTAATGAAGATTAATCATATCCTATAACCTTGTGGATCAAACTTCAAGAAGGCTTTGTGATTTTGAATCCTATAAAAAATGGCTAGGCTTGGTGTTAGCATATCTGAAACATCAACCATATTAGTATTTTGAGAGCCTTTCTTGTGTCGGGGCAGTGGGTCATCATTAACAATTCTTATGACTAAATCCCTCTTCAATTCTTGTAAGTGCTGCATATTATCTTCCTCAACTTTTAGTGACATATATAGCTAAACTATTATTGTATCAGACACTCAGTTGTAGCCATAGATTTACAGAGTACAAAAATAAGATTGTTTAACTGTCGTATGTTCTGGTGGTTGTGCATTTTAACTATGTGGATACAATCTCATTTCAACTATATGGTTGTCCATTACACATAGTTGAAATTCACAACCACCAGGACACATGGCACTTGAAACAATATTGTTTTTGTACTTTGTAAATTCATGGCTACAAGTGAGTCTCTAAAACAATGAATAGTTCAGCTATATGTATATCACAAAAAGCTGAAGAACATAATGTGCAGCACTTGCAATAATAGGTCAAAACTAAAAACACTAGATTAAAGAATATTTGACATGACAATCTAATTTGAAGAGAGAATTTAGTCATAAGAGCTACTAATAATGATCCACTGCCTAGGTGAATACAAGTAGAGAGACACAAATTTTTCATGCATGTACATGAAGAACTTCCAATACACATGCTAAACATGTATTTATATTGTTATACACAATGCATCAATGTGCATGCATTGCCAACACTAAAGCGGAGAGAAAGGTTTTACTGTTCTTGAATATTGGAAGTTGAAACGCTATGAAAGAACATGTAGAGGCTGGTTCTGCACTTTGGAATACTTTTCTTTTTGTTTCTTGTTAATAACAATTAATATTTCTTTACTGATATATCTCAAGTAAATATATTTTTTAACAAATCTTTTCAACAAGAAGCCAACTATACTCTTTTTGTTTCTAAAACTTTTATCATTCTCTACCAAAACATTTTTATCATTCCAAATTTAGATTTAAAATTTTTTTCAATAAATGATAAATTTGGCACGTTTAAAGTAAATCAGTCTTAAATTAATAATTTATTACGTTAAGATTTTCAATTATTTTTTCAAAACTAAAGAGCCATCACAGTTATGTTATTTCTAATTAATTAAATATTTTTAGTTAATTTGAAAGGATAATAATATATAATTAAAAGAATATTCTATTAAATTATAAAAAAAATTATATAACTATTAGGTCAGAAAGTTGTAACGGTTGCATTATCATTGGTGATTTTAAATTATTTTCTATATTAAAGAGCTATTATGGCTTTGTCTTCTCTAGTTAATGATTTTTATTTTTTAAAAGATAATGATGGTAAATTAGAAAAAATTACGTGAATTGGACTAATTTAAAAATTATTGATTTAAAAAATATTAATGTATTAAAATTAAAAACAATGCCTACATCACACTTGAATCAAAGAGCAGTCACAATTATATATTTTTAAATATATCAATTACTATTTTTAATTTTATTAAAAATATATCAACTACTTTATGCTATTGCAATGGATAAATGCAAAAGGTCAGTTTAGGAACTTTCATCCATTCCTTTTAGGGAAAAGTCTGTTTTAGCCCTTCAACTTTACTTGATGTGCAATTTGGTCCCTTAACTTTGAAAATGTGCAATAAGCTCCTTCAACTCCTCTAAGTATTCAAATTACTCCTAAATCCAAATGCCCATTAAGAAACACACGGAAATTGTCATATGCCTATCACATGATGATATTGTCACCCTCCCTCTTCCAATCTCACTCTTACCCTCACCCTTTGCCTCACTGTCAACTTCTTCCTCACCCCAAATCTAAAAATCCTAGCTTTTGAAATCTCTTTGTGCAAGGAGGAAAAGACATAGACAGATTGAAAAATGCAACCTAGACAGCTCTTCAAGCATGAATGCTACTATTCAAACATGCAAATGGTAGGTTCCTTGTAAGATTCAAACCTCATGGAGCAAAAGGAACCTAAGCAGGAGGTCTATGGTTGTGCAGGTATGGCTCCCCAAATTGCTACAACTTCTTTGCCTAGTATGACCCACCTACAACAAAAAGATTTGAGAAAGTTATCAATGGATTGCTTAAGAAGAACAAAGCATAAACTGAGGAGGTGGAAGCACATAAGGCTGAAGTGGTGAAGTTAAATGAAGAACTGAAAGCACAAAAATTACAAGTGATGAAGTTACATGTTATGCTAGCAGCCACAATAATATTGGTGCTGAATTTTGGTTCAAAGCTTAGGAGTGAAGCAAAGTTATGTTTCGTTTTGGTTTTCTAAGCTCTGTAATTATGTGTTTATGCTTAAAGATGTTTTGGTTCTGTTTTGGTGTGATGTTTAAGGTTGTAAAAAGGGTCATGGGTTAGGTAGCAACTTTGTTGCATTGTATTTGAATGAATTTGAAAGAAAGTTGCAAAATCCTAAATCTAGTTTCTTTACCACCATTGAAAAATTTGACAACATGGCTCTTTGTTCTCTTTATTCTTTTACTCATGGGAACCAAATAGTTGTGCCTCCTTAGTGAATTTTTATGTATGAACCAAACATTACCAAGAGCACATCTATGCAAGTTCTGTTGTCATTTTTGGAAACATTCAGCAAGAACTAAATTCACATATGGATTTTGCTTTCCACAAAATTAAATGATGTTGTCATTATTAATAAGAGAGGTTTCCAGCTAAAGTAAAAAAATATAAAGCTACAAGGCATCTCCACAAAACTTGTCAAACCAATATTCCATTAAGGAGAGTTTTAGATTTTTTGTATTCAAACAACTATTATACAATAGAAACCAGTGGTGGTAGATCATAGCCATTTAAGTAACTTGAAATTGAGAATCTTATAAGGCAAGTTGAAATTCAAACAAATTAACAATCTTCTAAGGCAATTTGCAATTAATCATATCAATTATAACCATTCAAATGTAACAAAAGTCAAGTTCAGACCCACAAAATAGTATGACATTTGGATTCCCAACAAAAAAGCCAATATTCCAATAAAAAGGCAGTATAGGAAGGAATAGTTGTTCTAGCCCAAGACAAAACGAAAACATATTCAAATCCTACCCCCATCTGCAATACAATGGAACATGTATTCAAATCCTATTTCATGTTTAATTATAACCTATAAACATTTGGATTGCTAAGACTTTTAGATGTGCAAGTGTTGTGACCCCATCGCTTACAATTTCCAAATTTAAGTGTGATATCACTTTAACTTAATCTGTTTGGATTTTGGGGTTCACAGTGACCCTTTTTCTAGCCTTCTTAAGTCTGCTAATAGGGGTTCTGACAAGTAGGTGAAAGATAGGCTCAAAATCCAATTAAGGCCACTCATCTGCAGATGACGCATGATTAATTATAACCTATAAACAGCAAAAAATGTTTCCTTCTTATAGCAGTCATCAATAAAATTCTCTAGCACATCTCTTTGTGCATAAATAGCACTTACAACATGTCCACATGGAATACCAATTATATCCCAGCTTTTCCAAGAACAAGTTCATGCAACTAGGTCTACTACCTTCTTTGTTCCCTACCATGTATCAACATCAAATATGCCATTTTCATTCATATGAGAAATACACAACACAACATCTTCTTTGGATTTTTCAAGTTTTTTTTATCTAAATCTTAAGGCATATCTCCCCATTGTACTTCATCATGCCTTCCTTCTTGGCAGCAAACCTCTTCACTCACATTCTTCTAATTGTCTTCATCAGTGCCATGATCAGTTTATCCCTTGTAGGCAATATTGTGGAATTAAAAGACTCTGCTATGTTGTTCAACAAAGCCCTACTTTTAGCCCTTGAAGTAAATGCATGCCTTGACCAAGTTCTAAGATCCCTTTCATCTAACCAACTAGCTGTTGTAGGATCTAACTTCCTCATCTGTTGTATGTGAAAATCAAACTCATGTCCGGTTGTCACCCTTGTAGCATTCCATAGAAGATCTGTCAATGATTGGCCTTTGAAGGTAAGCTTAAAATTCACATATAAGTGCCTAACACAAAATCTGTGTTTAACTTACATGTCCTCGAGGATATCATTCAAGCCCTGCAAATAAGAAAATAAGGGAGTTATCATATGATATAAAAGCAACAAATTTAGAAAGAGGATGCATCATCATAAAGTTTACCCTTTGTTTTGTCAGACATAAAAACCCAGCCAAGATCCTCAATGGATCCAATGTCATTGAATAGCTATTCTAGAAACCACAACCAGCTATCTTTCAATTCTTTCTTATATGTAGCATAAGCAATTGGGAACATGTTATTATTGCCATCCCTTGCTACAACCATTAGTAATTGACCTCCAAAACCACCCTTCAAGAAGCAACCATCTAAAGAGATTATGGGCCTACATAACTTCAATCCTCTTTTTGGTGCATCCAAATAGACATATAGTCTCTAAAAGTTGTGCAAATCTGTCTTAATTAGCATAGTTGACCTAGGGTTGAACCTTTTTACTCCTACATAGTAATTCCATAATAGTGAGTACTGAGCAGCATGGCTTGCTTCAAGCTACTTCATGGCCATTTCATTTGCTATGTACACTTGAAACCTTGACACTTATTTTGTATTCTCTGGCAACTTGGTTTGTGAAAGATTCATTCTCCCATTTACCTTTATGATCTCTAATGTGGTCTTGATATTTCTTGGCCTTTGAATTGCGATTATTCCATCTGCAGTCTTATGGCCAAAATTATACCAAGACTTGATTTATAATGCTTATTGCTTTTGAGTAGTAAATACATGCATTTTCTACCCACAGTCCCTTTTGCATTACATTGTAATTCTGCTGGTATCATTTTTATAAAATGGAAATCAATTCCATTCTCAATGCCAATTGTCTAAGAGCATCCCTAAAGACTTTATGATTGGCAAACTTCATTCCCAACTACAAATTTATCTTCTTCATATCAATATAATGATTAAATTCAAGATATCTCTTCTTACTTTTGTCTTCCTCTTCATCAGAATCATTGAGGGTAACAAAGGTGTCACTGTCATCATATTCGGATTAGTAATCTCCATCCCAATATGGTCCAATATCAGCATCTACTGTAGACTGTCCAAACTCTCCTTGACCCTTCTCTATTCCATCATCACAATTTGCATCATAGTCACCATCATTTTTTGTATTTGCATTTTTCTATATTTGGATTCATTAGCAGCTCATGTCTATCCATTCACTGTCTCATTTCTTCATCAATTGCCCCTGATTGTCATCAAATAATAGGTCTGGATTGTCTTCATCACTATCCACAAATTCACAACCATGCAAATCAACTTCACTATCATTATCTTTTGCATCTAGAATCTTCCTTTTCCCCTTCACATTTTCCTTACCCTTTTCCTTTCCTTGCCCTGATACAACTTCCACAATCTATGTAGCATCAACCTTTTCTACATTCTCCCCTAATACATCTTCCACAATTTGTGCAAGTGATACATCTTCCACAATTTGTGCAGCATCAACATTTTCTACATTCTCCCCTGATATATCTTCTACATTCTATGCAGCATCAAGATCTTCAACATGTTTATGTTACGCATACATCTGCAACACTACATGGGATCTTCCCTGGACCACTTTTAGTATTTCTCTAACTTCGTCATCATTACGGAAAGGACTCAATCCACCTTGAAAACTCTCATCTTCAAATTTATACCAGAAAGACCTAGTCTTTCCAAACCTAGTGTTCTTTGTGTTGGAAGAAAGATGGGTGATGGATAAAAAATCACATTAAAGTCATCAAACCTCTTACAAACATCTCCTTTATAACTCGGGTATGGCAAAAAAACTCAACTTCCCTCTATAATATAACTCACATATGATATTTGACATCTCTGTAATGACACAAACCATATCAAGAAGAAATTTAGGGATCACTAACCACAGATAAAAAATAATAATCAAGTACCACAGGACCCAACGTTACAACAAACAAACATGAAATAGGGACCACATGGACCATACACAGACAATGACAATTAGGGACCAGAGAAGAACACCAGACATTATTCTTGAACAAATAACCTTTAAGCAGGACCACAAAGACCATAAAACTTGAACAAAATTTGCAAGGCATTAACGTAAAAATCCCCAAAACCCTGAAATGTCAAAACAAAATTTTTTACCTCAAAGGCACAAAAACCCTTGTTTTTCTTTTCTTCTTCAATCGTGGGTGACATCTATTCCGAGTGAGTCTTCAATGGCATCAATGAAAGGGGGAGATGGTGACTTTCAGTGAGGGAGATGATAAGCTGAGAGGAGAGAGTGACGGTAAGGGTGAGATTACGGGAAGGAGGTTGAAATAATCATCACATGATCCAGATGTGACAATTTCCATGTGTTTCTTAACGAACGTTTGGATTTAGAACTAATTTGAACACTTATAGGAGTTGAAGGTCCTTACTGCACATTTTAAAAGTTAAGGGACTAAACTGCACATTGAGTAAAGTTGAATGAGATAAAATAGACTTTTCTCTTTCTTTTATTTACTTTTTTCCCTTTTTAATCCATAACTGATATTCATTTGATGCTTCATATATTGTAAATATTGAGATTTTCCTTTACCCCCAACATTTCCTTCTTCATTAAATCATTTATTCCATCAATTATTTTCAATCTACCATATTCAACATGATTAATAACACACTTGGCAGCATCACATCATTACAAATTGCATGAAGCTATTTTGCTACATGAACTTGTTTTTTTCATAAGAAAAAAAAAGTTTAGGTGCCAACTCTATTTTAAATTAAAGGGTCGTAGTTGTGTTATGGCAGAGTATGCGAAGGAGTGAGCTATGTTGTGAGGTGAGTGCTTGAGCGTGAGGTGCGTGAGGTACTGTGTTTGGTTCTGTTGATGGTAGTTCATGCATTGGTGGTGAGAAGTGAGTGCTAGCTTATGGTCCCTGAGTTAGTGAGCTGCGACAGGTGTAATACATGGGTGAGTGAAAGTGTGATGAGGTGGGTGAGTGAATTAATGGTGTTAAGCATGGTTTTAAATTGCAGTTTGCAATCGCAATTGTGGCCAACACGATCGTAATTGCGGCTGCATCGACTATATTTTTTAATAATTATCCACAATTTTTACAATCAAAGCATAATCACATCCACAACTGCGACTATAATTTAAAACTATAGTGCTATGCCATGCAAGTGTTGTGTGCAAGAGCTGTGATGAAGTGAGTGTGTGCTAGGCTGTGAGATGGCATTATCATAGGTGCTTGATGCTGTGAGGAGTGACCGTGAGTGAGTTGTGCCGTGAGCATGGCACCAGATGTGTGAGCATGATGGAGTGATGGTGAGTGTGAGTGAGTGAAAGTGCAGTAGAAGTGTGGCTGGGCTGTATGGTTGAAGCTAGGTTTCATGGTTGTACATGTGAGAATTAAGATGATTCCAGGAAAATGGTTGTTTGGGTCTTATATTAAAGTTAGGATTTGAGGATAGGTGCAAGGGGATCTTGTCTAGTTTTGTAGCTCATTGAAGTTTTTGAGCAACATATTACACTCCACCCACGAAATACATAGAACTAGGTTACATGGAATGCATTAGAACAAAGTATAAACACAATCAAGAAATGACAATCTCAACTAATAGATACCACTTCACCATCCAAAGATACTATAGATTATATTTATAATGTTATTAGATAATCTATTGTATTTGAATTAAAGTCTCCCCTGTATCTCTCCACATATTGAGGAACTCTTCCTCTATATATTTTGTATGTGTACACTATTGAAAGTATCAATCAAATTCACTCATTTACAATCTCTATGTAGTATCAGTTAGCCATTAGCTTCACAACATCTCAATCCCCAATCACCATGTCTTCTAGCACTTCTACTTCCACTCTTCCCAATCAACCTACCATCACTCTTCCCTCTAATGGTCCCCAACCTCTGTTTGCTCTCACTACTAGGATGAACACCAAATTGAATGGCTCCAACTATCCTATTTGGCAAGTCTAATTTAATGCCTAGCTGGTTGGCTATGATCTTTAAGGCTATGTGGATGGCACCAATACGTGTCCCCTGCAAAGCCGCCTTAACTACATTCACTGGTAATGCCAAGATCAACTCATTCTCCATACTATCATTTCCTCCATCACTGACAATGTTATCTCTTTTGTTGGTGGCGTTAAAACTTCCAAGGATGCTTAAGGCACTCTCAAAAACATGTATGCCAGCATATCCTGCTCACGTCTTATGTCCTTGAAGGAGAGATTGTCCACCTTCACAAAAGGTTCCAAGTCTGTCTTAGAATATTTACAGGGTATTAAGGCTATCTCTAATGAGCTCTCTATCATTAACAATCCTCTTGATGATATTAACCTAGTCATTTATACCTTAATGACTTGGGTTCTGACTATAAAGAAATTTTTGAAGTAATCAAAAGCCATGGGTCCCCCATTTCTTTTGCTGAACTTCATAAGAAACTTCTTGACCATAAAACCCTCTTGAAGCATGAGGAGTGCAATGCTGAACTTTCTCCACTTGTCATGGCCAACGTTGCCACTAGAGGATGTGGCCAACCATTCAAGCTCAAGCCTTCTGTCTCCTCTAGCAGCGGTAGCGGCAACAACCCTTCCATTATTAGCCCAAGACCTCAAGTCAAAAATAATGTCGTCTATCAATTTTGTGAACGTCCTAGCCACAGTGCAAAAGTTTGCTTGAAGATTGTTGGATATCCACCCAAACAAAACCATCAACCCAATGCTCATGTCGCTGCTCTTCACCCAAGCTTTAAGCCTCAAGATTGGATTGAGGACTCTAAGGCCACGCATCATGTCACCAACATACTGCAAAATCTTAATATCAGAACTCCATACTCAGGTTCAGATTGCCTAGTAGTTGGTGATGGTTCAGGTTTGACCATAAGTCATATTGGTACGAAAAGCATTTCTACTCCCTTTTAACCCCTTCAATTATCTTTTGCTCTTTGTGTTCACCAAGATCAAAACTCTCTCATATCTGTTTCACATCTATGTTAATCTAACAAGGTCTCTGTTGAATTTTTCCCTTCTCTCTTTGTAGGGAAAAATTTAAAGATGGGGGTGACTCTACTTCAAGGTCAGAATGAAGATGGTCTCTATCACTTAACTGTTATGCCTTGCTCTCCACGTGCCATGCTCACTTATACAACTTCTCGGTCCTAGCACCACATTCTCGACCATCCATCTTCTAAAGTCTTGCAATATCTAAATAAGCATCAACTTCAAATAAAGGCTTTGCCCATGGCCACCTATTCATTGTGCAACTATGCCAAGAGTCATAAACTCCCTTTTTTAGATTCTAGTATCATTAGTTCACATCCACTTCAAGTAGTTCATTCTGATGTATAAGGTCCTTCCCCTGTTATGTCTTTACATGGTTATCGCTACTATGTCATTTTGTAGATAATTTTTCCATTATGTTTAGTTGTATCCAATTAAGAATAAATCAGATGTGTCAATTTTGTTCCCTCAATTCAAGAATCTTATTAAGAAATTTTTTAATCAAAAACTTATATCATTATACACTGATAATGGTGAAGAATACATAAAACTTAAAACCTTTTCTTCTTGAACATGGTATTTCTCATTATACCACTCCTGCTCATACAATAGAATTAAATGGTTTAGTTGAGAAATGTCATTGTCATATACTTGAAACTAGGAAAAGTCTCTTACATAATGCCAAATCCCTTTCAGTTTTGGTCATATGCATTTCAAACAGCCAGTTATCTAATCATTCGCCTACCCACATGCATATTAAACATGCAATCCCATTTTCAAATTCCATTCAAACAAACTCTAAATTACCTTCAACCACACTCCTTTGGATGTTTTGTTATCCTTGGCTAAAGCCATATGTGTCATGTAAATTGTCCTCTAGGTCCACTCCTTGCATTTTCATGGGGTGCTCTAACTCAAAATTCCTCTCTTTGTCTTGATCCTACTTCCAATAAATTGTACAATTCTAGGAATGTGACATTTCTTGAAGACCAATTTCCTTTTCCTACTCATTAACTCACAATCAGTGTTGTGTCCAACTGTCTAACACTTCATCACACTATCCCATGTCTTCCTTCCCCCTACACAAGTCACCACAGCATAGCATGACAGGCATGGAGCTGTCATGGACCCATCTGTCGCCTCTTCACAGCAACAAAGCCCTTCAAACATGGTGGAGCCACCTCTTACTTTAGAACCTTCTCTAGGTACTACTCCTCTTCCTAACTCATCTGATTGCATTTCTACACCAGTACACACCCACCCCATGGTCACTAGATCTCAAAACGATATTTACAAGCACAATTAGATTCACAATGTCACCAAACATCCTCTTTTAGAAAAATCATAAACCATCTTGCATTACTGAGACTATCAAATAGCCATAATGGTGTGGCTCCTTATCAGACGAATTCAATGCGTTGATGAGGAATGGCACTTGGACTCTAGTCCCTCCTCCAGCTGGTAAAAACATTGTCAGTTGCATGTGGCTGTTTAGAATTAAGATAAACCCTTATGGTATTATGGCATGCTAGAAGGCATGCCTTGTAGCTAAAGGATTCACTCAGTCTCTGAGCATAGACTTCAATCTCGTCGGTAGTCAAACCTCAGACAATAAAAATTATCCTCACCATAGCTCTAGCTCATTCCAGGTCCATGCACCAGCTGGATGTCAATAATGCCTTTCTTCAAGGCACTTTGACTGAGGAAGTTTACATGAGATAGCCTCCTAGGTTTGTGCACAATCAGTATGCCACTCATGTTTGTAAATTACATAAGGCCATCTATGGGTTGCGACAAGCTCCTCGGGCATGGCACGATGCATTGAAGTCTTATGTCGTTTCTTGTGGCTTTGTTATGAGCAAAAGTTACCCTTCTCTCTTTATTTATCATAACTCAAACATGACAGCTTACTTTCTTGTTTATGTGGATGATTTACTACTTACAAGAAATAATGATCAATTTCCTCAACAATTTATACAAGGTCTCTTTTCCAAGTTCTCTCTAAAAAATTTGGGCTATCCTCTTTGCTTTCTTGGAGTGGAATTCATCCCTCACAACCATGGCATGTTTCTGTCTCAACACAAATTGATTCGTGAGGTGTTGAAGTGGTTTCAAATGCACGATACAAAGCCTATCACAACACCACTGTCTTGCTCTAATTCAGTCACTTTCCACGATGGTTCCTTTGCAATAGATGCAACTAAATATAGAAGCATTATTAGTGCTCTCCAGTACCTCACATTCACTTGCCCAGATGTCTCCTTAGCCATCAACAAACTCTCATCATTTATGTATAAGCCTACTGTAAGTCATCTACAACAACTTAAACAGATACTACCATATCTAAAGAGTACCATAAACTTTGGTCTACAGCTCAATAAAACCAACATCTTGTGGCCTATAGTGATGCGGATTGGGCTGGCAATGCTGACAACAAAACCTCCACCTTTGCATACATTGTCTTTCTAGGTGGAAACCCCATTTCATGGCTATTCAAAAAGTAGAGGACTATAGCATTATCGTCAACCGAACCTGAGTATCAAGCTACAACAACCACCACTGCATAATTGATGCGGCTCAAAAACCTGCTATACGAACTTCACCTTCCACAACCTGTGCAACCTCAGCTCTTCTATGACAATGTTGGAGCAACCTATCTTTGTTCTAATCTAGTCCTCTGCATGAAGCACATTTAACTGGACTTTCATTTTGTTCATGAACAAGTTCAAAATGGGAACATCATCATCCACCACATATCCACTCATGACCAAATTGTAGACATTCTAACAAAGGCTCTGGCTAGCCTAAAATTCAACAAGTTGTGGCTCAAGATGGAAGTTACCAATGGGCATTCCATCTGGCGGGGGTGTATAGATGAAGTCAACAAATCACAATATCAGGCAACAGATACCACCCCACTATCCAAAGATACTGTAGATTACATTCATAATGTTATCAAATAATCTGTTATATTTGAAATAAAGTCTCCCTGTATCTTTCCACACATTGAGGAACTCTTCCTCTATATATTTTGTATGTGTACACTATTCAAAGCATCAATGAAATTCACTCATTCACAATCTTTATACATAGAATACCAGATGCATCACACAACACGCAAGTCTTAAGCCAAAAGGTTTATATATACGGTTAAAACTAACCCATATCAATTGAAGGAGTATATACAGATCTACTAGCAGAATGTTAAATGCTAGAACCATCTCAATCTTTGACTTCAAGAGAAAAAGTAAACAACAAGGGAGTTCTCTACATTACCAATAATTGAGCAAGCAAAGATGGACGAAAAACACTTGCAATGCCCAACTACATTTCTCCCTTTTCCTTTGAATTAATGTTGTCTCCTCCTCTTTTTCCTTTATACCATTGTGCCTGTTCCAACCACATTCTTCCTAGCTTCCTTTTTTCTTTTAATCGTCTACCCCTTTTGAAAATGAACTTTTTCAGTTTTCTCTTTCTTCCTCACCTCTTTTTTTCTTCTACCATTGCTTTCCCTAATTTTATCCTATATAGAATCCCCTCTTTTGTGAGAAATTCTTATGCACTCTCTGAGTAGTATGCTTAACCATTACAAATATGATATTTATCATGAAATAACAATAATAAAATTTATATGAAATCTAGACCATTGAGTGTAATATTGTTTGGTACATAGAGTTGGACAATTTCCAACGAATGAAACACACGGCCACATGGCCGTGCTATGCCACACGACCAATTCCAAATTAGAATTGCAATTGGAACTGCACGGCGATGTGAATTCACACGACCCGTGCCACAATGGGATTAACTTGCACGAGTTGTTTCACGCAGAAACAACCTCACTGCCCTGTGATATCACATAAGTCGTGCATTGGGAGTACATGATTGTGTGATTGGGCACAGCCCCAGCCATGTACCTCTCGGGTTTGATGCTCGAAATGAGCATTAGTGTGCCACACAGCCGTGTGATATGTGTAATTTGCCAGATTCAAAAATCCCAGTTTCGAAAAGTTGTGTTTATTCATGAAAATCTTTCATCCCAAGAGTTGTATTTGATCATGAAAGGATATTTACAAGTCTATAAAAAAGCTTGCATCACCCACAATCAAACAAAGATCAATTCTAGAATTCCAATTCCAAGATCCCAAATCAATCTTGGTTTCTTTCTGTGCACAAGAAAGAAAACAAGAAACTATTATTCTATAAAATACCACCGTTGTCTTTGGCTTAGTTTTAGAAGTGCAAAATAAACCAAGTGGTCTTTATTGTATCATACAGGAAATTTGTCAGTAATCATTTTGCATTTAGATAATAGAATCTGGTGAGACAAATTAAGCATAAGGGAAAGTACTCTGTGCACGCCTTGAAGAGTCTGGGCACAACTTTCCTTTATTTTGCAGAAGTCTCCTCTAAAGTCTTCCCCAAAAGTCATTTTCTGCAGATATCACAACCAACAATCTTTAGGCTTAATTTTCCACTTCAACAATGGCTTCTTTAAGGGAGATGATCTTTGACTTTGTCAAGTTAGAGAAATTTGAAGGAGGAAATTTTCTGCATTAGCAGAAAAAGATGCATTTTCTTCTCACCATTCTGAAAGTTGTGTACGTTCTCAACATCCCAAGGCCAGAGGAGAGAGAAAATGAAACTGTGGCAAAAACCAGGGAGAGGCAAAAATGAGACAACGATGACTACATCTGCACTATGTATATTCTCAATGAATTCTCAAATGCACTATTCGATGTCTACTAAAACTCAAGCTCTGCAAAGGAACTCTGGGACAAATTGGAAACAAGGTACATGACAGAGGATTCCTGGTCAGTAATGTTAATAATTACAAAATGATAGATAGAAGGCCTATTATGGAACAAATGCATGAAATTGAAAGAATTCTCAATAATTTCAAGCAACACAATATGCACATGGATGAAACCATTATTGTCTCTTCTATCATTGATAAACTTCCTCCTTCATGGAAAAATTTCAAAAAAAGTTTAAAACATCAAAAGGATGATATTTCTCTTGAGCAATTGGGTAATCATCTTCATTTAGAAGAGGAGTATCATAAGCAAGACGATACTAAGGAGAAGTATGCTCATGGGAAAGTTCATGTGATAGAGTAAAGGAAGCCCCACAAGTCTTCTAAGAAAAGGGGTAGAGATGCTACACAACCCCAAGACAATGGCAATAACACCAATGATAACAAGAAGAAAAGGAAAAAAGAAAGGGAGTTGTTTCCATTGTGGGAAGCCTGGACACTACAAAAATAAGTGTCATTTCTTGAAAAAAGACAATCAAATGGGAGGATTAATATGTGTGGGTTTGAATATATATTAGTAGAGACAAGTTTATACTCTCTGAGAGGGGCATGTTTGTGGGACAATGATATATTTTTGTAAACATATTTAAATTAAACGTTTATATTAAAGGTTGTTTTAATTAAATATGCTAATGATTAGTAATAATAACATTGTTTTGTACATATAGTTCATTCCTTTAAATTATGACACAATCATAATAATATTGTATTGCATATATATTTGCTTCCTTTAATTTATGGCACTATCATTAGTACATGTTTATTTTAGAAATTTTCATGCAATGATGAATTTGGATTTAATTCCAAATAGAGTGATCTCCATTGGATTTGGATTCAATGGAAAGTCTAAGAACATTGGATTAAGACATAACTATGTTATGATTTAATTATAAATGGAGTGACCTCCATTAACTTTATAAGAACAAAATTAAATCTTATATATCCTTTAACGAATGGATTGACAAGGGATTTGGTATTTAGAAAACATAAAAAAAGGGATAGGATTCAAGCCCATATTTTAATTGATCATCAATGGTGGAACTTCTACTCACACTTGAGTAAGATCAAGTCTCAAGCTCAATGAGTGAAGTACATCATTAGAGTGACTGCAAGTACTTACATAATTTAATCTATCGCAAGGAGTAAAGTACTTGGTACCATGAGAAAAAGGGAAGGTTAAGAATTTGCTCTTAATAGACTTATAGCATGAATTTGCTAAAGTGTTTATTTTAGGGCATTTTTTATAGAGTCTACCTATATGAGTGTGAAGTGGGGCTGCTTCTTAAAGTTAAAGGGTTTGACTCTTAAAGCACTCATGAAAAGGATACAAGACACAAGGCCATATTAAATATGTCATTGATTATTATGACATTCGATGGTACCAAGATCTTATGTGTAAATTGTAAACACTTCTTCATATGGATTAAATGGTTTAAAGCTTGTCTACTATTTAATTCGGATTAGTAGATCCCATGGCTTACTAAGTAAAGGTTCAAATCACAAGATACCTTTATCTAAAGTATAAGATTTCCAGAATGATAAGGTTTTGGTTTCATTTTGGAAATGATAGGAGATTATTGGATAATTTCCAACAATTGAAACACAGGGCCACATGGCAGTGCTATGCCATACAACCAATTCCAAATTGGAATTGCAATTGGAACCACACGGTCGTGGGAATTCACACAGGCCGTGCAGCAATGGGATTAACTTGCACAAGTTGTTTCATGCAAAAACAGCCGCATGGCTGTGTGATATCACATGGGCCATGCGATGGGGGTACAAAGCTGTGTGATTAGGCATGGTCCCAGTCGTGTACCTCTCGGGTTTGATGCTCGAAGTGAGCATTAGTGTGCCACAAGGCCGTGTGATAACTTGCCAGATTCAAAAATCCTAGTTCCAAAAGGTTATGTTTATTCATAGAAATCCTTCATCCTAAGAGTTGTATATGATCATAAAGGTATGTTTACAAGTTTATAAAAAGACTTGCATCACCCACAATTAAACAAAGATCAATTCTAGAATTCCAATTCCAAGATTCCAAATCAACTTGGTTTCTTTCTGTGTGCAAGAAAGAAAACAAGAAACTATTATTTTGTAAAATATCACTGTTGTCTTTGGCTTGGTTTTGGAAGTGCAAAACGAACTAAGTGGTTTTCATTGTATCCTATAGAAAATTTGTCAGTAACTATTTTACATCCATAGAATAGAATCTGGTGGGGCAAATTAAACTTGAAGGAAAGTGCTCTGTACACGCTTTGAAAAGTCCGGGCACAACTTTCTTTTACTTTGCAGAAGTCTCCTCCAAAGTCTTCCCCAAGAGTCATCTTCTTCAGAAATCACCACCAACACATAGTATAAGGCTTAATAGTATAAGTTTATATTATATAACTCATTTCTATCATATGTATAGTGTGATATGTAATAGGATAAAATTATTCAATTTATATCCAATGATTATAAGATAAACTATTTTGATAGAATTATTTTGCATCAGGTTAAATAAAAATATAATACTTCAATCTCAAATCATCCGTAGCAATCGTCATTGTGTTCTTCTTTTGTAGTCAAGCTTTATACTATTAAGTATTTTATTATCTTATACTATACTATCAAACTTTATATTATCAATCCTTATACTGTACAATATACCAAACTTAGCGTTAGAGTACTTCAAAATTTCTCCTCTTTTGTAGTTCTCCTTGTCACTTAATTGGTTGCTCTCTCCAGAAATTATCTTCCCCCTATCCGAATTGTCCCAAACGGTGCTCTCCTCCTTTTCTTTCTCTCGTCTCTCAAACTATGTGGGCCAATACAGCTTGGCTTCTTTGGCAACGGAGAAACAAGGAGATATTTGATCCAAACTTTACCAGACCAGGGCTGCCCTTAAAGGTCATTCTTAACTGTTATAGTGGTTTTGCTGCTGTTAACAGTCAAAATTCTGCTGCTCTTCATCAGCAGACATTACATATCAGATGGTGGCCTCCGATGGCCAATCATATCAAATTGAATACAGATGGTTCAAGTAGATCCTCCTCTCATGGTGTTCAGGCAGGTTGTGGGGGAGTATTGAGAGATAAGTGGGGAAATTGGGTGGGAGGTTTTGCTAAAAAAGTAGGTGATGCTACTCCTCTGATGGCTGAAGCTTGGAAAGTAATTGAAGGCCTTAGTCTTGCTTGGAGAAAAGGAGTGAGAGCTCTTCAATTGGAGTTACATTCTGACTTTCTTATTCAATTAGTTCATGCAGAAGATGGTGGCAATGGCAATACTAAGAACCTAATCAGGCAGATAAAGTTACTTCTCAGAAGAGACTGGAATGTTGATATTAAACATATCTACAGAGAAGGGAATCAAGTTGCTGATAGACTAGCCACTTGGGTCGTGGAGCAAGCTGAAGCTATTTATTTCTGGGATCTTCCTCCTAGCTTTCTGGAGGTTTTATCGTTTGCTGATGTTTTGGGAGTTTCTACTCCCAGAGTAGTTTCTAGTTAGTTTTCTTTTCTTTGGGCCTTGGGCCACGTTCTAGTACCCAAAAAAAAAGTTCCCCCTCACCAAAATGTGCAAAGTCGTTATTGTGAGAGAAGGATGAGAATCCTTTCGCTGTCGTGCTCACGCCAAAATGAAAAAAAATGTTTTAAAATTTCCATAAAAAATATTATGAAAAGATTTAAGAAAAATTAGAAGAGAAAATACTATAAGTCAAGTGGGTGAGAATTAGAGATTGGGCCAAAGAAAATTGAGTTAGTAGGATTTTTGGATAAAGAAAAATGAACCAAAACACTCAAAGTTGGGTCGATGACTTATCTTTTTTTGCTTTTTTATTTTTTATTGCATCTTTTCAATTTTTAATAATGTCTCTTCTTTTTAATTTTGTTATTTTGATTTTTCTTTTTTCATAATAAAAGTGGGTTACATATGTTTTGGGCTTTAAATTGGGTCAAGAGACTTGATTTATTAGAATTGGACTAAAGAGATTAATTTTATGAAATTTTAATTTATTGAAATAAATTTTCTTTTTTTTATCAACTTGATATTATTATTGAAAATTGTATATTGATCAAGATAAAATAAGGTAATTAGATCAATAAATGATAGATTTGGCACCTTTAAAATAAATTAGTCTTGAATTAATTCATTTTTTAAAAAGTTTAAATTATCTAAAAAATGTTCATTTTAAAAAAAATTAATTTTGTTTGATAGTTAATATTAAATTTTTATATTATTATTAAATTACATGTTGATATAATTAATTTTATATGATATAGTATAAAATTATGATTTTAATTTTTTCGATAATTTTTAATTCTTTTGTTTTAATAATGTTATCCACCGACTTAAAAATACAAGATTAAGTTCTTTCAAGTTATAAAAAAAATGTGTTTTACATCTCAGGATACACTAATTCAAGTTTCTTTAAGTCAAGGTTCCATTCGACCAAGAAGATCTATTGACTTTTCATTCTACAGTTTTAACTGAAGTAGAAGTATGGAACCTTTGCCATCGTCAACTTTAACTGTGTGTGAAAGAACTCAACTTTAAAATTTATTAATTAATGAATTAAGTACAATAAAAAAAAATTTCGGTGATATATGTATCAATTAAAAAAATTTCGGAACATATACATATGCACACACATATTATTTTGTTCATATTTTAAATTATTTTGATATACTAATTTGAGTATGTTGTCTTTTAGACATTTTTCAATTGAAAAAAATTTCCCTAATAAAGTTGTGATAATAATAAAAGTTCATTCAATTATTAAATTAATTTATTATAAAAAATTTAAGTCCGCAAGTAATAGTTCACTCTTATTTATAAATAAAACATATGCAGCCTAAAAATGTTAGATTTATAGAACAGTCTAAATAGATCAAATTTTGTGAGTATATTTCTAATTCATATCAAATAAATAAAGCATATGATTATTGCTAAGAAAAAAAGAAACTAGTCAAATAATCATTAAGTTTTTTATAAAAATAAAAAAGTCATTAAAGTTGAGCCGCTTGGTTGCGTCATATGGATAATTTTGTAGCTTGAACACTTTCGTCGTGCTCCTCGTAAGAAACTTTTTTAAATTAGTTTGCTTTTCACCACTTCGATTGGGACATTGACATGCATGCCACCCACCATATTAACTCATTTCATGTTAATTATTTGGGATCTGTCTCCTTCATCACTTTCCGCTGAGGGTAACATTTCATTTAACCCTTTGCTGTAAGGAATGCCTTTTTTCTTTTTCAAAATTTGTATGCACTTCTACCTTCGCAAATTGCTTCTTGTAATAATATATGATATTAATCATAATATTTTAATGAAAAAAATTTAATTTGATTCCACCAGGTGAGAGTGATATGCTTAAAAGCCAATCAAAATCTGCTTTGCTTATAAAATATAAACCTGAACAGATATATATAAACTGTAAACAAGTATTCCACTCCAGTTAATTCTCCACAAAATATGATGCAAAGCAACTGCAATCACTTTTTTCAATTCCAGCAAGCCAAAAACCTGGCATGAGCAGAAGTAAAAGGCATAAAATTGATATATCAAACAAGCCTGACGCACAAACGTAAGTGGCTCTTGTATTCACATAGTAGCTAGCTTACAACTCCAATTAACAATCCTACCTCATGGGTTATCACTTGCTTGTATAGTCATATTCTGACTAAATTAATGCACATGGCTGCAAGGGAAGACGCCATGGGTTACCTGCATTGTGTTGTGCGAGCCAGGCACAATTAGTTGCTTCTTTAGAGTTCTACTCACCCATAACAAAATCATGTACAAGATCGTGATCCAATATACAAACACTAATTCCAATATACCTCCATAAGTTGTTTTACTTCATACTCCTCGTCATGTATATCTCCCATGCGTTTTCCATCATCACTTCCTATCCTCACCATCTGATGCAAATGAAGTTATAACGTTAAAGGATTCGATTCAAGTCCCAATTGGTTCAGTTACGAGAATTCGGACAAAGAAATTCAAAGAAACACTCAATAGACCGATTAAAGAAATTTAGTTTCAATCAAATTTATGGCCCATTAAGCATAGCCCACGTTTTCAACAAAGAAGCATCAATATGATTCAAACTCTAGAAGATTCCGACCCAAACCCAACCTAATTGCAGCAGTAAATTTGTATGACTTGGAGGCTAATTGTAGTAGCAAATCTACATGTTTTGGGGATTGAATTTGGACGCGTTTTAAGCTTGGTTCATTGTCAAATATCTTTTTATAAACTTTCCTTCATTTATTATGGCTGATTGATTTAATCAAATAATTTCCTTTATTTGTTAGGGCTGATTGATTTGATCAGATACTTTTCTTTATTGTAATCAGCCTATTTAAAAGCATACATGAATAAAAATTGAGGTTAGTTTTGATGCACGAAAATTGAGAGTTTTCTTTGGTTCTTTGAAGAACTTATCGAACTTATTAGAATTCATTATGTGGCGTTCACAATTCGACTTATCAAACGAAATTTCCACCATCGTTTGTAGCATTTTTAACAATCCAAGGTTCTTACCTATGCATAGGTAATGGGGGAGGTTTTCCGTCCAAAAATCTGATTATAGAACAATCTTGGTACCTTAATTCGTTGACGGGTCTCGTTATTCTTGGCGAGGTTCACATCATCATCCTTGAAGTTCAGGTTCTAAACATTTAATGTGTACGGACTGTATATCATGATAGTACACAAAGTCCATATTTTAGACTGTCATTTAATGAAGTGTTTATGTCATGCCCTTGTATGCTTGATTAGACTCTTGTGTATTTCAGATTGAACATATCCACTTCTTATTATCGCTTACTAAAGCGAGGAGGACTTCAGAAAGGAATATACTCATCTCAACTACAAAAGTTGCATTTACACACCAATCTTTCGGCGTTTCTTCACCCCACCGGTAACCATGTATGATGCGGAAGTGATGCAGGAGCATCTCAAGATGAGATCCAAAAGATATCATAAGATTCGGCTCAAGTCCAACATGATTTATTTTTGTGCGTTAACTGTCAGAATTAAGCCTAATTTTCCTCTGTTGTTTGGACGAGCAATTCAAGCCCAAATTCGGCCCATGAATAATGGTTGGAAAGCTGTTTAAGTCTACTTTTAGATGAATCAAGAATCGTATAAGTCTACTTTGAGATGAATCAAGAATAATTTAATTTCGAATTATTTAAAAAGTTATGATATTTTCTTTTTAGACTGTTTGGGATAGTCTCAATTCAATGTCAGTATTTATTGCTTAGTAGAATCACTTAGAAACTTGCATTAGAACACTTTGGAAATTCTTTACCAAAAAAAAAAAACTTTGGAAATTATGACTTTTAATTCTGACTTTTCCGATGTTTTGGATGGCTGTTTTAAGGCTATTTATTTATTTGTTTCTCTTAAAATAAGAAGGGAGACTATTTAGACTATTCAGATTATTGAGACTTTCTTTATCAAAAAAGTTGAAGAGCCCTTTGGGCCTTCTTCCTTAGTTCTGTTTCTCTTTAGTGAGATCCATTGAGTGGTGAACTTTTTCTTACATTTTTGTATCTCTTTGGTGTGTTCTAGAGAACGGCGAGTGCACAACTCTGTATTTCTAAGGTTTTTAGGTTCCTTTGAGTAGTGGGTTTTATTATCTCAACTCAAATTTCCATTTCATTATTATCAGATCTAGTACATTTCTTAAGCTGTTCCAGATCCGTTCCTTTCTTATTGTGGAGGACAAGTAAATAGTCATTTTGATAACCCAAAATCTCAGCTTTCATCTCATTTTTTATAACACTCAATTTCGAGTTTTACAGCTTGAGACACTGGCTATTTTTATCCAATGTTCATATAGAGATCCAGATACTAGCCTCCCCCACCCCCTCTTAAAATACCATATAATATATATAACACCTGGAATTCAACTTTTTGATGAGGACAGCCCCTTCTCCTCAAAAGAAATCATTCTCAGCAAAATTAAACCATTTTGTACTATAAAAGAAACACATTACCAAGGCAACATAAATAAAATAATGGCATGAGAACTTTATCATATCTTTGAAAACAAATTAAATTTTTGTCCATGACCTGCCAAGGAATAATAATTAGGAATGCACAAATGCATGCATAAACTTATAAATAAATACATGCATTTATGAATGTGCACTTGTAAGTGCAGTTTGTATGCATGTAAGTACAAGCATTTGTATCGAGGTCAGTTGTTCATGTATATATGGTATATCAACCTACATCACCCAACAGAATTACCCACATAGTTCAAGACAACATCAAGCAAAACCACTAAACCAGGGCACATTTTTTTGTCTTCTGAATTTTTTTTTTTTCGGCTTTCAAGAGATATTCATCTCAACAAATTATAAATGGATAATTTACATAATTATGCGCATAAACAAGGACAACAGAAAATTATGAAAGGGAAACAGGCTGAAGAGTATAATTTTTATGGAATATATAATTTGTTAGTAGTAATATACTCAACAAATGCATAGCTACCACTTATTTCCTACATATCTTATGTATTTCAAAAACCAAGGAAGACAATTGAAAAGGGAGGGAAGAGGTTGCATTTCAATCTTGCGGTCAGCAGATTCTTAGTTGCAACACTATCTGTTCCAAATAACAAGATGATTAGAAAATGTAACTACAAAGGAGATAAGATCATGGACTACAACCTCTTCACTCCATGTAAAAATTCCCTCTCTATGAAAGCATTAGTGGACTTGCACATTTTAGAGAAATTATAATTTTTCATTAAATATAGTTTTATTTGTATTGTGTTAATGTTTATTGTACTTATCTTAAAAAAGAACTAGAAGGAATGAAATATAATAGAATAGTAGTTTCATCATTTGGATCATATTAGTATTTAGTGTACCTATCTCTAAATCATGAAAGAAAATTTAATAAATTTAAATTATTAAAAAATATTTAATTGTTTAAGATAATTCATATTTTGTTAGATATATATAAAAAAAATTTAAATTCTGATAAATTGCTTAAGAATAAGAGATTTTATAAAATAAGAGTTCAACTTGTAATGAGGTAGAACTTCATAAACTTTAAATTATCTAAACTTAAAATAAAAAGTTGTTAATAAGATTTAAGAAAATGAAAATAAACTCATAATAGGAAACAACTCATTGGGCATTACAACCCTAAATTTAGTATTTCTATAAAGCCACTTAGCAATAGTTCAAGTGCTCTCCATCAAGGCGGGTAGTCAAGTTCAAGAAAATAAATATCACAATATATGTTTAAGTGATAAAATTGTAAAGGACTTACCTTTTTTTTGTTATTAATTGTTTTTCTTTGAGTGGTTCTAATTAACAATTTTTAATTTATTTTTATTTAATAGATTTTATTTTAATTAAACATTAATTAATTATATTTTTATTTATATATTTATTAATTTAAGATAATTTTAAAATTTATAATTATGAATAATTAATACAAAATTGAATAGATAATTAAAATTGTAAAAGATAGGAGACATAGACGTAAAAGAGTTATTGTTGTTTAATTATCTTAGCAAATTATTTATATCAATGATAAATGATCATTTTTATTAATTAAATTATTAAAATGAAATTAGGCTTAACCATGATATTTTATAAGCAAAAAGTATTACACTTTATGATGTTTAAGCAACCTCCTAATTCACATATTACACTTTATGAAATTGTAGGAAGATTTGAACTCTTAATGGTTGCATATTCAAAATCACATCCTTTGTAATTGTCAATCTTATTAGAGTTTGCCATTGTAATTTCATAAATTTTAGAATCTAAGCTATCTATTAAATTTTGATGTATTGGTTGACTGAAATTTTTGCAAATGAAAGTCTTAAAGTCTATTGACTCCATGGGACAATTTGTAATATCCTACTTAAAATAGGCATTGTTTTACGTGTTAAAATTTATTATTAAATTTAATTAAGTTAAATTAATGTTGAATTTAGTTTAAATTTATTAAAAGTAAGATTATGTGATTATTAGGTGAATAATTTTTTTAAAATTAATTTAATACGTTAATTTAGTGATCACGTGATTATATTAAATTCTTTATACGGAAGTAAAAGTTTAGGTATACATAAAAAAATTCAGAATTTATTCTAGAATCATAAAAATCTTACTCGCAAAATAAAATATCACCTCAACATATAAGTACATCTAATTGCGTGTTATATGTCACAAAGAAAACATATAAAACTTAAGCTATTAAGTAACATTTTACATAACCACATTTCATAACCAACATTTACATCTTAAACAAAAATATATATATACATTCAAAAGACTATTAGCCTGACACTTTTACCTGCACTACAACCTATATACATATGCACATCAAAAAACTCCTTACCTCACTTGGCCATGCAGGAAAAGAACATTAAAGTCAACATCCTACATACACATACTACACTCCAGGCTTATTCTTCTTAATCTACTTATAATCACTACTCAGAGCAGTCAAAATAAACTGATTTCTCTAAAAGAGACATCCAGCTGGTATCAATTAACAGGGAAATATATATCATCATCTTTACTTAGCTATAAGAGGCTATGAAAATACCACAGTTTAAAAGGGTGAGAAATAAATTCTCAGTAGGTACTTCAATATATAAAAAATAAAATATCAGTTCCGTAGCATTTCCAGCTTTAATAAATATAGAAAATAAAGTTCCATGATTAGTCAATAATTTCAAATCTGTATAACAGTTAACATTTACTATTTCATGAAACTTTATACTATGTTACATGTTCACTTAACTTAAATTTGGGCTTAACCCCTTTTAAATTTCTCTTTTGCCTATATGGTCCAAACCTTAACTAGTTGAGAATTCTCTATTGACATAGAGCATCTCCTAAAACTAGAGTGGCCATTCTACAAGTGCACTGGTGGATTCCATTCTACGATTCACACCTTTAGTGGACCTGCCCATAAAATAGACCTAAACACATGTAAGACTTCTCATGTACTGCTTCCATGACATTTTATTAAAAATTATTTTCTAATCTTTATGGATCACCTCAAATTCATTTTCCTTTTCTAGAGGATCACATCCAAGGTTAGCTCATTTTTTCTCTTTAATTAAAGTAAACATGTAATGTATTTAGAGAGAACTTCTTAAGGCACTAGTATCTCAAAGAGACATTAAAGAAAGAATACATCTTTAAATCATTTCAACTTCACTATTTAACAATTTTGACACATTCTTAAACTCGGGATCACCTCAAGAATGCATTACTTTATAACCTTGACTACCCAAAACCTTCAAGGCCGTGAATGAGACTTGATATGCTATACTTTGAAACTTTATCTATTCTAACTCCAAATACACTCTAGATAGTTTAACTCACTATAAATTATCCAAACCCCATATCAAGCCGTATCTTTTCTCATTGATTCTAGCATAGGTATAACTTAGTGAAATACTCTCTACGGTCTCAAACTCCATTTTTCCAACAAACATCTATTCCACTTCTCATGAAACACTCTAAAGTGACTATTTAGCATCTAAACACATGACTTTCACTAGGAATACACACATGACCAAAACCTAGTGAAAAATAAATATCACTAATATAGGTTATTTATTCTGAAAATCATATCATGAAACCACACTCTTAAATCATCAAACTCTCATTATCTACTAAAAGAAACATATCCAAACAACTTACTCATTCAAACTGCCAAATTTCACACACATGGCCATAAGCTATAAACACATAAACACACATAGAATTTTCATTCCAACAAGCAAGAAATGTCCATAAAAATAACTATACTATAATTCCAACAAGATTACACAATTACAATAAAAATCAACAAAAACACCCCCTAGAACCCTAGTGTGGCCATGAGCTAGGAGATCCCAAAACTTGAGATTTCAAGTGATTTTCACCATGTTCCATGAACAACAATGATTTCAAAACACCTAATCAGGCTCATAACCATACAAAATCCTCAAAATCACATCCTAATGAAATTCTAACCCAAGAACCCTATTATGTCAACTTGGGAATCTTGGCCTTCCACTTGAAACTAGATTTAGAACCTTAACCTAGAATGCTCACCACACTCCAAACCATTCATAAACACTCTCAAAATTCTAGAGAGAGAAAATAACATAGTTTTGAGCCATTAACCACCATAAAACCATGGTTTGAAAGAGAAAAAGTTGAATTTGAGTTCCCTACCTCTTGGAGTTGATGCTTAGCGAGGGTCCTGTCTTGTTTTCCTTTTTTCCTTTTCTTTCTCTCCTTCTCTTCTTCCCTCTCCTCCTCCCAACCGTGAGGCTCCCTCTCTCTCTCTCCCTGCTTCTCTTTTTTTTTTTCTTTTTTGTGCTCCTTTCTTATCTTGGCTGAAGGGTTAGGGATAGGGTGGGGATTTTTTATTTTGTTTTTATTAGTTTTATATTATATTTGTCTTGTTAGGCTTGCTTTTAGTTATATTTATCCTAAATATCATGATTTTTGGTTAATTTGTAATTAAGCTAATTAGATGAAAACTAAATGAGAAGAACTAAATAATAACAGACTTAATTACTCTAACTCAACAGTAATTATTTTTCCTATCTGATTAAAATTGGGTACTCATCTTAGTATTATTAGTCATTTTATACCAATTATATTTTTATGTAAATCTTTTCAAAATATAAATTTTTGACTAAGTTAAAGTGTGATAATTTCACCTATTTTAATTTATAAATGCTTAGACAATAATTAACAATTTATAAAATAAATTTAGCTAATTTCTGTGTTTAAACGTTTTACTGGACAAAAATACCCTAATGTGAAACCCTATGATTACCAAATTGATACTGTGTAGTTTTTACTATTCCTTTAGGTATTTCAACTGTTTCTAGTTCCCCTTAAGTAATTTTCACTGTCCTTTTCTATTTAAATGCTAAAATAAAAATATTAACAATTAAATGAAATATTTACTAATATTAAATAATAACATAAGTAAAACTACTTGAAAAAGTTTAAAATTTATTTTTACTTAAATAGGGATGTTACATTTCTATCCTCCTAAAAGAAATTTTGCCCTCAAATTTTGCTTCCCTGTCATAAATACTTCCGAATAATCCTTCTATAAGCTTTTCTCTATTTTCCAGGTCGCTTCATTGGGGCTTAGCCCTTCTCACAGAACCTTAACCAAAGGAATTGTCTTTTCTCTTAGTTGTTTGAGACTCCTGTCAAGAATCTGTATAGGCCTTATAAGATATGTTAAATCATCTTTTAACTATACTGACTCACTCTCAATTGTGTGAGAAGGATCAGAACAATATCTTCTAAGTTGGGAGATATGAAAAACATCATGAACATTGGAAAGATTTGGAGGAAATACTATTTGATAGGCAACCAGCCCGATTCTTTTTAGAATTTGAAAAGGGCCAAGAAATCTGGGACTGAGCTTTCTGGATTTTAGAGATTTGCCAACACCAATCACAAGAGAGATTTTGAGAAAAACATGTTCTCCTTCTTCAAATTCTAAAGGTTTTTTTCTTTGGTCTGCATAGCTTTTTAGTCTACTCTAGGAAGTGAGCAACCCATCCCTAATTATTTTAATTTGATCTATGGTTTCCTACATAATCTCTGGCCCTAGTAATATCTTTTCTTCCACTTAATACCAGCACAATGGATATCTACATTTCCTATCATACAGAACTTCATAAGGTGC
Organism: Castanospermum australe; assembly: GCA_019955255.1. Taxonomy (NCBI): domain Eukaryota; kingdom Viridiplantae; phylum Streptophyta; class Magnoliopsida; order Fabales; family Fabaceae; genus Castanospermum; species Castanospermum australe. Next base: position 803,763 of record NSJW01000473.1, read on the forward strand.
CATCTTAATACTAGAACGGTAACTATTAATATAGGCAAACTCTATAAATGGCAGAAAATTTTTTCTAACTTCCCTTATGTTCCAACACACAAGCTCTAAGCATATCCTCTAAAGTTTGAATTGTTCTTTCTGTTTAACCATTTGTTTGTGGGTGATATGCTATGCTAAAGTTTAACTTAGATCCAAAAGCTTTCTGCAAAATTTCCCAAAATCTAGAAGTAAATATAGGGTCTCTATTTGAAATAATACTGGACGGGGCTTCATGTAATCTCACAATTTTCTTAATATACAACTAGGCTAGTTTATCAAGTGGGTAATTAGCTCTAATTGGAAGAAAATGAGCTAATTTGATCAGTCTATCCATAATAACCCATATAGCATCATATCCTAAAGGAGTTCTAGGCAAACTCATCACAAAATCCATTGACACACCATCTCATTTCCATTTAAGTATGTCTAAAGGTTGCAGCAAACCTGCTGGTCTTTGATGTTCAATTTTCACTTTTTGACAGATCAAACATTTTACTACAAATTTTGTAATCTCTTTCTTCATTCCTGGCCACCAAAAATCCTTTTTAAGGTCATGATACACTTTAGTGGTTCCTGGATGAATAGTATATTTACTACAGTGTGCTTCTTCTAAAATTTTATTCCTCAATTCCTGATTATTTGGAACACTTAATCTTTCTTGATATAATATTATTCCATCATCCGCTATCTTGAAATCCTTTTGTGTTTCCTGCAAAATCTGATTTTTCATATTTTGTAAGAAGACATCTATTTCCTAAGCTTCCTTAATTTGATTTGTAAGTTCATTTTCAATTTTAAGCTCATTCATATGCAAACTACCTAACTGTATATCTACAGACAACCTCAAATTTCTAAGTTTTTCCAACAATTCATACTCTTGAATTATCAATAAAGACACATGCAATGATTTCCTACTAAGTGTATCTGTCACGACATTAGCTTTTCCTAGATGATACTTTAATTTAAAATCATAATCTTTCAAAAATTTCATCCACCTCCTTTATCTCATATTCAACTCTTTTTTATTAAAAAGGTATTTCAAACTCTTATGGTCATTAAAAACTTTAAATTTAACTCCATATAAATAATGCCTCCATATCTTCAAAGCAAACACCACTGTTGCTAATTCCAAATCATTGGTAGGGTAGTTTTCCTCATGAGATCTAAGCTGTTTAGAAGCATCGGCTACTACTCCCTTATCTTGCATCAAGACACATCCAACTCCTTTCTTAGACACATCACTGTAAATTACAAAATTTCCTAAGGGATCAGAAATCACTAACACTGGAGTAGTGATTAACCTAATCTTCAACTCCTGAAAACTATTCTCACATGCCTTTGACGACACAAAAGGTTTCCCTTTTGTAGTTAATCTTGTTAATGGCATGACTAGTTGGGAAAATCCTTTTATAAACCTTCTATAATATCTAACCAATCCAAGAAAACTTCTAATCTCTATTATAGTTGTGGGTCTCTCCCAATGAACCACTGCCTCTATTTTACTGGTGTCAACTGACACTCCTCTTTGAGACACAACATGGCTTAAGAATTTCACTTTCTTCAGCCAAAACTCACATTTTTTCAATTTTGCATAGAGCTGTTTTTCCTGTAAAATTTGCAATACAATCATGAGGTGCTATTTATGCTCCTCTGCTGTCTTAAAATAAATAAGAATGTCATCTATAAAAATAACCACAAACTAATCTAAATATGGTATGAATATTCAGTTCATATAATCCATAAACACTACTGGGGCATTTGTAAGTCCAAATGTCATCACAAGATATTCATGATGTTCATACCTAGTTCTGAAAGCAGTTTTAGGGATATTTCCTTATTTAACTCTAATTTGATGATAACTAGATCTTAAATCTATCTTTAAGAAAATTGTGACCCCTCTAAGTTAATCTAGCAAATCATCTATTTCGGGGAGTGGATATTTATTTTTAATAATTACTTTATTTAATTGTCTATAATCCATGCAAAACCTCAAACTCCCATCCTTCTTTTTCACAAACAACACTGAAGCTTCCCAAGGTGAGACACTAAGCTGTATGAATTGTTTAGCCAATAGGTCCTCTATCTGTTCTTTTAACTCACTCAATTCTAAAAGAGAGATTCTGTAGGGTGTTATAAATATTAGGCCTACTCCGGGAATCAAATCTATTGAAAATTCTACTTCTCTCTCAGGTGGTAAACTAGTTATTTCAAAAAGAAACACTGAGGGCTATTCTCTCACTACAGGGATATTATTTGCATCCTGTTTGACCTCAAAATCTAAAGAAGACAAGAGAACATATCCTTGTGAACTAGCTTTTAAACATCTCCTGGCTTGTATGGCAATCAAAATTCATTAGGTGTTTGGGTATGCTCTGTTTTAGGCATAAATACAATTGATTTTTATAGGCAATTCAAAAGGACATTATTGGCAGACATCCAATCCATTTCAAGAATGACATCAATTTGTGACAGAGGTAGGCAAACAAAATCAACAGTAGACAAGTTATTTTTTACGTGAATATAACAATTCAAACAAGCATGAGAAGTCAAAATTTTTCCCCCAGTAGGAGTAGAAACAAACAAATCATATGGTATCACAGGCACAGACAATTTCAAATGATTCACACAATCAATGGATACAAAGGAGTGAGTAGCTCCTGAATCAAAACAATGCAGTTAAAAGTTTATTTTGAATTAAACACTTACCTTATATCAAATTTGGAGAACGAGTTGCCTCTTCCCCACTAAGAGTAAACACTCTACCGTTGGTTTGGGGTCTAAGTGGTGGTACTAGCTTAGTTCCCATGGAATTTATCACATTTCTTACAAGCAGGGCTTATCTGTACCTTTTTCCCCTTCTCCTAATTAGGTTTAAATCTAGTATTATTGCTTCTTGGTTTACCCCCATTTCTTTTTCTCTTAAAGAAATTCTGCCTCTCATTATCTTTGCCACCTCCATAATATTTTTCTCCACTATACGACACTTGTTCAGCAACATCGCATAATCTTTAATCTCAAAAAGTTGCCACATCCTTTTTAATCTCGGGTTTCAAACCGCATTCAAATTTTGCAGCTTTCCACCTCTCATCTGGGTTATACCTAAGGTGAGAAGAAAATGTTCACAATTCCTCAAAGTTAGTCACATACTGACTTACTGACATATTCTCCTGTCTCAACTGAATAAATTCTACTTCTTTTTTATCATTTACACTTGCAGGGAAATACTTATTTAGGAAACTATTCTTATATACCTCCCAGGAAATTTGCATACCGTGAGCTTTAGCCCCACACCACCATAACTCTACCTCTCCTTCTAACATATACATGGCGTAAGTTACCTTCTGAGCATCAATATAACCCATCACTTCAAAAGTTTTCTCTAACTGCCACAACCATCCTTCTACAGCTATAGGGTCATACTCTTCCCTAAAAGCTGGTGGTTTAGCCTTTTAAAATTCTGAAAGACCATGAAATGGTGGGTTTCTAGCTGGTGCATCCCTATTTGGGTCTCCGTTTCCATTTCCATTCTGATTCCCAATTCTAATTTCACTTCCACCCTCCTCATGGTTATTGTTTCTATTTGGATGCTCTTGCAGATGTGCAACACCCTGTTAGTAGCAGCTACCTGTTCTTTCATTGTGTTAGCTTTGTCTCCTAGGACCGCTATCATTCTCTCATCTCTAGGAGGTACTAGATTATGTCTTGGTAGTGCCATAATTTCCTGTACACATAGAAAGATACATATTGAATTGATCAATCTCAATATCACTCATCTAATGGTTAGGAATATACAACCTCCACACAAACAGCATAACATAGGCAAAATAAAATCTTAAACACTCAAATACCCATACATGCTACATGGCCCTTAAAAGTCACAGCTAACTCAATATACCTGGACAAACTGCTTTGATACCAAAATTGTTACACCTTACCTAGAATAGGCATTGTGTTACGTGTTAAAATTTATTATTAAATTTAATTAAGTTAAATTAATGTTGAATTTAGTTTAAATTTATTAAAAGTAAGATTATGTGATTATTAGGTGAATAAATTTTTTCTTTTAAATTAATTTAATACATTATTTCAGTGATCATGTAGCTATATTAAATTCTTTCTAAGAAAGTAAAAGTTCATGTATACATCAAAAAATTCAGAATTTATTCTGGAATCATAAAAATATTACTCGCATAATAAAATATCACCTCAACATATAAATACATCTAGTTGCATGTTATATTCCACAAAGAAAACATATCAAACTTAAGCTATTAAGTGACATTTCACACAACCACATTCCATAACCATCATTTATACCATAAACAAAAAAAAAACTATATATTCAAAAGACTATTAGCTTGGCACTTTTACCTACACTACAACATATATACATATGCACATCAAAAAACACCTAGTCTCATTTGGCCATGTAGGAAAAGAACAACAGAGTCAACATCCTACATATACATACTACACTTCAGGCTAATTTTTCCTAATCTACAAATAACCATTACTTGGAGCAGCCAAAATAAACTGGCTCTTCTAAAAGGAGGCATTCAGCTAGTATCAATTAACAGGAAAATGTATATCATCATCTTTACTTAGCTATAAGAGGCTATGAAAATACCACAGTTTAAAAGGGTGAGAAATAAATTCTCAGTAGGTACTTCAATATATAAAAAATAAAAATATCAGTTCCGTAGCATTTCCAGCTGTAATAAATATAGAAAATAAAGTTCCATGATTAGTCAATAATTTCAAATCTGTATAACAGTTAACATTTACTATTTCATGAAACTTTATACTATGTTACATGTTCACTTAACTTAAACTTGGGCTTAATCCCTTTTAAATTCCTCTTTTGCCTATATGGTTCAAATTTTAATTGGTTGAGAGTTCTCCCTTGACATAAGGCTTCCCCTAAAACTAGAGTGGTCATTCTACATATACACTGGTGGATTCCACTCTCTTATCCACACCTTTGTTAGACATATCCATAAAATGGACCTAAACACATGTAAGACTTCTCATAGACTTCTTCCATGACATTTTATTAGAAATTCTTTTCTAATCTTTATGGATCACCTCAAATTTATTTTCTTTCTCTAGAGGATCACATTCAAGCTTAGCTCATTCTTTCTCTTTAATTAACGTAAGTATATAACGTATTTAGAGAAAACTTCTTAAGGCACTAATATCTCAAAGAAATATTAAAGAAAGAATGCATCTTTAAATCATTTCCACTTCACTCTAACAATTTTGACATATTCTTAAGCTTAGGATCACCTCAAGAATACATGACTTTATAACCTTGACTACCCAAAACCTTCAAGGCTGTGGATGAGACTTAATATGATATAATTTGAAAATTTATCGATTCTAACTCCATATACACTCTAGATAGTTTAACTCAATAAAAATTCATCCAAACTCCATATCAAGCTCTATGTTTTCTCATTGATTCTAGCATAGGTATAACTCAGTGAAATACTCTCTAGGGTAACACCTATTCCACTTCTCATGAAACACTCTAAAGTGATTATTTAGCACCTAAACTACATGATTTTCACTAGGAATACACACATGACCAAAACCTAGTGAAAAACAAATACCACTAATATAGGTTATTTATTCTTAAATTAATATCATATCTTGAAACCACACTCTAAAATCATCAAACTCTCATTATCTACTAAAGGAAACATATCCAAAACAACTTACTCATTCAAACTCCCAAATTCACACACATGGCCATGAGCCATAAACACACATAGAATTTTCATTCCAACAAGCAAGAAATGTCCATAAAAATAAATATACCATAATTCCAACAAGATTACACAATTACAATAAAAAATCAACAAAAACACCCCCCTTAGAACCCTAGTGTGGCCATGAGCTATAGGGGGTCCCAAAACTTGAGATTTCAAGTGATTTTCACCATGTTCTATGAACAACAACGATTTCAAAACACCTAATCAAGCTCATAACCATACAAAATTCTCAAAATCACATCCTAGTCAAATTCTAACCCAAGAACCCTATTATGTCAACTTGGTAATCTTGGCCTTCCACTTGAAACTAGGTTTAGAACCTTAACCTAAATGGCTCACCACACTCCAAACCATCAATAAACACTCAAAATTTTGGAGAGAGAAAATAACATAGTTTGAATCCTTAACCACCATAAAACCATGGTTGGAAAGAGAAAAAGTTAGGTTTGAGTTCCCTACCTCTTAGAGTTGATGCTTAAGGAGGGTCCTTACTTGTTTTCCTTCTTTTCTTTTCTTTCTCTTCTTCTTTTCTTCCCTCTTCTCCTCCCAGCCGTGAGCCTCCCTTTCTCTCTCCCTCCTTCTCTCTCTCTCTCTTTTTTTTTTTCTTTTCTCTCCTCCTTTCTTATCTTGGCTGAGGGGTTAGGGATAGGGTGGAAATTTTTTATTTTGTTTTTATTAGTTTTATATTATATTTATCTTGTTAGGAAACTAGTAGGAAAGCTTGCTTTTGGTTATATTTATCCTAAAAATCATGATTTTTGGTTAATTTGTAATTAAGCTAGTTAAATGGAAACTAATGGAAAAAATTAAATAATAAGAGACTTAATTACTCTACTCTAACAGTGATTATTTTTCTTATCTGATTGAAATTGGGCACTCATCTTAGTATTATTGGTCATTTTATACCAATTATATTTTTATTTATATAAAATCTTTTCAAATATAAATTTTTGACTAGATTAAAGTGTGATAATTTCACCTATTTTAATTTATAAATGCTTAAAAAATAATTAATAATTTATAAAATAAATTTGATTAATTTTTGTATTTAAATATTTCACTGAACAAAAATGCCCTCATGTAAAATTTCATAATTATTAAATTAGCACTGTATAGTTTTTACTATTCTTTCAGGTATTTCAACTATTTTTAGTTCTCCTTAAGTAATTTTTATTATCATTTTCTATTTAAATACTAAAATAAAAATATTAACAATTAGATGAAATATTTACTAAAATTAAATAATAACATAAATAAAACTACTTAAAAAAGTTTAAAATTAATTTTCACTTAAATGAGAATATTACACAATTTAATCAGATTTTAATAGTTACTCTTTTCATTCTTTTTTATATATTATTTAAGGTTGTTGCATAAAGGTTATAGAGGACATTAAATAGCTATATTTATAAGAAAAAAAACTAAATTTGACTAAATTATCCTTTTATTTATATACTCAAAATACTATTTACTTTCTGTTATTTCATTAATAACAAGAATAAAATTAAAAAAAAAATAATTAATACTTTCTTAAAATTTAAAACGATAGATAAAATAAAACAAATTTTTTCTTTAAAACGAGAGATAATAAGAAATGAGGAAGTATATGTAATTTTTAAATAAATCTCAATTCATACATATCACTTGGAAATAGATTCAAAAGGATAAGTATATGTTTGACTCAATTCATAACTGAATATGAATATGATTACTACTTGTAAAATAAGTTCAAAAGATATGCATCAACACTAATTAAATGAATTTCATATAGTTATCACAATATAAAATCATGACGTAAATTTTGAGTTAGGTAAAAGATAATTAATAATTTTTATTATGCTCAAGTTAATTTTACTATATGTATTGATGCATTAAGATTTAAGCTAACTCTAACTCTCTATGCGTGTTTGAATTAGCTTTACTTTCATAAAAGTTTAGAGTAAAATTCATATTTGTCCTTAAAAGATATATTATTTATTAATTTTTTTTAAAGATTAATTTTATCAATTTAATTCTTTAAGTTTTAATTTACTTATAAATTTTATCCTTTATTCATTTTAATTTTATAGATTTACTTTCTCAAAGAGACAAAATTATTATAAATTTAAAATTTATAACATTAATTTTTAAAAAATGAAAAGACCAAACATGCATTTTACTCAAAATTAGTTTACAATGAACATATAACAAAGGGCTTTTAACTAATTTTTTAAAATATAAAATAAAACTAATACAAACACCGATGCATTAGATGCTAACTAGGGATATGGATTATGGTTAAGTCAATCATGTAAATCTTAAGATAACATAGAATTATAGCTTATGTACATAACAGCCCACTCGTAATTTGGATGGGATCCATTTTAAAAAAAAGTCATTCGAATTAAATTAATTAATTTAACTTAGAGTTTTGAAAATTAAGCCGGATCAATCAATTGGACTGGGAATTGGTCATCTCAGTGGTCCGATTCAGTTGAAAAAACCGTTCAGCAGTTAACCGTTCAAGAACCGGCAAATCGATACTGAGCCGGGCAGACCGTTCCTAACGTTCACGGTTCAAAACGGTCTGAATGATTTGTTTCAGATGCAGAAGAAGAAATCGACGATTGCTCTGCTCTCAACCTTTACACCGTCCTCCACTTGCCGTTAGGCAATTTTCTTGCGTAGCCTTCACTTGCCGGTCTCTTCGTCTTCGTTGGCCTTTTGACGTTGAGAAAGAAACCTGCATTTCGATCTTTGAAGGTGAACGTATGAGAAGAAAGAAAAAAACATAAAAACAAAAAAAAAAAAATGAAAGGACACAGCATTTAGTGGTAAGAGCGCGCATTGAGAAATGAGAAACCCAGTCTCGGTAATCATGAAAAGGGTGATGACTTTCTCTTCCTTAAACCTTCCAAATTGTGCTGTGTTAAGCCATTTTATAAGGAATTTATCTTTTGTGAGTATTTTCTATGAGATTCAATTGACAATGAAAGATTTTATAAAATAAAAATACTAATATCTTGTGACTGATACTGTTATTCACAAATAATTAATATAACACCTATGTAATATATGAAAAAAAAATTTAAAAAAAAAATAAAAAATTATAATATATTATTTAAAAAGTATAATATAATATTTAATTAAAAATAAAAAATTACTTAGAATAATTTTAAAAGAAATTTTTAATAAATCATTATTCTTTTTAATTTTACATAATTTAAAATTATATATTCATTACTTCTTTTAAATTTATTTTAATATTTATTAGTATTTTTAATATTTAGTATTTTTTATTCCAAAAAATTTAATAATAATTATTGATTGATTAAGATTGATAAACAATTGAAATTTCAAATTTAATTTATAAAAAAATTAAAAAATGAGAGAAAAATATTATTAAAAATAAAAAGAAAAAATAAAATAATAACAAAAAAGGAAGAAAAGAAGAATTCTAAAAAATTTGACTCATGAATTTTTTTTTAAGATTTAAAATCATAACTTATCAACTACTATAATAAATACATTATAATATTCAAAATCCATATCTCACATAAGAATTATTTATTGGAGCTAAATGTTAAAACAAGAATACCAAATAGCATGGTAAAAATGACACATGACAAAGTCAAACTAATTAGTTCTTTTTATAAATAAAATAGATAGATTGATATGAAATTTAATCATTTATTGATAATTTATAATTTTAATTTATATTATTTTTATAGTTTAATTAATTTAATTATTGTACATATATATAATTATACTTTGGTTCGATTACGATTTAATCATAGTTAAACCATTAAATCATAAATCAGTTCACTCACCGGTTCAGTAATCAATTCGATTTTCATAACCTTGTTTTAACTATAATATAAACCAATCAATTTTGTCTTGAAAGAATCAAACCAAATCGAACCCATCTTAATTGCTTTTGTTTAATTTGGTTCAATTGGTTTTTGACTAAACTCTTAATTCTTAAAAAAAAATTCATATCACATTTCAATTTTTTTCTTTCTATGGTCCAATTAACAGCAAAATAGCCTTTTATTTTAAGAGAAACATCATAAATAAAATTGAAAATTTTCAATTGATTTTATCCAGTTTGACTTGCTTTTGAACATCTTATATCCCTAATCACCTGCTCTATCTTAATTGTCATAAACTCTTATGACCTATTTGATGAGAGGAAAATGAATGTAATGGAATGAAATGGGAATAAGAGATTTTTTATGCTTTGAATTCGGAAATTTTGTATATTTCATTACATTCCATTCTTTTTCTTTTTATTATATCAAACATGTACTTAGAACACAAATTTGTTCTCATCTTTCGTGCCTATCCCAAGCTTAATGCTCAAGCATATTTTAACATTAATTTAATTATAAAAAATGTGACTTGCAAAGGTATTGTCAGTAAAAGTTTAACATAGAAAGTCATTTGGGTATACAACATATGATAGCACGATGAACTCTCTTAAAAGTTTAAATTATCAGATAAAAAGTAAGAGTAATTAATTATGATTTGTCTACTCATAAGTCACTTTTTTTTTATAAATCTTCTTTTTTTTTCTTTCCTCCTCAACTATGGCTATATCTCCTCCTAATATATCACATGCATAGCACGAAAGCAATAATTATAAATGAACAACTAACTTGCAATTAATGGAAAGAAGAAATTAAACTTGTGGTAACATTCTCCAACCTACATATATAATGACCCCAATCCAAATGATAGCTAAGTTACTTGCTTGAATAATTTAGCTAAATTGAAAATGATTGAAAAGATGAAAAGGGGAAAACGTGAGGCTTTGTGGACCATGCTGCATTAGGAAGTAGTCTTCTCCTATTTAAGTATTTAATGATCTTCCCTCAAAGCATTCAACAATTATATTTGTAAATTGTAATTGGCTTAAAAAAACCCCACCAACCTTGCTTTAGAATTAAGTCAAAGAAGCACAATTTCATCCTTCAAAGCCCCATTATCGAAATAACCCATTCTTTTAAGTAATATCCTAAATAAAAGCACCCAAGAAATCTGATAATGATTTCTATGTGAACCTAAAGTTGTAGAAAAGCATACAATTTTACATATTTTCTATAAAACTAAACAAAAAGGCTATAGATGATGACAACAAGGCATTGCCTTTTTTGAATTTTTTTTCTTTTTTAAGTTATATTTGATTTTTGATAAAATAATGACACGGAGATTTGCACTTAAATATTCTATAACTGCTCAGATTTCAATGCAACTAATTAATGTAAGATAATTATTAGTGTCTTTGATTTAATTTTTAAAATTTTAAAAAAGTTATAAAAAACAAACTTTCATCTAAAACCAAGCCAATGCTAGATTTGTCTAGATTGGCTTTACCCTACAACTCCGAATTCTAAAGAAAAATACTAGATGTATAATTCTTCCACAAATAAAAGGACAATTGCTTATTTAATTTTATGTGAATTTGTGTATACAATAATAAATAGAAATTTACGAGAATTCAGAGATAAAATTGATAGCATAGAAAATAATATGAATGTTAATATGTATAAAGAAATATTTTTACACTTATAAGGTGTTGACGTAATAGAAGTGAGTTACGTTCTTAAGCATAAAAATTAAAGTTTAATTATTAAAAGACTCATCTCATGAGAAGGGGTATACTATTATCACTCATGATATGAGGAGATTAGCCTTATATCATAGTTGATAAATTCAACAAAAAGCTAATAGTTAATAAATTGCATATGCTCTTGAGATTGTCTTAGATGCTGGTTTACTTGTAGCTAAACCAGTTAAAAGTCCAATGGATACCACTATTAAACTGTCCAAGGATGACAGCCATCCATATGAAGCTGCATTTTCTTTGGAAGTTCACTCATATCTTGGAAGTTTAAAAAGCAGCAAACAGTTCCTAAATCTTTCTTTGAAGTTGAATACAGGGCACTAGTACCTGTTAAATTCAATGGATCACCTATTTACTGCAAGACCTACAAGTATCATACAGACAACTAACCTTAGTGTACTATGATAATCAGTCAGCACTGTACATTACAGCCAATCCTACGTTTCATTAAAGGGCCAAGCACATAGAAATCGACTGCCGTATTGTGCGAGAAAAAGTCCAAAATGAATTAATCCATCTATTACTAGTTTCATCAGTTTCATAGTTGGCAAACATTTTGACTAAACCTTTGCACATTAGTTAGTTTCAGACTTTGAGTCACAAGCTGGGCATGCTTGATATTCATGCTCCAGCTTGCGAGGGGTATCACAATTAATAAATTCAATAGAAAGCTAATAGTTAATAGCTTAGTTAGTTTGGTTAAGTTAGTTGAAGATTGTTAACTTGCAACTGTCATATATAAGTATCTGACACTGTAATTTTTCAAATCAATTTAGTCATTTCTTCTCTGCTTAATTCTCCTACTCTTGATTTCTCTAAACCTTAATATCTTATAAAACAATTTAAATAAGTTAAACTTTTGTAAGGATACTTGTAATTCACACAAAAAAATAAAGAAATATTTATGTAACACTACTCATTTTATCTAACATATAAGCAAAAAAATTGTATGAAAAGAAAAAAAAAAAAAGGGCTAAGAAGCTATACCTAGGCATGAGGCGGATATTCGTGAATATCTAATAATTTAAAATAAAATTTTAAAAAATCATAAATTAAAAATATGAATGAATAAAATTTAATTTTATATATCACAATTTTATCTAATAATTTGAAGTACTTATAAAATTAAAATAATATATCACAAATAGTATATCATCAAATTCAATTATATTTTATAATAATTAATTTAAATAAATATTTATTATTTAAATAATATAAATTTTTTTAATAATTTTTATTATTATGAATTTATTTACTAAAATTAATTATTGTAAAATAATAAATTAAATATATATTTTTTTATATTACTTAAAAAATTATAATATGTGTAAAATATTAAAAAAAAAATTTCACATGTATCTTAATATTTTTGACATGCACTCAAGTATCTTAATTACTTATTAGGCAAGTAGTATAATTTCTATCGCCTTCTCCGTTTATTACAGTGGTGCCTATTCTGTCTTTCGTCACCGTTAATTTTCGTAGATGCCAAAATTTTTGCCATTCGTATAGATAGCTCGGGGTCCAGAGCGTCATGCAGTACATTTGGTCAAGGGTTAGTTTCGTGGGCGTTTGCCTACTTCAAACTGATTTTTTAATGCTTAAATGAATTTTTATTTATTTTTTATTTTATTTATTTTATTATTTATATTATTTTTTAAATATAATTTTAATTTTCAAAAATTTTAATTTAAAATAATTATTTTTTATTTTTAAATTAAACATAATTTTTTATTAAATATAAATTATTTTATTTAAATTTATTTTTAATTAAAACTAAATTCATTTAAATTTAAATTTATAAATTTTAATTTAAATACACACGAAATACCAACTTTCAAAATTAGAAAGCGATAAATAATTAAATATAACAGAAAAACAAAACAGAAATTAAATAATTAAATAACAAATATTAATCATACGGCAATTGGTAACATGAGCATAGTGTACTGATTCAATTATGGCAATTTGAGTTCCACGCCCCTTTATGGCGAGTGGGATCAAAATTTGAGTGTTTGTTCTTTTGTCATCCTCTACTTCGCACTTTGGAAACTGGTGCCGGTCTCACTCTTTGGTTCCTTTGGCTCTAAGTAGAATCTTGACAGGGACTATAGAGAGAGAAGTGTTTGGGGCAAGAGACAGCCAAAGAGAATGCGCTTCACATTTCACTCTCCTCTCTTTCAGCTATTTAAGCAACTCAAAAAGCCTGCTTCTTAGGGTTTTATTCTGGGACCTGGAAGCCTCAAGAGAAACAAAAGAAAGGAAAGATCAATATCAATTGGTTTTTTCACAATTTCTAGAGCTTTTTGAAAACACTCACACAAATGTTGGACTTCCCAGAAGCGAGTTTGGTGAGTTAAGTTCCAGATATTTTGCTAAAAAATTTATCCTAGCCCGTTTGGTTTCTCTCCTATTTATAGCCCCATCACTGATTTCGCTTTCATATGAAATGATTTGCCCACCATAAGAAAAAGGGTGTGCGTGTGTTCATAGTCATAGCTTCATTTCCTCAACCATCTACTACTTCTTTCTGGTGCATAACTGAATATATATTTTCTCTGGAATCTGAGTGTGAAAGCTGTGAGTTTAGTGGGATTTGGTGTAATGGAAGGAGCAAGGGTTCACTTTTCTGTTCAGTTTTAGCGTCAAAATGTGACTGGGATTGTGTTCCATGAGGAGCAGTTTAATAAGAGCATGCTTTATGGCTCTGTCTTTCTGATCTTTGGGATGTCAGAAAGCATGTATCATAAGTGGTCTTTTGACCATACCCATTTGAAGATGGCTTGGATTCAGCATCAAATCCAGCAAAAAGATGGTTACTTGAGCTACCCTCCACCGGTTTTGCCTTCATCTTCATCCCCATACCCAGGTTCTTTACACAAAGAATCAATGTCTTCAACACCATCATCTTCATCATCTGGTGCTAGAATTAGTCCAGCTGTTCTATTCATCATAGTGATTCTGGCCGTTCTATTTTTCATTTCTGGTCTGCTCCACCTGCTGGCTAGATTTCTCATAAAGCACCCTTCTTCCTCAGCATCTGCTCAACCTAATAGACACCAGGAACTTTCTACCTCTGATGCTCTTCAAAGACAGCTGCAACAGCTTTTCCATCTCCATGACTCTGGTCTGGATCAAGCTTTCATTGATGCACTTCCTGTTTTCCAGTATAGAGAGATAGCGGGACTGAAAGAGCCATTTGACTGTGCTGTCTGTCTCTGTGAATTTTCTGAAAAGGATAAGCTCAGGTTGCTCCCTATGTGCAGCCATGCTTTCCACATCAATTGTATAGACACCTGGCTTCTATCAAACTCCACTTGCCCTCTGTGTAGAGGAACCCTCCTTACTCCAGGCTTTTCAATTGAAAATCCAATGTATGATTTTGATGATTTGGGGGAAGATGATGGATGCCCCTGCAATGGAGAAAATGGATTCACTACTAGACAGAAAACAGTTGAAATTGAAGAAACTGTAGAGAAAGGGGTTTTCCCAGTGAGACTTGGTAAATTCAGAAGGCTGAATGTGGAGGCAGTGGAGGAGAGTGGAGGAGGGGAGACTAGTAGCAGTAACTTGGATGCAAGAAGATGTTACTCAATGGGTTCTTACCAGTATGTGCTTGGCATCTCAGAACTCAGGATAACCTTGAACCATGACCGACAAGGTCGTGATGCAAAGCTCACAAAAGGAACAGAACACACGGAGAAGCTTTCAGTTGAAGGGGATGTGGACATGGAAGCAAAGAATATTAGAAGTGTTACTAAAGGTGAGAGCTTTTCTGTTTCCAAAATCTGGCTGTGGTCAAAGAAGGGCAAATTTTCAATTTCTTCAGATGCCCAAATGGGCATGCCATCTTCTCTTAGTACTGACTTGCCTTGGATGAGGGAAACAGAAGGGACATGAAAGGTATCTACAGTATGTTTTTTTTCTTTTTTTCTTCTTGTTTGACTTGAATTCATTTTAATCCATTGATTATAGCTTTCCTTGCCTTAGAATTCCATCAAATTCTTGGTATGCAAAATTTTGAAATTATGATGATTCGTTCTGGTATATTGATGTATTAAGATTCCATGTTAAGAAGATTGAAGAAATACATTTCTTTCTTGCTTCTAACAGATCTTCTGAATCCATGGAGTGATGAAACTGGATATTTCACTAACCCATAGTTGTTTATGATAGCCAATGTTGATGATATGATCCTGTTGTTTGGCTTTGCGAACATCAACATATCATTGCTACGAGAAGCTAAGGTAGCTAGTCTCAAATTCATTTCCATTTTGACCTCCTAACCCAGCAAATTATGCACGATTTACTCATCAAAATAATTACAATGAACACATTTACTGTAGTTGATTCAGTTTGGTTGTGGAGCCTAGCCTAGCCTGTTTCAAAGCCAGAGTTGTCTCTTTCTGTCTCAAGGTCATCTAAACATCACCATTTCTACAAGATCCATGGCGGGAGGCAAGTGCCTTTACTTTCTTGGCTTTTGAGGCGCTTGATTTTGTTTAATTCTCCTATTCATTATTATTGCATATACTTTTTTGGGAGAGTGTGAATGCAAGCTTTTTATGCTTAGTTATCTTTTCGGTTGGTCAGTGATGGTGGGATCCATGAAAGCTCTGTGCCTGTGTGACAGAATCATGAATCTATTATCTGTCCATCCTGTGATGAGTTTTGATTCCAAAATTGGCTGTAGTTGCAGTGGTATGGGGTCACTCTTTTAAACCTCCCATGTGTACATTTTGAAATTATAGAATTAAGATATATCAAATTGTCAATGATAATGACGATCAACTAGTCTCTAAATTAAATGGGGGTGGTTCAAGGAAGAAAATTTTGTTGGATTAGCACTTGTACATTTTATTGTTATTAAATTTTTAAAAAATAATGTGTATTTATAACTTAACATATTAAATTTTATACATATTAATTATTAAACAGAGTGGCTAAAATACGGCGATATGTATTTAATTATTTCTCTTACAAACTAATGCAATTGTGTGGTGTTGGACAATGATTTGATAGGCTATCAACCATACAATGGTGCACAAGACATTATAGTTTGTTTGTTTTTTTATTTCGGTAAATCTAGTGTTGTCTTACTCACATTATGAGAAGCTTGATCCAAATTTGGAGCTACGTGCCAGAATTGATCCTATTGAGCTTTGTTTGAAACAGGAAAAACCAGATGAGGGAGGAAGAAATTAGAGTGCAATGTACGAAAGTGGTGTATGTATCTGTGTAGTACAGTTCATTTTTATTTCTTTTTGCTATCTAACCCAAAGTCTATGGTCAGCAATAGTTTGACTTGATTTAGTATAAATCAGGCTATTATTATCTTGTAGAATAATTGGGAAACAAGAATAAAATGGAAATTTTAAAGAATAGTATCCTATTAAACTTTAATAAGAAAGGTATTAGCATAAAAAGAAAAAGGAAAAAATTAAAAAGAAAAAGCCTTCAAAAGTAAAAGGGTGAAGTGAAAAGTGGACTGCTAATCATGGAGGTAGCACAAAAGCAAGTTGGATCAGTTGAGAGGAAAGGGCTTTCAGACGAGAGTTTTATTCTTTTGATTAGTATATTCTTTTATTTTTTGTTTGTTTGAGATGGCATCTACTTTAAAATTTAAATTGTGGAGAGAGAGGTTGGTGGGAGGAATATGTTGATAGCATGTTACAAATGGCACCCAGGAACTTCCAAAAGTCTCATGAAATGATAATGTTTTCAATCAAACCATCAATGTATTAAATAAAGTGTAAAAATTACTCCTTAAAGTATAAGAGTTTCTCAAAATATTCTCTTAGAAAAAGTAACATTTTGAGTTTAGTCTAAACATTAAAAATTTAAGTGGTATAAAATAAATTTTAAGAGAAACTAAGAAAAGGGTATACTTTAGAAAAATAAAATGTATTTTATCCTTATATAAATAAAGGAAAAAAGAAAATAGAGCACAGCATCAGGTTCAAGAACTGTGACAAATGGAGTTTATGAATCAGTGGGTGTCACTGGGAAATGTGGGTGGTTGGCTCCAAATTCTGCAGTGAGAGTGCGAGTGTGGGTGCTGATGCATTGGTGCGTGTAGTCATTTGTCAACGAGCCAAGGTTATGGTGGCAAAACATACTTGACGCCCCGTGAGCGCGTTTGTTAGCGTACTATTGTGGTTTTTTTTTGTCCAATTTTAATATTTTTATACTTTAATTTTATTTAATTTTTTATATACTTATTTTATAATAAAAATAAATAAAAAATAAATTAATAAAAAAATAATTTTTTTATTATTTAGAATAGATGTATAAATTAAAATATAAAATAAATTAAGGTTTTAAAATATTTTTTTTTCTTTCTCTTATTTTAAAGACCTCACTTTAGGGCTCAAATCGCTCGTCAAAGGACTTGTCCTTCCTTATAGGGATCCGCGCCATCTAAGAGCAGGTGGTCCCTT
Organism: Castanospermum australe; assembly: GCA_019955255.1. Classification (NCBI taxonomy): domain Eukaryota; kingdom Viridiplantae; phylum Streptophyta; class Magnoliopsida; order Fabales; family Fabaceae; genus Castanospermum; species Castanospermum australe. The sequence continues at coordinate 821,612 of NSJW01000473.1, forward strand.
TGAAGCCCAGGTGTAGAATTAATAATTACTACTAAGGTGCATCGATGCAGGGCTGTATTTGTCTATTGCGGCCAGGGGGCATACTTTCTTTTTTTGTTGCGATGATAATTAAATGAGAAAGATACAAAATTTTCAGGACTGGTTTTTTTAAGTTTGAAATGAACTTCCTTGTTATTTCGGATTATATTTAAAGATTTAAGAATACTTAAAATTTAATTAAAGTGTATAATGGTTTGTTACTTACTTTATCGACTAAGGTAGAGATATATTTGTAAAAGACATTATGATATTCAAATTAGAAATAGTATCAGTTTGTAAGTATTTGATGATAATTATATATATCTAAAGGGTATATCCCTTTATAAAGGCAAAATAGTCTAGTTTATTTGAAAGAGTACTCCTTCAAGATAACAATAAGTTCTTTTATTAGATTCGTATTTATATTTATTTTTTAATTTTTTAAAATTTTATCTCTTGTTAACCGATATGGTTATTTGTATTAATATAATTGTTATTCTTATTACTTCTATGGGAGTCAGTAATATTCGTATTAAACACTGCCCCTAAGTCGGTATTTTGTCATATTGGCAAGATTTCGAGTTATTGATAATGAACCTTACTTTCTGATGTGTTGGATGAATTCGGGCTCATTGTCTACAACGAAATCCCTATGCTTTCATTCCAATGTGAAGGGGTAATGCTTTTATGCCTCCACGTTTCGTAGTGATCACGTGTCAGGTAAAGGTCTCACTTTACTCATTTATTGTGCCGTATCCAATTTTGGGTATTACATATAATGATTACTTTTTAGAAATTTTAGGATAGGTTTTACCATATTTACCCCCAAGTCTTTAAAGGTGAAGCAAAACGGTTGCTTCCTTTTTTGTTCATAAAAGGAGTTGTTACATTTCTTATTATTTTTCCTCCATTTTTAGAATCTTTTTCCTTGCTTTTGCTTCGAGGGAGTTTCGTTGTCGAGAACCTATCGTGGGATTGCACATTGTAATATTTTGAGAATTATTATCTTGTTATCTTACTCAAGGCGACATGAAGTTACCCAGTGAGTTTGTAGTTGGGAACTTATCGTGGGGTTTCACATTGTGATTTTTAAGAATTATTATCTCATTGCCCAACTCAAGGTGACATGAAGCAGACCGGTGGGTTTTATTGTTGGGAACCCTATTGTGGGGTTCCGCATCAAATTGGTAAACAATGTGCTTAGTGGATGTAGTAGTTGCAACAATATTAGTTAGGTGTGGACCTCGGTGTGAGCATGCCAGTTTAGTTGAGTTTAGTCTCCTTTTTGAGTTTTACCTCTTGGAGAACTTTAGTATACTCTTTCGGCTTTACTACTTTGGAGGACTTTAGTTCCATTTTGGGTTTTGTGCTTGAGTGACTTTGTTACCACTTGGAGGATTTTAATATTCTCTTTGGTTTATGACTCTTAGACAACGTTTGTCTCCTTTTAGAATTATACTTCTAAGAAGATTTTTAGCATCCTTTTGGGTTTATATCTCTTTTGGTAATATTTGTCCCTTTTTGAGACTCTACCTTTATATCTTGGAGGATTGTAGTCTCCTTTTGGGACTCTACCTCTTGGAAGACCTTAGTCTCTTTTTAAGTTTATCCCTCTTGAGTTTTTACCTTAGTTTTGAGTTCCCTCATACCTTTCCTTTTGGGTTTCCCTTGGGATTTCACCTAGGTTTTCACCTAAGTTCCCTTCGGGATTTTCCTTTGGGATTTCTCTTGCATTTTCGCCTAAGTGAGTTTGTTGATTTTGAAGTTGGGGAACTTCAGTAACATTGTTGGCAGTAGATGTTTCAATTCTTTTATGATAATGATAATGGTTGAGAATAGAAATTTATTGTATTTTCACATATGGTGTTAATGTTTTGAACTATATTTAAGGATTTAAGAATACCTAGAATCCAGCTAAGGTGTATAATGATCTAGTGCCTGCTTTATCCACCAAGGTAGGGGTATACCTGTAAAAAATACTTCGATACTCAAGTTAGAGGTAGTACCAGTTTGCAAGAATATGATGATAGATGTATTTTTCTGAGGGTTAAATCCCTTTATATAAGCAAGGTAGCTTAGTTTATTTAGAAGAAGATTTCTTCAAGATAACGATAAGCCTTTTCATTAGGCTCGTATTTGTATTTATATCTTAATTTTTTTTAGGATTTTATCCCTTATAAGTTATGGATAAATTTCTTAAAAGAAAATCAATTTCTCATGATGAGTACCAGCTTTTTTCTTATTTCAATAAAATTAATCTTCATGATAATTCTTTAAATTCTTCAAAGCAGCACTGAATGTGAGATACATGGATGACTGATTGTTTGATCATTTACATTGAGAATGATGTATTTAATGGCATAGACAATGAGTACATTATTTAACGATTTCAAAATATATATGAAATCACACAAAGAACAATTATAAAAGGAATTTTTTTAATTACAATCACAATACTTAATTGTTTTTAGTTTTTATATATGTTAAGACATTTTAGTAAATTACTATTATAAATTTTTATGATTAATACTTTTATTATATATTTAAAATTTTAAATATATTTAGTGCCCCCGCTAATCTTGGATCCTAACTCCATCACTGCTCCTAAATCCACATCGTTTATGTTTTCTATTCCATCTGTAATGTTCACTTCTTGGATATTTTCCGAAGTCATCTATAAACATATATACATAAAAATATAAATATTTATATATACACACATGTAAAGAAAAAGTGTTTTGTGAAATCAAGAACCAAAATCAATTATCAATTACTTGGTATTAGTAGACAAAAGCAACTATTACATCATAGTCAATAAATAATAAAACTATATATATATATATATATAAAATTTAAAAAGTATATTGTGAAATCAAGAACCAAAAGCAACTATTAATTACTTGGTTTTAATGAACAAAAACAAGTAATACATCATAGTAAATAAAGAATAAAACTAACTAAAAATGTAAATAGCTAGATCAATATATTCTTTTTAAAACATCTAGAAGTAGTACATATATATCAATGAATACAAATATCATACTAGAATTTTGTGATCTAAAGTATAAGATTAGATTTTCTTCTCTTCTCTTAACATGAAATGAAATACAAATATGTTTTAGCTGACTAAATATTTATCTAAAGTGTAAGAATGAAATACAATACAATACATTCCATATCGTACTTTACTACTGAGACAAAGCAATTCCTCCCTGCCTAATCAGCAAGTGTTTAAATTCATTCATGTGGTTTGATGGGAGGCAATTCTCTTCTCCCTACAGCAGTGCTCATTCCTCAATTTCAAGATAAAAAATATGTACTATAAAGAAAGAAAAGGAAACTAGGACAAGGCAACAACCAGATGCATCCTTCTTTCTCAGAAGCCACATATCCAATGGTAAAAAACCAAAACAGAGGCAACCTTTTAATCCATTTCAGCTCAATTCATGTAAAGTGTAAGGAAAAAGTTAACTTTCTCCATATTTGATACAGGCTACAACATCCTACTAATTGTCTTTCAAGTTATTCAGAGAAAATTTTCATTGACAAAATTTGTGAAGTATTAGTTTCCAATTATGTTAATATTTATATATTTTTTATGTTTATTTTTATACAAGTTCAAAATCCCTAATAATTAAATTAAACCTAAGCTTACTTCTTTTATGTTACTGTTTAAAAGAGAATCAAAGAGTTAATTTTGGCACCTTTTCATGGCACCCTGTGCAAACTGAAGCAATTGCTCCCACTTCACCTGAAAACAAAGTAAATATATAACAATTTCATTTAATGGATAAATATACAAAGAATAACCTGCAACTATATACTTAAAGAGCGTGGGCAGTGCTAGTATTATAATCCGTGCAGGATTGTTGGTACTCCCACTATTCATATGATTTTTTTTCATTTTTTATTCCTTTAATTTTTTTCTTGGTTGGCCACATTTAAGTTAATAAAAAAATAGTGGCTTTCAACTTGACAATAATTCTATCTTCCAAGGTTTCATTAAGAAGTTTAAGGTCAAGTCACCGTTTAAGGTGAGCTATTAGGTGTTGCTTGTTATTTTGTCTACATTATACAGGCACAAAATTTCGTGATAAGTTAAAACCCCATAATTGAAGTCTTAAAAATTCTGCTTTTTGATCCAATCAGAAGTTCCTCTTCTAATGAATTCTTAGTGTTAAATATCTTATAAAATATTTAAATTAATCAAAGATTTAATCATATTTCCTTACTTAAAAAACAATATATCATGACAATATTTGACTATAATGTGTGATAATGCAGTCAAAGCTCTGAAACAGGATAAACAAGTCTGAGAGATAGGACAAGTTCTCAATGATGCTTAAGAATAGTAATTTAGTAGTAGTACTGTTAATACCACTAATATATAATTTTTAGTGCAATACTTCCAAATAATTTTTTCTCTAGTTTTCGCAGTCTTTTGTGGAACAGAAAGTTAGATTACTCGATTTAGATATTTTCTAAAATCAAACCTCAAAACTCAGTGAAAGAAAATGCTACTCCAGGAGTTCAAAATGAGCTTGTGTACGTGAAATTGAAACTCAAAGTTGAATGTAAATATCGATGATCAAGCAACCTCCAAAGAATGAAGACTGTTTTAAGGGTTTTATCTTGCACCAAATTGATCATATAATGTGCTCTTATCTCCCAGATTTAAAAATTTTCAACAAAACAAAAACAAGTTTCAATGCAGCTTTGAATTCTCGAAATAGCAAGCAACATGTTCATTCCCAAAGAAAATGTTAAAAAGACTGTAAAGTTTATGACTTAATAGAGAGAAGTATACCCAAATCAGAAACCGCAGGGACATTGACTATCCGAATTAGAATGCCAACAAATTGGGGAATTGGGGAAAATGGGATAGAATTGCCAATGACTGGCAGAGAGAGAGAGAGAGAGAGAGAGAGAGAGAGAGGACTTTACTAGATTGGAGGAAAACTTCTATGGTTCTGGTGGTGCGAGGAAGTTAATGATCGCAGCGAAGCTTTTGAGACAGCAGTGCACCTCCGCGACAGAGAATTCACAACTTGGGAGAAATTTCAAGGTTTCTAGTATAAATTATAAATAGGAAAAAAGTGGGAAAAAAAATATAGAGAGAGAAAGAAAGAGTATATCTCCACAATACTGAACAGATAAGAGAGAGTTTGAGTGATTTTTTGTTCAGTGCCTATTGTTGAATGGAGAAGAGAAGAGCTATTACTGCCACCAAATCTCTTAGATGAAAGGAGAGGAGCCAAGATGGGTAAAATTGAAAATATGATACTTTTCTCCAGCCCAAGTCAGCTTTCATCCCATGTGTGCCAATAATTTTTTTGATGGGCCTTATGATCATTTTTTTTCTTTCTTTAACCAAGTAAGGGAAAACTTTTTACTCTCTTATTTTCTGTCCTCCCTCTTTTTCACTTACCCAACCAATGGTTAAGTATGGATTTGGATTAAATTTTGTAAACTTAATTTTAGATAAATTTAAATTTACAAATTTGATTTTATTGTGAATTGAGTTTGTATGACTATAATCCATGTTTGGAAACATTTATTTAAAAAGTAATTTTGTCAGAATTAAAATTGTTTAAATAATGTCGATAAAAATCACTTTCTTACAAATAATTACTAAAAATGATATAAATTTTATATTACTTCTTAAATGAACTTTTATAAATGATTGCATACCATATATATATATATATATATATATATATATATATATATATATAAAAGCTTCATTCTAAACTGTTCACCATAATCATATATAACATTCATAATCATCTTAGTAGTCTCAATGTGCGAATTCATACACAAAATGTATAAGCAAATGAAGTTCTATGTACGAATAGGAATCAAAATAACATTTATGAGTATTGCAATTGCATAACAAGTCAAAGTTTTTCTTAATATGTTGAAGCAACTTTGGTGTTGGCATCTCTAGAATGTTGAATTCATGAGTCTGAAGAAACTGTGACATTTCCGGAGAAGTGATGTGCCTAGGAAATTTTGTAGATGACATTTGTGAAGGAATCAATTGTGGAGAATCTACATGTATCGACTTATAGTTTGGTGTGACATGCTTTAAAGGAGTTAAGCTTAGAATTTTTGCTTCATTGTCACATGAAATTGAGGCAGTCTTATGGAATTTCAAAAAAAAATATAATGTAAAACCCCAACCTGTAAAATAAATTTGAATTGTGGACATGAGGTTAGTGTTTTTGTAATAAACATACATTCTCATGATCATCTATTTTATGTGAACTTTGAGCATCAATAATGCTAAATGCTAGTCCTATTGAACCCTGTATAACAATGTAAGGTTAAGGTTATTAAGTGGTGAAACTAAGAATGTAATTGAATTAGTGAAATATATTTGCCCAACCATTAATTTTTCTTGCTTGAGATGAATTTGAGATTTCAATAAAGGTTTGAATGAGTTGTTGATTTTCAATCATCTTCATTAATGTGTAAGTATGTAATACCCCAACTTTTCAAAGTTTTGTAAACCAAAAAGGAAAAGAAAAAGAAAGAGAATGATTTGTTATTTAAGTCCCACTGTTATGACACATATTATTATTAAAAACAAAAGTAAGGTAGGGGAAAGTATTTTAAAAAAGAAAAAGAGAAAGGTTTGTTATTTAAGTCCCATATGAGAGAAAGAAATTTTATTTATTTTATTTTTAAGTTTCACATAAGAAAAATAGTTCCTTTTCCTTCTAGGCTCTTTGCAAAAGAGTAAGGGTTCTAATAAATTTTGAGAGCAGTATCTAATGTTGATTTAGATTTTGGGATATCCTATCTTAAGCTAAGTGAGTGAATATTTTACATCATAGCATTTCTTTTAATGTCTTTCATTAGGCTTTGGTATTTAGAATTATTTAGGATGTCATGATTAAATTAGGTACTCAATTGCCTATGATTGATACAAAGATATTTTATATCTCTATGGTTATAAAAGATATAGGAAACCTCCAGTTCACCAAAAAGAATTGTTGGAGGAAATCTTAGTTAGAAATTACTAGTACTGTAAGTAGTTTCTATCTGTTATATGCCTATTTGAAATTTTTATTTCAAGACAAATTTTATTTTGTTATCGGATTTTGAATATATTAAAGGCTTAGAGATTCTTGGGACAAGCAAATCTTTAGAAAACTTAGATCTGATTTATGAACATGGTTATAGTGAACCATTGATTGAACTGAAAATTTTTGCTATAAGGAAAAGTAATGATTTTTGGATTGTCATGTATTTGGACTTATATCAAAATGGTTTTTGACCATTAAACTGAAAATTTTTTTATTATGGAAAATATTAGCTTTTCAGATTTGTTGTCATATGTATAGACTTTATATTGACAGCAGTTTGGGACCATCAACAGATATTGATACAAATATCTGTTATGAAAACGTAAAGTGAGATGAAGTCTGTTAAACTTGAGTTTTCTAAAGTCTGAAATTATTTTCTTGAATTAAATTATTTCTATAAATTTGATATTATATCTATTCATTGAAAATTAATTTGTTTATGGAATATACAATATTAGAATTTTTTAAAATTTTTTTGGGAGAAATCATTGTCAGACTTTTTACCTAATTGTTTTGAATGTTAGCCTAGTATACATTGTATAATCGAATTAGATCCTAACTAGGTAGGGGATGCTGGCCTAGTGCGTCACGTGGGTTAAATATCTTTTTTGAGTATAGTGCTTGTTAGTTTAAGTTTAAAGCTTGTCAGATTCAATTTAAGCTTTGTGTTTATTAGACAATTAGTTTACCCGCGAGTTGCGTGCTCGGTCAATTCATGTTTTGTACTTGTCAGGTTCAGTTCAAGTAGTATACTTGTCAGATTATTAGTATACCCATGAGCTAAGTACTCGGTCAGTTTTGGTTTTGCCAAGTAAATTCTTCCAACTGTTTATGTTTTAATTCATTACTTCATACTTTGGTATGTTGAAACATTTGGTCTATTAACTTATTGTTTTGTGAAATTTTTTATACAGAAATTATTATGACAGCAGCTTTGGACTATTTTATTTCAGAAAGTATTATTTTTAAGTTATCTTGTTGTTTAATTAATTCTTAACAAATTTTCCATATACATACATTTTTTGTATTTATTTTTATAATTGTTATAGAAAAACTTGCGTCCCCATTTGTCCCATTTATAGTGTAGTAGATATTAACTGCTTAACTGAGTTGTGAACTCACCAAAATTGTGATTACATATTTTTCAAATATAAGTAATAAGAATATTTCTGGTTTTATTCCTTTGGTTTGATCAAAGTGTCTTCAGTTGTTTTGGTGAGCTCAACAAAGTCTAAAATTTTATTTTTGACTATGTATTTTGAATTTGGAATCCTTACGGATTGACTTTTAGATGTGCTCAATTATTTTTACAAATAGGATCCATATTAGTATCATTTGTTAAATTAAAGATTAAATTTATAATATTTGTTTTTGAGTGAATTGTTGGTGATCAAAATTCACTTATTTGATATTTTATAAATCTAAACCTATAAAGTATAAGTTTATCGTATTAAAGTATTTTATAAGGCCTTAAGGTGGCTATTTAAGACTTAGTTAGAGTAATCAAACTAAGTCAACTTAGTTACTTAAAGTAACTAAGTCATCATTGCTTTCTAGATAAACAAGCCACTTGGATGTTTTCTATTGGCCCAACACAAAAGCCATCCATCATGAGCAATATCACATGGTCTAAATGGCCATCTTGCTTGCTAAAGACACCTATAGCCACGAGAAGGAGGAAAAAAGATTAACTAGAAGTTAAGACCAAGACTTTAGAAGGAGAGAATCTTAAGACAAATTATGTGTGAAAGGAGATAAGAATCTATCTAACTTAAAGATAAAACTCACATTAAACTTATCTAACTTGTATGCTAAGTCTTTCTAGAATTAGCTATGATTACATGACTAAGATCAGAAAACAAAAGAACAATTTTCTAGGATAAGCTCATGTGAAGAGTTGGTTTGCATTTCTAGAATCCATGACTTTAAGAAAAAAAAGACAGAGAAAGAAAAGAAACCATAGGGAATGGACACGTACAAGCTAGGAAGCCAAGTTGGACAAGTAAGTCTATCTTAACTCAGTTGATTAGATTAACTAGGAAGCAAGAAGAGTAACTAGAAAGAAAGAAATCTAGTTAAAATCTAAAGATCTAGTTACAATATAATCAAATCAATCTAAGTCAACTAAAAGAAACTAGTTAAGTCAAGCCAATGATGATCTAATTAGAGTAATTAGATTACACTAACTTAGTTACTTTTAGGTAATCAAGTCATAATGAGATTCTAGATAAACAAGAAACTTGGTTTCTTCTCATTGGACCAACAAAAAGCAAGAACTAATTAAGAAAGCCACTTTGAAAGCATATCATTGGCCAAGAAAGGAAAAGTTTCTCTTTTCATCTTCAAGTAAATCACACAACCAACACACTAACCAAAATAAAAGTAACTTAACCAAGTAAACAAAATGGCCTCAACCGAACCAGAGATGGACAATCCAAACTGGGCAGAATTGCAGGTCAGCATTTGAGGACGTATTTCGTGACCCCCAAGGCTTACCTCCAGCAAGGAAACATGACCATGCCATCACCTTACGAGAGCGAGCACAGATTCCAAACATAAGGCCTTACCGATACCCTCATTACCAGAAGAATGAATTAGAAAGGATAGTAGAGGAAATGCTAACAACCGGGATCATCAGAACCAGCAGTAGCCCTTACTCCAGTCTAGTCATACTTGTCAGGAAAAAGGACGGCAGCTGGTGTTTTTGCGTGGATTACAGGGCACTCAACAAGGTTTCCGTTCCAGATAAGTCCCCAATCTCGGTCATCGATGAATTGTTGGATGAACTAGGAGAAGCACGGGTGTTTTCCAAACTAGACCTGAAATTGGGCTATAACCAAATTTGGATGAAACCAGACGACATTCTGAAAACGGCCTTCAGAACCCATGCAGGCCACTATGAATTCCTAGTCATGCCTTTCGGATTGTCCAACGCCCCATCCACTTTTCAATCCCTTATGAATGAAGTGCTGAGACCATTCTTAAGAAAATTCGTGCTAGTATTCTTTGACGACATACTCATATACAGCAGGGATCAACTAACTCATCTGCAACACCTTCAGCTGGTATTGCAACAGCTACGGGAACAGTATGTAAACAAGAAAAAATGCGCCTTCGGGCAACAGCAGATTGAGTACTTGGGCCATTTCATTTCACATGAAGAAGTAGCTGCTGACCCCAAAAAAATAGAAGCCATGCAGACGTGGCCAGTTCCTAAAGATATTAAGAGCCTCCGTGGTTTTCTGGAACTTACGGGCTACTACAGGAAATTTGTTAAGGGGTATGGACTAATTGCTAAGCCCTTAACAAATCTCCTCAAGAAAGATAGCTTTGCTTGGGGGGTGGAACCGCAGCTAGGTTTTGAGCAACTAAAACTGGCCATGACCACTATTCTAGTCTTAGCAGCTCCCGACTTCACCAAAACATTCACAGTTGAAACAGACACGTCCAGCACAGGCATTGGAGCATTTTTAATGCAGGAAGGCAGGCCTCTGGCTTATATCAGTCAAGGTCTGTCCGAAAGGGCACAGAACAAATCAGTATACGAGAGGGAGCTGATGATAATAGTATTTGCAGTGCAAAAATGGCGTCACTACTTGATGGGCAGGCACTTCGTTATTCACACGGACCAACAAAGCCTCAAATTTCTTATCGATCAGAAGTTAATGGGCGAGGATCAACATAAGTGGATTTCTAAACTTATTGGCTTTGATTTCGAAATCCATTACAAGCCTGGTACCGAAAACAAAGCAGCAGACGCCTTGTCGCGCAGGATGTAGTTTTGGGCCATATCCACTGTCCAGTGTCAAGGACTGGACAGCCTGGTTGAAGAAGTCATGGCCGACCCCAAACTACACCAAATAATGCAAGAGGTGTTAAGGCAACCCGACTCCCATTCGGGCTTTCAAATAAGAGGCAACCAGTTATTATATAAAGATTGGTTGGTGCTTACCAAAGACATCCACCACAATTCCCCTCATCCTGAAGGAATTCCACGACTCTGCAGTAGGAGGACATTCTGGGTTCTTCAGGATGTTCAAAAGAAATTAAGCTCTGGTATATTGGGAAGGAATGAGAAAGGAGATCCAGAGATATGTTGCAGGATGTGAAGTCTGCCAAAGGAACAAATATCAAACATTATCACCGGCCGGGCTATTGCAACCATTACCTATACCAGCCCATACATGGTCCGACATTTCGATGGATTTTATTGGGGGACTACCAAAAGCCCAAGGGATGGACATCATTCTAGTGGTGGTCGACAGACTCACCAAATATGCTCATTTCCTGGCTCTCTGTCATCCCTTCACAACTAAGGAGGTAGATGAAGTTTTTATTAGAGAAGTTGTTCAGCTGCATGGCATTCCTTCATCCATTGTGACAGATAGGGACAAACTATTTTCTCAGTCACTTCTGGACTGAGTTGTTCAGGCAGATGGGCACCAAAACTCAAGTTCACATCAGCATACCATCCTCAGTCGGACGGCTAAACTGAGGTGGTTAATAGATGTTTGGAAACCTACCTCCGATGCGTCACAGGCACTAAACCGAAACAGTGGCCAAAATGGCTCAGCAGGGCAGAATTCTGGTATAATTCCAATTACCACAGCTTTACCAAAATGACCCCCTTCAAAGCCTTATATGGTACCGACCCTCCCGTGCTACTAAAAGGATATACTAACCCTTCAGCGGTGTAAGAGGTTAATCAACTTCTAGCTGAAAGAGACCAGATGCTGGCCACTCTCAAAGATAACCTTGTCCATGCCCAAAACGGCATGAAGGTACAAGCAGATAAGCATAGGCGGGAAGTGATATACCAGTCAGGGGACTTGGTGTTTTCTCAAGATTCAACCATACAAACTACGATCACTAGCACAGAAGATCAATCAGAAGCTTAGCCCACGGTACTATGGTCCTTACGAGATTCTAACTAAAGTTGGCCAAGCTGCATATACTTTAAAACTGCCTGAAGGGAGCCGTATTCACCCTACCTTCCATGTGTCTCTACTTAAGAAATCCATAGCAGCCTCCGAGACAACCCAACCATTGCCTCCCTTCCTTTATGAAAACTTGGAATTACAGGTCACCCCAGCTGATGTCACTGCTATCCGCTTCAATGCCACTAGACACCGCGAAGTACTCATCCAATGGAAGGACCTCCCCGCCTGCGAGAATTCCTAGGAACTAATGTCCCACATTCAAACGCAATTCCCAAACTTCCACCTTGAGGACAAGGTGAGACTTTTGGAGGGGAGTATTGATACGTTTCCGAGAGTGTACGTAAGGAAGAGGTACAGGAAGAACAGGGCATCGAAACCCTGCAACAAGCTGGGAGATCCGGCAACTGACACTAACTAACTCACGCCAACGTGACACAGGGAGATGAGCGTCCTCATGAGCTCACAGGTGCATGGGAGGCGTGACACAGGGAGGTGAGCGTCTGCATGAGGTCACAGGGGCGTGGAAGGCATGACAGAGGGAAATCCCGCGTGAGCTCAAGTAAGGGGGAAAGGCGTGACTGAGGGCGGGAAAGAGCTTATAAATAGGCAGGAAAGGCACCAGGGAAAGGGGAAAAATACTAAGTGAGGACTGTGAGGGAGGAAGCCGAGTATCCTCGAATTTACTCAGGTATCTGTAATTTTCTCTTCTTTTTCTTAGCTACATTATAACAACCAGCCCCTCTACTCAGTTTCCCTACTGAAAATTGAGTAGCAGAGGAGATAAACATCAATTTTGCTATCAAAAATCCTTGAGTACTGATCCAGTCCTATCATATTACTATAGGCTTTGTAATAAACTAATAATTAGTACAATGATATTATCACAAACAAAACCACAAAGGGAATAGGGAGGGGCTGGTCACGTGATCATCAAGGAGATATTATATAAACATCATATCAAATCCCAAATGAAAATTAGATGAACAAAATGAGACAACCAAATTTGAAATAAAGAATAAAAATTAAAAAACTTATGAACAAATACTATACAAAATTGAGAGAATGAGCAGGAAAGACTATGAACTTGAGACGACTTGATCAATCTCTTGATATTATTAAGCCAAAAATCATGTTACAAAAGCTTCGAATGAAGTGAACAACACCTCACACTGGAGAACATCAAATTACACTTGAAAAACACATCCCTTGCACTCTTTTCACTCTTTTCTTATATATTTTTTATACTCTATCTTGTTTGACACTCTCATACACTTAAAAGGCACTCATGAACACCTCAAAACATGGCAAGGCAGCAGTTGGCCCAAAGCTTCTGGCCTAATGCATGGCTATTTATAGCCAATGCCAAGGTTATGCAATTAATTTGTATTTGTTCTATAGTCCTTCCTTTTTTGCATTTTAGTCATTTTTTTCTCACTTTTTAATTGCCTTTTAGCCTTCCTTCAACCATCTTTGACAGCCTTCATGATGAGATTTATAGCAAGTGGACAACTAAGGTGCTTCATGGTGAAGAAAGCTTTGAAATGGAACCAATTTGGTTCCAAATGAACTAGCACCCCTCCAGCTTAGTTAGGATGTCCCATTAGGTGTGAAACAGGTCTCATATGAGCTGGTTTAAGGTGGTGAAGTAGGCTGGTGAATGAGCAGCTTGACTTGGCAAAAAGTGTTGACATCTTGGCATCGAAGCACGACATGGTGGCTACTGAGTCAGCTGTTTAAGCAGTTGACTTGGCAAGGTTCTTGGGCTAATTTTTGGCCTAAACATGGGCCACACATTGGGCCAATTGTGTACCAAAATGGGCCTTGTATTGGGCCTAGTGATTGGTCAAATTAAGCTTGCATTTGGGTTTGAGCTTGCTGGACTCGAACAGCAGCAGGACTTGTTTTGTGAGCTTAATTTCACAGCCTTTCTCTTTGAATTTTTGCATGAAATTTAGTAGAGAGATAGGCCTAGTTGTTAGCTTTAAAATGGTGTAGGATTTGTCCCTAAATTCAACCAACAACTAGGTCAAACAGGAGCTGTTTTACAGGTTATTCAGGCTAGGTTCAAGTTTGGCTAAGAGTGGAAGTGATTTTGGGCTTGTAATTTTGGCTAGACTTGGGCTTGCATTGGGGAAGTTGAGGTAATTTTTGGTCATGTTTTACGTTATTGGTGGTGGGTAGAGGTTAGAATCTAGGTTAGGCATAGGTTTACACAAACAGAGATGTTTTGGGCTTGATGTGGGATTATGTTGTTTAGGGTAGAGCTCACGTTTAATCTTGGCTAGATTTTTGAATTAGAATTCAAGGCTTGTCTTTGGGATTGGTTTTAGGGTTCAAGGGTTAAACTTGGTGAAGTTTTGGAGTTTGAGGAGCATTTTGGGTTTAAAGATTAAAGGTTTAAGGTGAATTTGAGACTTTAGGGTTAAGGCCTGATTTTTGGCAAGGCTAAGGGAATTTTGGCAGCTGTGGTCATGGTCTGGGAATTCTGGGAGTTAGGTTTTGGGTTCAGTGTTGTGCTTCATTTTAGTCCTGGCCTAGACATTCTTCTCATCAGCTTCTCAAAGATCTTCTTTTGTTCCTTGCTTTTTGAGGGTGGACAAAATGGGGCGTTCACATGTCCTTATGTATTCTTCACTACGTTTTGATGGATCACTCATCCACTGTCTACAATCCATTGGCCAGAATTAACTGTAACAGGCAGAACAAATTTGGCATTGAATATAGTAGTACCGTTGAATAAACAAATAGAGGAAGAAAAAAAATAAATAAAAATTGCTACACTTTTGGCATAACCAACACATATGACAGCCTATAAGGAAATTTCATAACAACCATACTTAAATATTAAATTATAGATATATAGAATTCTTAACAATCTAAAATTTCAAGAATTAATTTTGAAATTGAACTTTATATGTCTGGATCATTATTTAATTTTAACTGCTCAAGAGATGAAGCAACTTGTATACACAACAACCTAATATAAGTCCAAAAAACAGGAGGAACATAAAAAGCATTATATCCTGAACATTTTCAATAGAATACATTTTGAATAACATGATAATAACAAACATAGACATGTCTAATTATATATCCTGCACCCATTAAGGAGTAGAAAACCAGATCAGTGAATAAGTAACTACTGTGGAAATTTCTCCTTATATTTATAATCAGTTCCAAAATGATGTCTGAAACAAATTATTCTTGTTGAAACTTTAGGAACCCCAGAGCGACTACGCCAAATTGAAGCCAATCTAATCAAGGAACAAGCATGGAATTTTCATAATTTTTCATATTATCTTTAGTTTTGATTCTATGCCCTTAAAAAGCATGGAAATAAGTTGACAAATATAACAGAAGTCGAAGACAGTTTATGCATTGCAAGGTGAAAGCTCACTCAAAAAATAATTGCAGAGATAGTGTTGAAAGGGACAAGAGAGCAGAGACAGTTGCAGACCAAGAACTTCTCACTCTATAGATTATCAATACAAATCGAAACACCAACCCGAGTTACCGCAGAGAATGAAATCGGTATCAATTTGTGTCACATAGCCAAGCTAAATCACATAAATCAAATTGCTGTAAACCAGAGAATGAAAGAGTTATTAGATTGCAAAATGCGAACCATTATCCAAAAATCAACACTGAAAGAAAAAATCAATTCAAAATACCTAAATGGAGCAAGCAAAAGAGGTGGTGGAGACAAACAGAGGCAAAAGAGGGCTTCGAATGGTAGAGACGAACGCAGAGGGTGGCAATGGAGATGAACACAGCGGCGGCCGGAGCGGTGGACATGAACGCAGCGATGGTTGGAGCGGCGGGGCCCTGGAGGAGCAAAAGAGGGCTAGGGCCTTGCATGGTGGGGACGAACACAGAGGGCTAGGGCTTAGAACACAACAGTGACTGGAGCGAAGGACCGTGGAGGAGCAGTGTGGGAACGTGGAGCTGTGGAGATGAACCCATGGCTTGGAGCTAATGGTATGGAACGAACCAAAGAGTGTACTTCAAAAAAATAGTTTAAGTTAAAATATTAAAAAAAAATTTAAAAATGCATACAGTGACAATAATAAACATCTGTAACTAAAGGTTATATATATATATATATATAAACTATTTGTACTCGTAATTTTTATATCTGTCACTAAATTTGGCTGTAAGTATATAATATTTTTTCTGCTGTGGTTGTTGTACACTTGGAATTTCTATAAGCTCAAAGAACCTCAAAGTTTCATGCCACATCACAGGCTCGTCCTCTAAAACTTTCTTGATCATGTCAATGAGGATTTAATTCCATTAGCTTGAGCATAATATGGGATTGAGTGAATATCATTTTGATGTCATACTCTAAGAAAATGCCACTAATTTATCTCAAATGAAAACATCACCTTGATCAACTGTAATTGAGGAATGTCAAATCTATTTTACAAACTTTATTTTTTTTATATTATTAATTTTACAATTTTGATTTTGCTAATAAATAAATTTGAAGTAAAGTAATTTATATTGTTTAGACAGGAATGCTAAAAAATATTTTTAAATAGGCAATTATAAATTATTTAAAATGGATTATTTGGTTATATGTATTTAGTTTAGATTGTAAAAGAACAAAGGATATGTCTATAAATTAAACACTCAAACGTAACTTTTTATCATAGAAACAACAATCAATTTTGCACACAATTACGGTGGGATGATCTGACATCATTATCATAAATGCTGAACATGTTACCACCACTTTTGATTCTTCAAATGAGATTTTTTAATGGTTCAAATGCAAAACCAAACAATTTAAGACAAATGAGTTGTTACACCATCGCCATTCTTTTTCTTTTTCTCCTTTATTAGTACATTATTATTTTGTTCAATAATATCGATATATTAATGACTTATTAAATATTTTATTAATTATTGATTTTCCAATAAACATTTAAAATTTCATAAAATATAATCAGCAACTTATAAATATATATTTTACAATTCGTCAATTGGTAGAATCAAACAAAATCGATATAAAAGTCGAGATTTAATTCCTACATCCTTAGTTGTAAAATAACCTATCCTCCTCTTGAATATTTCATGTAAAAACAAAAAAGACACAATGTTATATGATTTATTGCAATATTTATAAAAGAGATTTAAGATGAAGTGATATCCACAAAAATTAAAGATACAAAATTTATAATTATTTTTTTCTGCTAAAATTATTTAAATTTATATAAAATCACATTAATACACAAATCTATAAGCAATTCAATGATTTTTTATACTAATTATTTTTTTAATTTCTAGGTAAGTCATCTAGAAAAATTTCTCATATATTTATGCAAGGAAGGCTACTCACGCAACTAAATGGACTGCAATTAAACAGCCACCCACAACTGGTACCCTGGGCAAGATGATCCAACAGCCTGCAGCATAGAAGTACATTTTGTTTTTGTTTTTGTTTTTTTTCTTTCAATTACTTTTGTTTTTTTAACTGAGATTACTCTTATGAATTGCTTGTCATTTGAAAAGCACGTAGTTACTGGAACATACCAATAGTCACTGGAATATACCAAGATTTGCTAAGTATTTTGATATGGACATAACTTTTTTTTGTTTTTTAAAGCGTATGTACTTTATATTCTGTCATTATTACAAAATAAAAAATCGAAGAGATTCCTTTCAGTTCCTTTAATAAACTGTTATCGTTTTCACATCGATTTCTCAAACTGTGTTGCCGCATTATCAGCTGGAATTATGGTAGGTTATGGATTCATACCTGCTGCAAAATTGTGTGGCAGGACTGCTACTTTTTTCTTCTTTTGTTTTGTTTTGTTTTATTTTTTCATGTTTTGAATGTAGAGGTGATTAATCAAATGCAAACAAGCAAGGATCCTTTACAGCAGTATAAACATATACTCAGGGACTAAATCAGCAAATCTCTTACAAAGTTTTCCGGGGCCTGCTATTGCCACAAGTATAATAACTATTTGTTTTTATGGATTTAATTTTGATCTATTGTTAGTATAAAGTTTTTTTACACTATCATTCAATTACATGTCATATTTTTGACCTTTTAGGTACTGAATTGTTATCTTAGTTAAGTTTTTACTGATTAAGCAAGCAATGCATAATCGGTTGATAGTGTAAAACTTTTTACAGTGACAGTTGATCAAAATTAAGTTTTTTTTTTTTTGCTGACTTGTATCTTTTCCATTCATCAAAACTGCCACCAAAAAATCCGTTGGCAACTTGAGCTTGATCTCCATTTCAGGTTCAGGCTGTGACAAGATCTTAGATAATGGGAGAAATATTCCTTCCCGACAGCTTATTTATGTACCAAGAAAATAAAGAAAAAGAGATAAAGAAAATGAGAAAGGCAAAAAGGAAAGATAGGCATCTCTTTGCTTGCCAGAAAGCTTGAATTGTACAATATGCCATCATTTATCATGTATAAAGGTTGACCTAACCAGAGAAGATCACTATTCACTAGTTACAAAGCTAAACTACATAACTACTAGGCAAAACTTAGACATGATAGATCATGCCTACCTCCAGGGTAGATGCATGAGGGATACTTAAAGCATAAGTTGGTCCCCTAGAGTTTCTCCTTAAGAAATCATACCCATAGTTGATCACAACTTTCTTTAGCCAGCTTGATCCTCTTTTTGCTCTAACATATGAGTGTCCCATTATAAATGCCATTCCTGCCTCCCTTGCTTCCATTAGCTCCTGCAGCTCCTCCCTTGCATCAAAATCAATCTGTGGACTGTCTGGCACAACAAACCTCACTCTCTTCTTCACTTTTTCTGGGGACTTAACCTCCCTCAACTCTGAAGTACCTTCCATTTGAGAAATATCTTGATCATCTTCACACATCCTCACACCTTCTGAGTTTGATGCTAAAGTCCCAACAACTGTCATCTTTGTATCATCTTCAAAACTCTCAAATCCCAAGCCATATTCACAAGTATCTGATCGGATAAACTCTGCTATGCTGCAAACAAGATCTTTCTCAAACTCAATGTCATCCTTGTGAATATCGCGATAGCCATACCGTGCTATGCACCTGTAAAGTCTATATTCCTTTGGCCCAATTCTACCCACTAAGAACCTTTCTTCAGGTCTGACATGTGGCACTGGGACAGATTTGATACAGAGGAAGACCATAACCTGATGAAAAGCTGGCAGATTGGTAACAAAGTGAGAGAAAATAGCTGGGATCCCAGATACGAGCTCAGTGTGTATGAGGCCAATTCCCTTAACCCTCACAATTCCTAGAGTTGGCCCCAAACCAAGGAGCCAGTTGATAGAGACCTTGTTTTGAACATCAAACTCATACTTCTTAAGTGTGCCATAGTGCCACACATACATGGCAATAAGAAAGATGAGCGAGAGGGCAATGGGGACCCAGGCCCCTTCAAGGAACTTGATGAGGGATGCAGAGAAGTAGAGTGCTTCAATGGAGCCAAAAAAGAATATAAAGCAGATGGCTAGGAGAACACTTCTATGCCAGCATAAGACTATAACTAGAGACATTAGGCAAGTGGTCACCAGCATGACGGTTATGACAGCCAAACCTGTTTATGGAAAGAAAACACAAATTCATTAAAAGGGTATTTCAAATTTACAATTAGATGGAAAGAAAACACAAATTCTTTAAAAGGGTATTTCAAATTTACAATTAGAAGTAAACCCATAAAAATCATGATCAGGATTTTTACAATTTAATTCATAAGTATGCTTAAGATACTTGGTCGCCCATAAAACAAGATAATACCAGAGTCACTGTCATAAGAAGAAAATCGATTGAACTACTCCTATCGTAATTTTTTTACCACTTAATTTCCACCCAATTCCCCTACCAAAAGAGGGACAGGAAAACAACAGAAAAGAAATTTGGGGCAAGAGAAACAAAGATAATGCATGAACGAATTTATGATTCAATACTAATTTTCATGTGCATCATGAAATTATTTCATGGAGTACCTGCTGCATTTCCCATGCGTTTTGTATCTCTAAATCCAACAGTAATGGCCAGGCAAAGCAGCATCAAACTCCAGTTGATCTCTGGAATGTAAATCTGGCCATGTATCTTTGATGATGTATGAATGATCTTGACTTTGGGGAAGCATCCCAAGGCAGAACACTGTTTGATTATTGAGAAAGTCCCTGTGATGACAGCTTGACTTCCAACCACAGCTTGAAGTATGGCAATTGCAAGAACAGGCCATCTAATTTTCTCTAAAAATAAACGAAAAAGAAAAGTAAGCTAAACAGCCAACACTTAATCATTCTTTAACTACTCTGCCATAGAGAAAAACAGATAGAACCTACCAGGTACAGATACATAGAACCCGATTCGGTAGTCACTTTCAATGGTATGATGCTTGGAAAGATATGCAGCTTGTCCCATGTATGCCAAGATTAAAGAAGGGTATACCACAAAGGTAAAAGCAATCTGCAGGTAAGTGACTTTCTGTTAAGAGTTGATTATTCCCCCCAGCTTCATATCAAGAAACCATCCCCCAAAGCTTAATGTCCATGAATGATGAATCTATATGAATTAATTCAGTAAGCAATGACAGAAAATCTTGCAATTGCTTGTGCATAATGCAGAGGAATTCCCTTCTCTATAAAATCAAGGATTTTGAAAACCAGTAGAAAGTTTGTCATAAGGTTAAGCATATAAAATAGAGTTTAAATTTGATACATTGTCAGTTTAAAAGTTTTTCACATTATCATCAAATCATATGTTAACAAATCATTAAAAGAATTTGACTTTCATGTAGTTATTGTCATAGTCAAACTTATTAATAATGTGATAACACATGATTAAATAATCATATAAAAAACTTTTACATTGGTAGTGAATCAAAAATTAACTGTGTGTTTGGATTAGATATTGCAAGAAGGATGTCTAGTAAGTTTGATTAAAAAAATCACCACTCTATGCAACTTTCCGATTCTGGTTATCATTTTATGCAGTTTTGTTTGATGGGATTACATCAGGCTGTAAGGTAGTGACACATTTAAATGAAATAAAGAACTATTTCAGTCCAGCCACCTATTTACTAGCTTTGTCAAATCCAAGAGCAAATTGCTGATTTTTTGTCAACAATTAAAATCTACTACATTTCCCATCTTGGATCATTCAGCATTAACTTTTTACCTTAAGTGTATGTTTGGTATGGGAGTAAAAATGAAGGTGAAATTTTCCGTTTCTGCAAATTGAAAGTTTGGTTTCATTTTGGAGAAGTTATCATCAACTTCAAAGATTCGAAATTCTGATCATATTCGTAATTAAACATAAGAATTAGTTTAGAAAACACAAACAAAAGAGTGAAACTGCACATGTAAAGATCATTGACATATTGGTGCTGAATGCTGATATAGATTCTGCAGTGATGAATGCATCAGACAAGTGTGTGCGTGTGTTTTTGAATGCATGAAAATAGAAAGTTACTAACAATTTTTATGCTTTTAGAAAGTTCATCATTTCCCATCCAATATTCCCTCATAATTTTGAAATATAAAGTTCCAAACAAAAGGCTTCTGTTGTGTACCTTAATTGACAACTGTGAAAAGTGTCCTAGATCAGCAAACATAGCTTCTGAACCTGAAACACAGAAATGATAATGTCAGAGAAAGATAAAGCACATGTCAAGCATATAGCATTAGAACACAATTTCCTGTACTCACTCCATACCCGTTATACACAGTAGAATCCCACCCAAGGACATCCACCCTCCCCTCTGGGTCTTCTTCAGAAATTTGAACATGTAGTATGGAGAGAGAGCTTCATAAACATGTGGGTTCCAATGGAAGATATTATACACACCAATAGAACTGATGCATAGCAGCCAGGTCATCACCACAGGTGCAAACAAAAATCCCAGACGGTGGGTCCCATAATGTTGAAGGGCAAACAAAAATAACAGTATTATACATGCAACTGGGACTTCAACATCTGCAGAATCAATTTGATTTCAGGAAATGCATTAGGTCCAAGTAAGTTGTAAATCCTAATGCCCCAACAATTATCTAACGGTAACAATTGGATCCATTAACTCATCATCCATTCAATTCACTTATATATAAATCCAATCCAATCCATTCAAATATATTAATAGATTTAATGGATTTGATGGATCGGGTTAGCTTTTGTTAATAAATAGTTAATGGACCAATCAAAATATTTATTGGATATCTATAAGGTTTGAAGAATAAAATGTATTTGGACATAGAAAAAATATAGATGTATCTATTTGAGGGAAATGTTAAAGTGAAAAATGAAATGTATTTAGACAAATGAAAAGTGTAGATGCATTTTGTTGAGTGAAATGCAAATGTGAAGAATACAGTGTATTTGGACAAATGGGTTGAATATCCATCCATCCTATCCATTAAAATGGATTGATAGATTGTTTAAATATTTATCTATTAAAATAGGTGATGGTTTGATTGGATAGTTTTAATAATTTTTTAATGTATTATAAATGGATTAATCATTTATTTTTTATTCATGCATTATGATCCAATTCAAAATTCATCTAATCCATCCATTTGTTATGCGTACAATTATGTGAACTTGTCAGATTGAATTAATTAAACAGATTTCTGATTCAGCTGCAGAAAATTGAAATCTTTAGAAAAGGCAGAGCGTCCAAAATGATGTCTTAAAGTTCTAAATATATTTGTTCATTCAATGGAAATACACAAAGAGGAAGCCACATATATGATAAATAAGCTTTAACTGCGGCTGAAAATTAAAAAAAAAAAAATCACAATCAGAAGTCCATGAGAAAAGTTTTGCCTCTGTTTGTTAATGATGGAATTAAGATTTGAGTACCCTATTTGTCTATTTAAGACAGCATTAATTTGAATCGTATAAAGACCTCTTGCAAACAAAGATGAGTAACATCTATTACCAATACAATAAGAACATGTGCACGGTAAAGTGCAGGTTTTTGCAGAATAATACAACATGCCCCTATAAGATGGGCCTCTTCTACTGCAAGGATAACCACTCAAAAAGAAGGTCAACTTCGCAAGGCTCTCATACAAGAAAGCATATATTTAAAGCCACATTCTAAATTATAAGAGAGTCCCATTTTTTTTTTCTGTGGATAAACGGGAGTCCCATATAAAACCTATGTATAATAGTTACAGGACCAAAATAAAAAAATATAAACTAATAGTCCATGAAGAAAAAAACAATGGTTTGATTAGGAAACAAACAGAAAAGACAAAGGAATGGCGAGTAATAAAAATTGGTAATGAATCTAGAATTAATGCATAGATACATATCTGGTTAAGAAAATTACCAAAAAGGTATAGCTAGTAAAAATATTTTTCCATTAGTAACAACTAAAACCACTTAAATAATGGTTAATTAAACTTATATATTACCCACTCTCAGAAAGTGAAGGATTAAAAGAACTCCAACATTAGAAAACCAAATTAGAGGATTACTTTCTGTCATGATTAAGACAATCAGCAAGATTAAGAATCCAATTTTTCAGAAAGACTGTGAAGAAGTGGGAGCAAAACTAAAGGACAAGGAATGGGAATTTTCTGATTTTAATGTTTACTGATAAGCGGATACCACAGGAAAGACGAACACTAGACTATCGAACTACAGTAGCGTTTGAAAGCTGAGAGAAAAAAGGTTGAATAATTACATGATTGAAAATTATATTAATTTACAATTGATAATTTTACTGGTCAATAAATCATCAAGTGGAAATTTGAGAACATATTGCCAGCAAAGAGAAAATTTTAGCAGCTGAATGTGAGAGGTCATATTATTAAAGAATATATATATATATATATATATAGGATAAATAAGCAATATATAAATTATTACCATCTAGCAAAAGAACAACTAATAAGATTAGGCATGTATGATCAACTTTTTAGAAAGGGATGCATATACAAAGCCTATCCTTAAAGTTGTTATGAATAGTGATTAAGAAAAAATTGTTAGATAAGTATATGTCTACTTAACCACTCAAATTAATATTAGACATGTGTAAATAATTTTTTAAAAAGAGATGCATTTATAAAATATGATTTTCTAAATTTTACATATGTCTAACGTTGATTTGAGCATTTATATATGCACATGTCTACTTAAAATTTTTTTAGTGATTTAAATGATCCAAAGATTAAATTAAGTCAATATATAGAAAATTTTATGTTTAGAATGATTTCATCTTAAATTTTTATTATTCTAGCTGCGGCAATGGTTTGATGTTAGAAAGAACTACACCTAAATTTAGTTTGACGAGCACCCTGCATAATCATTAGTTATGCATCACAGTGGAATAGTAGACACGGTATATGACCAGTGTAATAGTGCGCCAGTACCTAAGTTTATCATCCAATCAGATAAGCACCTGTGTGCTCTAGACTGATCCATAGAGATTTATTTAGAAGTCCTTATCCAAACGACAACGCTATTACCTTCATATGATCAGATCATAGCCTAATGAAAGCTTAACTTTTAAAAAGGAACAACTTTTTCTATATGCTTGAATATCTACTAATAAATCAAGCTAAGCTTTACATGTTAGCCACAAGTTTTATCTGTTCTTTATTATAATCAAGTTTCAATGAACCATTTATTCAAATATAAGTTTTAGCATGACACTGATTTGACTTTGATCAGAGCAATGAATTAAGTTTTGCCCTGATTATATTTTCGGGACCCACAATAATGCATGCACTTGCGAGCATTTGGTTCTCCCTTTTTTGTCCACTTAACTTAAATGACTTGCTATAGAAAGCATAAAAAGGGCAAGCATATGAAAATTCAAACAAGATTTTATTCAAAGAATTAAACAAATCTACTGTGATACCAAACTACAATAATTTTACCATTAATAGCTCTACAGCATATATACCATTTAGGGAGCAAAAAGTCCTTTTGGAATACATAGCCGACACAATAGCAGTATCCCACATTACAACTACTTAGAACTGTTCTAAATCTTTAATTTTTAAATAAAAAAATATTATTATTATACTTTAATTTTATACTTGTTCTCATACACCTACTATGAATGATAATAAAAAAAGGAGATAAATTTAATTTCTTTTTATTTATTTTTTTACCATAAAAAGTAAGTGTACAGGAGATGTGTAGGATTGAAAAATAAAAATAACATAATTGTTTCTAAATTATTAAAAATATATTCCTAAATTATTTGAGAAGATATTCCAGAGAATTGTTCAAGATGCCAAGCATTTTGAAATGTATTAATCATAGTTTTAAATTACGATTTACAACCGTAATTACAGTCGTAATATTATTATTATAAAAAATTTTACAACAGCAACACAATCATAATTATAATCACATTAACTGTATTTTTTTCATAATTATCTATAATTTTTTCAATCACAACATAATTATAAATCCAACTGCAATTATAATTTAAAATCATGCTACTCGTCAAAGTTGAATTCTGGCAAACAAATCCAAAATGTATTGTAGTTTTATCCTGCATAGCAATCTACAGACAACAAATACCAGCAAGCAAAGTTTGGTGACTGAGGAAAGCAATTTATGGCGTATTAAAAATTAGCCTAGCTTTCTGCAACCTAACGTAAAGACCTATTGCTTAGCTGCCATAATATCTCTCTTATTCAATAAAGCATAATCTCCCTAGAACACGAACTTGATTATTACTGAGTTAAAATTTTGTAAAACAGGAAGAAAAAAAAAAGAAATGTAAGAAAAGATAATTAATTTCCAGACAAAATAATTGTGTTAAGAAAGGAACTTACATCGGTGCTGCTCTTTAGACATGGAAAGCTCCAAGCCAGACACAGCCGAAAACACTGCACAATGACCAAAAACCAAATGATTTAGCCATCAATTTCCATGTTCACTGCTTTGTGACCAAAAAACACATTACTGCAAATCCCAATACCAGAAATTGCTGGGGTGAGCACGCCATCCCCAATAACCATGCAAGTCCCTATCAAAGCCAGAACAAGCAGCACCCTCTGCAGCACCGTGTGTTTCTCCAGCACCGATTTCAAGCCCGACCCAACATTTTTCTTATTGATTGGCACGGTTCCATCTTTAGTGTACTCCGTTAAGTCCTCGTCTGCAAGTTGGGTATTGGGCAATAAGCTGACCCGGGCATGGCGGCATAGCAGGGAATACAGAGCAAAAGTCCCTCCTTCGCCATTGTCGTCTGCTCGAAGCACAATGAACACATACTTGAGCAGTGGAATCAGTGTGAGCGTCCAGAATACAAAAGACAAGACCCCATATAATTCTTCATTGGTTTCTGAGTGCTGAATGTCCTCAGCGAAGGCGCTTTTGTAAACGTAAAGTGGGGAAGTACTCAAATCTCCATAGACAACTCCCAAGCTCTGATAGGCCAGAGTTAACACTGTCTTCCATGATTCCTCCTGCGAGGAGAAGAATATTATGAGGAAAGCAAAGAATTTGAGAGAATTTTGCTGGAATTCTCAGCGCCAGGGTACCACATGGCTTACCTTAATTGGGTTTCTGTACATCATAGAGTTGAGATCCATGAGTGGATGTCTCAGAACTACAGAGCACCCATTTCTTCATCCAGTTACAGGAAAATAAATAAGACCCTCATGAATTAACACCCACCCCAGTTCAAACAAGTCAAAGAAAACACCAAAAGAATATGGGAAAAAAAACGGTGGCTTTGGTATAACTCCTACTACTTTTCTTCTCTGTTTATTTTTTTCAGATTTTTTTTTTGAATATTTTGGGGGAAGTAGTTCGAGAGGCACGAATGCAGACAAAAGAAGAACTAACTCGAAACACCGCCGAGGAATATAGAGAATAGTGCTGCAACGAGGAAGGGTGAAGTGTTGTCGGAATGGGAACTTGAGAATGAGATTAGAATAATATGAGTGGAGAGAGAGAGAGAGAGAGAGACAGAGAGAGAGAAAGACAACAGAGAAGCAGGGATGTTTGTTCCGTAGTGAAAGGTGGTGGTGGTGGTGAGTTTTTTTGGTTCTGTTTATTTCTTTTCCTATTGTTTTATCTTCAACTGTAATATATGTTTGGATTGATATTTGAAACTCTAAAATTATAGTTAAGATAAAAGTAATAAAGTACATATTTTTACTTAAATCAGATTTAGAGGCTTTTAAAAATCAAACTAAATATGGTATTTGATTTTCTAAGAATTGAAATTCTAGATGGAATAGAATATTTCAGAGCACACACTTGGGTGTCTTAGAGAGAGAGAGGATAACATGAGGTCATGAGCAATGTATGAAGAGGGGGGAGAGAGAAAGAAAGGTGAATCTCCATCGTCCATACATTAAAAATTGCAGAAGAGAAGGAGAGGAGGGAGGGACATGCAGTAATAGTAATTTGCAACTCTTTTTATTAATCTTGTTTTGTGAGTTGAGTTGAGTCACCTAACGCTTGACAATAAACAGACACTGACCACTTCCTCAACGGAAAGAAACGTCTGCATCTGCATCACTCCCTCGGCTTAGACGTACTTTTCAGTTTCACAGCTGTTACATAATTACTTCAACTCGTCCCTGTCGACTCGGCTTTCACGTTTTTTATTTGCTCTCTCTCTTTTTCCTCTGTTTCTTCGTGGGTTGGTGACTGGGACCGTCAGCATGTGCTGTTTTTTTTTTTAAATTTTTTTAAGCATCTTTTTTTTTCCTAAAAAAAGGAAAAGCTCCTTAGCCTTGTAATTACTATTATCAAAATCCGGACGGTTCCACTTGTTTGATCATAAATTATATATTTAATTAATTATAATTTAATTTTATAATTAATTTTATAATTAAATTAATTTAAATTAATCAAAATCAAACAAAACTGATTAAATTAACTTGAATTAATCAGTCATTCATATTTTATTTTAAAAATATTTAAATATTTTATATTTTATAATTTTTTATTAATTTTATATTATTATATATAAATTATTTTTACAACGTCATTCATTTCGACCGGACAATTTAAATAATTGAACTTAAAACAAAAATTTTATTAATTTATTATTTTATCTAATTTTAATAACATTGCTTGTAATTTAAGATTAAACTCGTAAACTTTTCTTTAATGGCATTTTCTGCTTCTCTACATATCTTATTTTAAGTCTCAAAAAAACATAAACAATAAAATTAGTACTTATTAAAAAACAACCACTCCTACAAAATTCCAAGTATAAAAACAAATTTTGTCCAAGAAAAATATTTGAGATAAGATTTATATTAAAAAAAATGAATCAACAACCATTTGACTCATAGAAGATTTGAGAAGGAAAGAGATGTCTTGGATGTTTTCAATGGGCTGTTTGCGCATGGATTGGTACCCATGTATATAGAAAGGCAGTTGCCAAAATTTAACATTTGTGATTAGTTCACCAAAATTTGTCCTCAAATGAAAATGATGGCACATTTTCCGTTGAATGCAATGACCTGTTTTAATAAAATTAAAAAGAAAGATTGTTAAGCTCTAACACAATTCTTAAGGAGTAGTGTTTACCAAACTCAAAAACTTAAATAATTAGATACAATGAGATCAATTTTAAAAGTTTAAGTGTTGGACAAAATCTTAAAAATTTTAAAAATTAGTTTTTATTTAATTTATTTTTAAGCTAAAACTAGTTCAAAAAAAAAAAACCAATTGAAAGTTGGTTTTATCTTATTCCGTTTTTATTAATGGTTCTTATTTTTTTCTCCGAAATTTTATTTTTGTTAATATTTAAATTAAAACTTTTCTTATTTATGTTTTATTTTTCTATTTATATTTAAATTTTAAATTTGGTTATGATTACCAATAGTTTGCGACTAAGTGATAACGAGATTGGTCCAATTGGTTTAAGATAAATGTTAACCAAATTAAAAATAAATTAAAACTATTTATAAAATAAACTAGTTTATTATAAACAGTTTTAAACCAGTTCTAGTCTGTAATACTTTTGCCTCTTTTATCATTATATAGATATTTATATACCATAACACTTATCATGCATTGAATTTTGAATATTTTTGTAGTTAACATTGGATATAAATAAAAAAATACTTTCATAAATTGAATAATTTAACAGATAGAAATATATTACTTCATTTAAAAATTATTTATTAAATTTAAATTCAAACCCATTTAATAAGCGCTGCGAATCAACTTGGGAGCTGAAAGCAAGGAGTCCTAATTTGACTCACTGTGACCACCTTCCACAAAGTTCCAGCTAATTTACATTTCACAATTGCATATGCAAAGGAGAAATTATTGTAAAAGAGAATATTCTGGTATAAAGATAGATTGCACCTGTTCATGTATTATGTATGGAATTATATAAAAGGCGTGCCTGAGTGAATTGAAAATTTAGTGAGTGGTATAAAGATATATTTATTTCTGTTAAAATGGGAAATTTATTTTAAAAAAATAAAATAATAAATATTAATTGTTAATAAAAAAATTAACTATTTTCGTAATAATAACGAAGGTTGGTTTAATATACACGTAAAGGTAACTGACGGACATATGCAATGTACATTTACCTTATTCGTTTATCGGCCACAAGCTTCCAGGTGATATGCATATAGATTCTCGCCACTTTTGACCTGTAATTTTCACTCAAGCTTGTCATACCTAAATGGAGAAAAAAGGGCAATTACTTTATCTTCAAGTGGAATTAAGCCAAAGGAAGAATTTGGAGCAATCCTAAAGATTTGCACATATAAAGGATTTGTTCCGCTTTCATTTCACTAAATTAGGACTAGTTGGGAGAGTAATTCAACAATAATACGATACTTCCTTTATGGAAGGCCACAAACTTTAAACTTGTAATTGGAATTATTAAAAATAAAATTAATTTAAATTGATCTAATTTGATTTGATTTAAAATTCAGTTCTTATATTTGAAACTCTTTATAAAAAAATAAAATTTGATTTAATTTATATTTCAAATTTTATATTTGAAACACTTCAAAGATAAATAAAATTTATTTTGTTTTAGTAGTTTACTTTATTATCCTCACATAGATTTGATAAATGAATAAATTAATAAAGATAAAATTATCAATTGAATTAAAATCAAATCAAATATACTCAAATTCAACTAAAATTGTATGAATTTTTAAATTCACATAACTTAAATCTAATAAATTTATATATCAAATCAATTCTAATTTTATAACTTTCCAAACATAAAATTTTATTTATAAATTAAATTAATTCTTAAAACTTATCATTCCAAACAAACTCTTTTAAAGACATTTTTATGAAATTGCAATATTTGAAACTGCTGATAGAATTACAAGAAATCAAATAACTAATTTATTTTTATGGGAACTTCTGAAGAAGAACAATCCAGAGAGTTTTGTTTATTTTTATTTTTATTTTTATTATTTTTTTGTTATCATTATTTCTCGGGAAGGTTATTCAAATCGAACTGAAGTGGGACACCCACACACGTGTGTTTGCATGATTCACGATTCCGCGTTCATACAAAGCAAAACTAAACGTTTTTGCTTTCAAGAAACCGGTGTTTGCAGTGGTCCAGAATCTGAAACAAACGAAGCAGACAGAATTTAAAGTAAATATAAACTTGTTGAGATACTTATTTTGTGAAAGTATAGTCACTATGATTATTTAATTCTTATTGTAAGAGCCTAGATGGGGATAAATTGATTCTCAAGGAAACAATGACAGATGTTGAAACTTAGAACTTAAAATAATAAGTTCACACAGTGATTAATATGAGACAAGTAAATCAACATAAACAAATATAAAGAGATAAGGAAGAGAAATTTACATAATAAGTTTATCTAGTTCAGCCATAATGCATTACTTACGTTCAATTTCTAAGCAACAGCTTGAGTTTTTTTTTACTATGGTTATTATGGCATTTTTCTTATAAAAGATATCACATGAATCTTCCTCTAGCTACTTCTACCCTAAAGTAAAGTGACAATTATATTAATTTTTCTAAGGATACCATAATGAACCTCTCTCAATAATGATGTTTTGACACAAAGGGTACCAAAACAAACCTCACTCAACTTTAACTCGTAAAAGAATAATCTAACTTCAAGAAAGCTCATAAAATACTATCTATACTCTTTATCTTGATTTGGCTAAAATAAGAGTATAACTCTCTTTTCAATTGCTTTTATAATTGAGTTATAATGAATATCAAAGTTCTCTCTCTTGAGTAGATAAACAAATATTAAACCAAGGTATGGAAGACAATGAATATCCAGGGATAAAGCACTTTCTCAAATGTTCTTCCCTTTGGCTTGCTTTGAATCCCCCAAAAGACAATCATTTTTTTTTATGGTAAATAAAAGACAACCCTTTTGTAGTGAATATGTTTGTATTGTAGCTGTTGGAGTGATTTTGCCTCAAAGAACAACTCAATTTAGAGTTTAGAGATGACTCATATGCATCTTAAAGTATGTGTTTCTTTTCACCAAGTAGGTGCTCTTTTTCATCCAATAGGTACTCCTTTTCTTTATAATGTGCGAGTAGTTGCTCCTTTAGTTCAATAGCTACTCGAAGTAAGTGCTCTTCTTATCTGTTTAGCCTTACAAAAAAATACTTATTAAAAGGCAATTTGAAATTCAAATTTATTAATAAATACCTAATTGATTACTTACATAATAGGAAATATTTTGTCACTTAAATTCTTTTTCAAATAAAGCAAATTACCCAATTAAATCAATCATGCATATATTATCTCAATTAGCTTTAAAACACATACTGACCATATGCTAAAAATCGTCACCAACCCAATCACGTAATATTCTCAATATATCAATTTTAATATAATTAGCTATATACCATAGTTTGATAGATTTTTTTTCTATATGGACTAGCATAAATCAGTACAAATTTAGATAAATCTCAGATTAATTAGATGTTAAAATACTAGAGCATATTATTAATTTTGTTTAAGCCCAAATAAGTGATCAATTTTAATATAGGGCTTATATTATTATACAATCCCATACATGTGGATTTGATTTTATTATTGGGTTTTATTGTGGGTTAAGCTATGATGGGCAAGCTTAGCCCATTTGGTAGCCTAAAGGAGCCCTACCTTTATCTAGTCAGGGGTGTTGGTTGCCCCATTGATATTGACACTTTTGCAAATACTCTGACAAGAAAAGGGTAGTTTTTCTCTCCCTCTTAGAACACGGAATACTGCTTCATCTTTGGATTTTTTCATGACATCGATAGACTCCTCTTCCTTCACTTATCCAAGTACTTCTAATCCCTACACTATTATTTTGATGTTAAATTATACATTCCATGATTTTGGGTTAAAATTGAGGGGCTTGTTGAAATTTTATGGATTGATTGCTCTTACAACCCAATCAACCCTAATTATGGCTGTATAATGTGTTTTTTTATATAATTTTCGAATAGATTTTTAGGGTTTATGGTTATCAATTTTGTTTTATGTATGCATAATGCATGGTAATCCAAATTCGAAGCCTTTTAATTGTAATTGATTGGATAAAACGTGGTGAAACCACTGAGAATTTCTTCTTCTTCAATTTGATGGCATTGATTTTACGGATCTTGGGCTATGGGGAGCGAATTTCATCACAAACCGCAAAGAATCCTATTTTTTTTTCTTTGCATTTAGCCCATATTTTTTTGCCATAATTCTCAAAATTGATTCAGGGCTTTTGTAGAGAATTCTGGTTTCTACGCCATTGGAATCACTCAATTTCGATGAGAAATGAGAGAGAAATCGAAGAGAGAAGTTTTAGTAGCGGCACGGGTTGTGAATCGAGTTGTGTGACCAAGATCACATAGAGGCAGGTAGGGCAAAAGATCCAAACCCACGCACGCCTACACTTGGGTGTAGCGCGTGCAGGTGCGTGTAGCCCACACACTTGGTTTTCTGTACTACCACCTTGGTAGATGGGCCCCACGCGTCCTGGTCAATATTTTGGTGAATTTTAATATTTTTTATTTTTCTAAAAAATAATTATTTGCAATTTTCTTAATTTTAAAATATATTTAAATTGTAAGGTACTCTCCAAATTTGTCCCTGAAATTTTTTATGCTATGTTGTTACATTATAGGGCATATTATGTTTTGCACACTCTCGGATGTGACATTGTCAGCATGCCAGAAATATTTTTTTGATTATGTTATGTGCATATATATAAATTGTATAAATGTTGAAATTGTTGTATTTTATAATTTTGGTGCAAATTAAATTTTGGAAGTTCACTTTTGTGATATTTGGCACCATTTTGACCACTTTGTATAGTTGTGAGCTAGCCTATTGCGGGACCAATTATGACAAAGTGTTATGTTAATAATTATTTTTATGTATTTACATTAGGGATTATTTTAATAACGCACTTATCTTATCAGTTTGTCTTTATTAATATAATTTCTAATGTTTTATTGGATACATTAAATATTTTGTCTCTAAAGTTCTTAGTATCCTATCGGTATTAACTTTAGGAACATAATATTTAATGTATGTAGAAGCTGCTTATGTGTTGTGATTCGGGACCCTTAAGTGGGATTATAATTGCATAAGAGCTCTAATACTAGGTGGTTACATTCTAGTGCAACTATCCATGTTTCGAACTCTTTGCAGCAATTCAGAAGCAAGAGGAGGCTAAATGATGGACAGCTGATGATCACAGTGAGAAATGGAGCTAATGTGAAAGTGGAGCACATAAGAGTAGTTGCCTTAAAATTATGTACTGGACATGAGTTAATTTTGAAAGATATTGTTTATGTACCTTCTATGAAAAGGAATTTGGTTTCAGTT
The DNA here is from genome assembly GCA_019955255.1 of Castanospermum australe. Taxonomy (NCBI): domain Eukaryota; kingdom Viridiplantae; phylum Streptophyta; class Magnoliopsida; order Fabales; family Fabaceae; genus Castanospermum; species Castanospermum australe. The sequence continues at coordinate 855,425 of NSJW01000473.1, forward strand.
TCAGTTTTGGATAGTTGTGGTTACTCATTTCCCTTTAGTAATAAAAGGGTGACATTATATTATGACTCCGTTGTTGTTGGTTCTGGTGCATTGTGTGATGGTTTATATTTGCTAGATGTCATTTCTATTGGCCAATAATATTTCGATGTTAATACTGTCATTGAAAATAAACGACGCAGAGTTTCTGAAAATTCATCTATGCTTTGGCATAGGCATCTGCGGTATATTTCTAGTGAGAGAATGGAGAGGTTAATTAGGAAAAATATTTTACATAATTTGGATTTCTCTTATTTTGATACATGTGTTGATTGCATTAAGGGAAAGCTTACAGCTAGAGTTATAAAGAGTGCGGTTATTAGGAGTGAAGGAGTTTTACAGTTGATACATACGGATATTTGTGGGCCCATTACTCCTACTGCTTTGGGAGGTTTTAAGTATTTCATCACCTTAATTGACGATTTTTCTTGATTCAGTTGGATTGACTTGCTCCTTGAGAAATTTGAATCTTTGGATGCTTTTAAAGTATTCAAGGCAGCTGTTGAATTGAAATTCAGTAAATAGGTTAAATGTGTGAGATCTGATAAAGGTGGTGAATACTATGACAGATATGATGAAACTGGCAGAAATCTTGGACCTTTTGCTAGGTTCTTCCAGGAGTGTGGTATTGAAGCATAGTATACTATGCCTAGTACTCTTCAACAAAATGGGGTTGTTGAGAGGAGAAATTGTACCCTCATAGATATGGTGAGGTATATGCGCAGTCATTCTACTTTACCACAGTTTTTATAAGGAAATGCATTGCGAACTGCTATCTATATTTTGAATCATGTGCCCAGTAAATCTATGCCGAAGACTTCTTATGAATTGATGACAAGTAAAAAGCCTAATTTAAGGCACTTTCGTGTTTGGGGTTGTAAAGCAGAAGTGAGACCCTATAATCCACAATTAAGAAAACTAGATCCCAAGACCATTAGTGATTATTTTATCGGCTATTGTATTGGTTCAAAGGGTTCAAGATTCTATTGTCCTACTTACTTCACTAGAGTTATTGAATCCAAAGTTCTGAAAACTAGACCGGACCGGCCAATTCAACAGATCGGACCAGGAACCGGTCCCCTCACCGGTTTGGGCGAACTCCCAAAATCGGTAGGGTCAAAAACTAGTCAAAAATTGGTGAACTGGTTCCAAACCAGCTGAACTGGTCAACCAGGCACCGTTCTGAACTGTTGACGATTCTGATCCTTTCTTTTTTGAACAGCTGCTAAGGTAAATGATGTCGTTTTGTTCGTATTTTTACAAAACAAAAAAAAAGTCGACGGCGTCGTTTTGGGCTGGAGGGTTGAAAACCCTAGCCAGCAGCGTCCGCCTTCACAGCTCCCACATACCCTAGCCAGCAGCGCCAGCGTCCACAGCGTCTGCCTCTACAGCTCCCACATCCCACGTCCCGCGTCCGCATCTGCCTCCCCAGTCCACTCCTGCGTCCTGTGTCCATGTCAGCTTCCACACACGACTCCCTCCCCGCCTTCATCATCGAGCGAACTTCCACCGTCAAGCTTCCACCTTTGGGCCTTCCGTTCTATCGCCGCTGCCATCCGTGTGAGCTTCCACCTTTGGGCCTTCCGTTCCACCTTCGGGTCCGTCCGTCTGTGCAAGTTTCCATCGCCGCCATGCTAGCCACCATCTGCCACAGCCACCGCCGATGCCGCGCCAACCTCTACCTGCAGCTACCGACGTGATGCCACCTCCACCTGACATTATCTCTATTGCTTGTAAGAAATGCACTCCATTGATTATGTGTATTATTGACTCTGTAATGTTGATTGTTATTTTCCATAGTTGTTCTATGTTATGTTGTTGGCTCATAAGCTTATTAGTTAATCTTCCAGAGCATTGATTTAGATTTGTTACATTTGATTTGTATGCTAATTGTTAATTTAAATTTGTTACATTTGATTTGTATGCTAATTGTTAAATGCCCATGTCCAAATCAGTTAAAGTTGTAGATTTTGTAATTTTGTTTCATCAAGATATGGATAATTCTAATAATCAGACAGGAGAAAACAATACTGTTGACCAGCAATCTTCCTCAGGTTCTAATCATGGAAAAAGTGATCCAGCATGGAAACATGTTAGTTTAGCTCATTAAAATGGAAAGCCAGTGTACACATGTATGTTTTTTTTGACATGATATAAAGGAGGAGGGATTAATAGGATGAAACAGCATCTTACAGGGAAACAAGGATAAATATTTTCGTGCAAAAAAGTTCCTCATGATGTTAAATGCCAAATGTTATTACATTTGGAATAAATAAAAAGAAATAAGGATGATAAAGTGAGCTTTGGTGATGATTATGATGAAGCAAAGGAACAAGAAGAATAAGAGATTACTCCCCACCTCCACCAACTAAGATGCAACGTATTGGAGACAAAGGCAAGAGAAAAGCAAGTACTTCTCAACTAATTGGTAACTATTTTTCACCAAGGATAACTCCAGGAGTCCAACTAAGTTTAAAAAGTGTTTTTACTAGCAAAGAGGTCATACAAAAGGCTAAATTGGGAATAACTAGATGGATTGTTGATGCAGACATTTCATTTAATGCAATTCAATCACCCTATTTTCAAGCTGCATTAGATGATATTGCTGTTATTGGACCTGGTTTTAAAGGTCCATCTTATTATGAAATGAAGGTTCACTTGTTGAGAGATTTTAAGAAGGAGTACCAGCTACTTATTGATAGTTATCGAAGCTCAATGGAAAGAAACTGGTTGTATACTTATGGCTGATGGTTGGGCTGATCAAAGGCAACGAACTCTAATCAAATTTTTAGTGTATTGTCCAGCTGGTATGTCCTTTCTGAAATCTATTGATGCTTCAGATATGATGAAAAATGCCACAACATTATTTAACTTGTTTGTTGATGTTATTGCATGGGTTAAGCCTAGTAATGTTGTGCATGTGATGACTGACAATGCAGTCAATTATGTGGCAGTTGGGAGACTTATTCATAATAAGTATGAACATATTTTTTGGTCTCCTTATACTGCCCTTTGCATGAATCTCATTTTGAAAGATATTGGCAGCATGCCCCATATAGCTAACCTTGCATCCCGTGCTTCAAAGATAACTATATTTGTTTACAACCATATGGTGTTTTTTTGTCTTGGCTTAGAAAAAGGCCAAGTTGGAAGGAAGTTTTTCGTCCAGGAGCTACCAATTTTGCTACTATTTTTTTTACTTTAAAAAGTATTTATGAACACAAGGAAGACTTGCAAGCCTTGGTTGTAGACAAACACTTCACTGGACACAAGCTAAGAAGAAGTGTTAGTGAGAAAGCTATTATTGATATTATCTTGGATAATAAGTTTTGGCATGATTGCCTTACTGTGGTGAAGATTATAGGCCCTTTAATTAGATTGTTGAGAATTGTAAATGCTGATGAAAAGCCTTCATTGGGATATGTATATGAAGGTATGCAAAGGGCTAAAAATGCTATCAAGCATATGTTTAAGAACATAAAAAACTTGTACAAGCCTTATATAGAAATCATTAAGACTCGATGGGATAAGCAATTGCATCAAAATCTCCATACAGCATCTTACTTTTTGAATCCTACTTTCTTTCATGATGAAGCATAGGGTCATGCAAGGTTTACTTAACTTGATATAAAAAGCTTTTACAGTGATTCAATTAAAGCAATGAAGGAGATACAGGTGTATCAGGAACGTAAGGAAAGTTTGATAGGCTAAATGCTTTGAAAGCAGCCAAGGAGTTTCAACCGAGTAAATAATTTTATATGCTGATTTGTTTTAATATTTTGAAACCTATAATATATAATTGATGATTGATCTTGAGAATTATATTTCATATCTATGTAGATCTATGGTGGACATTGTTTGGCACTAGTACTCCATATTTTGAAAAAGATAACATATTGTGTCCTTAGTCAAACAGCTTCTTTCCCAGGATGTGAGTGAAATTGGAGTCTTTTTGAAAAAATTTATACTAAAAGGAGGAATAGGCTAGAGCATCAAAGACTCAGTGATCTTGTGTATTGTGACTTATAACTTGCGTCTTAAATCCAAGTATATTAATAATTTAAGTATTTTATATTTAACACTTCTATATTAATGATGTCATTTATTATGTTTAAAACTTTAGGTTAGTAAGCTAAAAAATTATTACAATACTTTATTTATTTATTCTCAGTTGCATCAAAAGAAAAGGACCTATGATCCAATTGATTATAAAAGTATTGACACAGTTGGCTTTTGGGTGATGGAAGAAGATCCTGAGCCAGAGTTTACTAATGAAGAGATTGAAAGTTTAATCTATCAAGACAATGTCATTTCTTCTTATCATGTTGGTGAGTCTTATTCTTATAGTTTTATATAAAAGCATAGGCATTATGTATTATTATTAACTAAATCTTTTATTTTTGTTAGAAGGTGGAGATATTGATACTGAATTTAGTATGCCTGAAGCAACAATGCAATCTTCATTTGACGATGATCATGATGGTGGAGATGAACAATAAGATGATCTTTTTGATAAAGATATTCAACAAATTAATGCTGATTATGATGATCCTGTTTAATTTGTGAACTTTTTTATGACTACTTTTGATGGAATATTGTTAAACTTGTGTTGTTTACTTGTTTAAGATTGTTATTGTTAGTATGATTGACTATGATGGTGGATTAATATTGTGTTGGTGTAAGACTGTAAATTGTGAACTATGTGAATTATGTTTATTTTGGTTAATTTGTATGCTATATTACTATATGGATTAATGTTGTGTTACTTATATGAATGTGATATTTTTTTACTTTATGACACTATTTTTTTATGTTTCAAATAAATTTATTATTGATTTGTATTGTATTTTTATAATTTTTCTTTATTTTATTAGTATATAAATAATTATATATATATATATATATATAAATATACTTATATTTATATATAAATATAAATATATATTTAATTATATTCCGGTTTGACCACGGTTAAACCATTGAACCTTGAATCAGTACCTTGACCGGTTAAGTAACCGATTCGATTTTCATAACCTTGATTGAATCTGATCAGACAGTTTGTTTTGAGGGTGAGTCGGAGTATGGTACTAGTCTGGGGTCATGTGTTGTTGATTTTAGAGAGGAGCGAGTTGTTGTTCCTGCACCTATTGTCCCTGTTTAGGAGATAGTGACATCTCCTATGATTTATGATGAGGATGTTGATTCAGTTATTAATGTTGATATTCCTCAATAGGTTGAAAGTGATGAACAGAATCAAGATGTTGTTTTGGCTCTACTTAGAAGATTAGAAAGAGTTCCTAAATCTACTAAGTCTAAGGGATTCAGAGATTATTTTGTTTGTTTACAGGAACATGAATTTAATTCTGTTGAGAACTCTGATCCTATTTCTTTGCAGGAGGCCATTTCTAGTCTACATAATTCACAATGGTTTGTTGCTATGGAGGATAAATTGGCTTCTATGAGAAAGAATAATGTTTGAGAATTAGTAGAGTTACCTGCTGGCTGTAAAACAGTTGGTTGTAAATGGGTCTTTAAAGCCAAGCGTGATGCCAGAGGTGAAATAGAGAGATATAAAGTCAGACTTGTTGCTAAGGGTTACAAGCAGAGAAAAGACATTGATTACAAGGAGACGTTTTCTCCTGTATCCGCTAAAAACTCCTTACATGTTGTGATGACATTGGTGGCTCATTTTGACTTAGAGCTTCACCAAATGGATGTCAAAGCAGCGTTCTTAAAAGGTGATTTGTATGAAGATATGTACATGGATCAGCCTGATGGTTTCGTTGAAATTGGCAAGGAACACATGGTGTGCAAATTGAAAAGATCAATTTATGGTTTGAAACAGGCTTCCAGACAATGATATCTAAAATTTGATGAGATTGTTTGCTCTCTTGGTTTCAAAGAAAATACTGTTGATCAATGCATTTATTAGAAGAATAGTGGGAGTAAATTTATCATTATTGTGTTTATTGTTGATGACATTCTTCTGGCCAGTAATAATGTCAGGTTCTTAAATGAGACTAAACAGATGTTGACATCACATTTTGATATGAAAGATCTTAGCGATGCTTCTTTTGTTTTGGGCGTAGAGATTTATCGTGATAGATTGCGTGGCATTCTTGGTTTATCTTAGAAAGGTTATGTTGAAAGGATTTTGAACAAATTCAACATGAAATCCTGTAATCCTTGTGGAAAAGGATGAGAGACTTTCTAATATCCAGTATCCTCGGAATGATAAAGAAAGAGCAAATATGGAAAGGGTTCGGTATGCTTCCGTAGTTGGTAGTTTAATATATGCTTAAGTTTGTACACGTCTTGATATAGCTTATGCTATTAGTGTGCTTGGTAAATTGATAATTGAATTTTATCAAACTTAATTATTGCATTTGGTTAATGATTTTAGGGCTGTTTAGTGTGTAATTAATAGTTTTTTGGTCTAAATTGGACTTTGGGGTTTTAATTGGATTTAATTCATTTTCGTGTTAATTTTTCAGATTTATATTGTTCCAGTATTTTGATCATAACTTTTGTTCTAGGTATCTGATTAACCTCATTCTTGTTTCGTTTTGTAGATAACTCAAAGAGCTACAAATGGTATTGGAGGCTTGAAGGCTAAATTCGGACAAGAAGGTAGTCAAAACTGGAGCCAAAGTCAGTCACAGAATTCTGGAACTATGTTTAGTTAATTGCACTTAACTTTGTAATTAGAAGCCCAAATTACATGGGACCAAAGCCATTAGTTATGTTTTAATTTGGGCCAGTTTTGGAGCCCCTGACCTGGTTTAGTTTTAGGTTGAAAATAGCATATTAGGGCAACACGAACAGCAACTTTTGACATTTGGGAAATGTTAGATCTAACGCCTCTCTTCTTTTCTCTCTTCTGTTCATCTTGTTCTTCTTTTTCTTTCTTTTTTCGTTTTCTGTTTGTGCACAGCCATGGTAGGCTAACTTTTCGTTCAATCAACCCATGAGTTGAGAATTCTGTTGTTGAATCCAGAGGACTCGTGCTCTCCATGAACTAGATCCGTTTCTCTTTCCCCTTTACTCGAATTGAGCAACACGATTGTGTAAGTTGAATCTGAGCGGATGAGGTTTGTCTATGATTTATGTATTTTGATCATCCAGGAGAAGGGATTAAATGTTAGATTTAATATTTGAGTTGATTAACCCAAGGGATTTAAAATCAAAAACAGGTTGAAGTGAACACTGTGCGATGGCATGAGTGAACGCGCCAAGGGTTTGATTAAATGCTAGGTGATTGTCCAGTAGAGAGGGTTCCTATATGAATGCAGGGATTCCGATTTGTTTAGGGTCAACCACAAAATTCAGTAATTCTTTATCCAGTGACGGATGTCCTTGAAACCTCAATTCTGGGTTGGTTGATTGCTTTTATTTGTTTAATTTCGTTTTATCTCTTACTCTAATTTCGTTTTATATCTTGCTTTAATTTCAATCGAATTAAATCTCCCCCCTATTTATTGTTCTGTTTTTTTTCAATTGAGTGATTTATTCCTACGCAAAATTCCTTGGGAGACGATTCAAGTTGTCCTATATTACAAATTTATTTATAAGCCTGGTTAATTTGAGTGAGTTCGACAGTTCACGTCAAATTTTGGCGTCGTGGTCGGAGAAATTTTGCATTATTCTTTTGATCTCAATTATTGCATATTAATAGTAAATTAGAGTAGAGTAGCTGTGTTTCATTTTGCTCCTTTTTCTACACTTGAGTAGAGTAGAGTAGCTTAGTAGCGTTAAAAGTGTCAAAAGTGTCGCATAATTGGACTAATTTGTGGAGTTAGGTGCTGAGGCTTAGGTATCCAAAGTTTATCCACCATCCTGAGCAAAACTAACCCTTTTAGGGTTAATCTGGGGTCAAAATCTTGAAATTCCTTCATCTGGTATGAGTTTTCTTGTCAAATTCTATTGTTTAGACCACTTTTTTTTTTTTTTTTATTTTCATGATTTTTAAAAATCACCAAAAAATTTACAAAAAAATCAAAAAATACATTTTAGAATTTTACTGTGGTGGTCCCATAATTTTTAAAATTCATTTGATAGTGTTTCTATTTTATTTTTGGCTAATTTCTTAGTGTAGTTTACATATTTTGTATGCTGTTAGTGTTTTTTGCCTGTTATGCTTTATGCTGTATGACTAGGAGTAGTAGCAATGCACATGACCTGATTGCTTTTGATCTTGAAATAGAGAGAACATTGCATGTTGTTAGAAGGGCTTCTAGGCTAAGTCATAGAATTGTTACTGAACTTGATCTTGAGTCTGAGCATATTCAGCATATTGAGCATTCTGATTCTGTTCCATGTGTTAATTTTTTTAGTTCTTCTAATAGTGTAGATTTTACTTATTCTAGTGGTAGTTTCATCAATTCTGAGAGCATGGATAATAGAACTTTAAAGGAATTGGCTGCACCTAACGTTAATTATTAACCTTTGTACATCCAATATCCTGATCTTGATGCTGACTTTGAGCTTAAATCTGGTTTTATCCATTTGTTTCTCGAGTTTCATGGTCTTGCAGGTGAGGATCCACATAAACATTTGAAGGAGTTCCATGTGGTTTGCAGCACAATGAAACCACAAGGAATTGATGAGGAGCAGATTAAATTGAGAGCTTTTCCTTTCTCTCTAGATGGAGGAGCTAAGGACTGGATGTACTGCCTTCAACCCTCATCCATTAGAAGCTGGAATGACATGAAGAGATTATTTCTGGAGAAGTTTTTCCCAGCCTCAAGAGCCACTACAATCAGAAAAGAGATATGTGGCATAAGGCAAGCAAATGGAGAGAATTTTGCAAGAATACTGGGAGAGGTTCAAGAGGCTATGTGCAAGCTGTCCACACCACCAGATATTTGATCAGTTGCTGGTAGTATACTTCTATGAAGGCTTGTTACCCATGGACAGAAAATATGGTGGATGCAGCCAGTGGTGGAGCTTTAGTTGATAAGACACCTGCTGCGACCAGAGAATTGATAGCAAATATGGCAGCTAATTCCCAACAATTCGGGCACTAGAGCAACCAGCAGTGGGGTGTTCTCAATTCAAGCACCCCCAGTCCAATATCACAATGCCCAAAAACCAGTAGTAGTGTCCAGTGCAGACCACCAGAGACTGGAAAATAGACTAGACAAATTGATCCTCATTAGTAAGGCAATTGGCAGTGACACAAACAGTGCAGTCTCCCACTCCACAGATAAGCAGACCATGTGGTATCTGTTCTGATTTAGTCCACCCCACTGATGCTTGCCCAACTCTGCAAGAGGGCACCTCTCCAGACCAATCAGTAGTTGCAGTAGGAGTCTTTTCCTGGAAAGCCACAGTATTAGCAGCAACATAATCTATTTTCAAACACTTATAATTCTGGCTAGAGAGATCATCCAAACTTAAGGTGGAACTAGAACCAGAACCAGATTCAGAACCAGAACCAGCAGAATTTTCCACAATACCAACATAGGCAGTTTCCACAGCACAAACAGAATTTCTAATAGTCTGCACCACCACAGCCAGTGCAACAGCGGCCACCAGCACAACAGCAGACCAGTAGTGGTCCTTCACTGGAAGATTTGGTGAATCAGCTTGCAACGAACAGTTTGGAATTCCAGCAGAGAACTGAATCTTCCATTCAGAATTTGCAAACTCAGATTGGGCAGTTAGCAACATCACTGAACCAGCTCCAACCCTAGGGATCTAACAACTCTCTTCCTTCACAGATAATTCCCAATCCGAAGGGAAATATCAGTGCTATATCCCTAAGGTCTGGCAAGCAACTAGAAAGAGTTCAAGCAAGTTGCAGTTAAGGCTGAACCAACCCCAAAAAAGGAGAAGACTGATGCTAAGAAAAGTGAAACATTGAAGCAAGGTAATGATGAGTCTGAAACCCCATCCCTCTACCTTTCCCTCAGAGAGCCCTTCAATCCAAAAAGTTGACAAAGAAAGCACAAGAGAAGGAGATCCTAGAGACATTCAGAATAGTTGAAGTCAATATCCCTCTCTTAGATGCGATCAAGCAGATTCCCAAATATGCCAAATTTATGAACGGAGTTATGTACCAACAAGAGGCGACTAAAGGGGAATGAGCAAGTGAGCTTGAGCCAGAATGTGTCAGCACTCATCCAGCCTATGCCTAAGAAGTGCAAAGATTCAGGGACATTTACTATTCTTTGCATAATTGAAAATTGTAAATTTGATGATTGCATGTTAGACTTAGGTGCTTCCATAAATGTCATGCCTGAATCTGTTTATAATTTTCTTGGTCTCGGTCCTTTGCGTGCTACTGGTGTTGTTATCCAGTTAGCTAATAGGAATAATGCTCACCCTGCTGGTCTGATTGAGGATGTTTTAGTTAGAGTAAATGAATTAAGATTCCCTGCTGATTTTTACATTTTAGAGATGGAGGGTGAGTCTCCAAGCAGTGGACCCCCGATTATTCTCGGGAGGCCTTTCTTGAAAACAGCTAGGACTAAGATAGATGTGCATTCTGGTACTCTTTCCATGGAATTTGGTGCTAGTATTGTGCATTTTAATATCTTTGATGCCATGAAACATCCTAGGGAAGAGCATTCAGTTTTGTGCATTGATGTGATTGATGATGTGGTTGATGATGTTTATGCTGAATTGTATGTTGATTATCCAGATTTTACATTTGTTAATAACGCTATTGTTTGTGGTTATACTGATAATGAATGGTGCCCTGTTTGCACTGAATTTTCATGGTTTTCGAGTTTTTGTGATGCACTAGATAGTGATGGTGATTATGATTTAAGTTGGTGATTCTGACTTGCCTGCTGATGTTAATTCTGATGTGAACATTGTGCAGTCTAGGCAAAGTTCTGCTTCTTTGAATTTATTTTCAGGCACTACAGGTTCAACTGATGTACATGCTGCAAATTGGTGCAACCCACCAAGCTTTTTCCCTCTACTGAGCAGCCGCCTAAGTTGGAGCTAAAATCTCTGCCTGATTACTTAAAATATGCCTTCCTGGAGGAGAATGAGTAGCTGCCAGTCATTGTGACAAGAAACCTTCTACCTGATCAAGAGGAGCAGCTGCTGAGATTATTGAAGGAAAATAAGAAGGCGATTGGGTGCACTTTAGCTGACATTGTTGGCATTAGCCCTTCCATGTGCATGCATCGAATTTCATTGGAAGAGGGTGCTAAGCCAATGAGACAACCTCAGAAGCGCCTGAATCCCCTTATTTTGGATGTGGTGAAGAAGGAAGTGACTAAGCTCCTGCAAGCTGGCATTATCTACCCCATCTCTGACAGCTAGTGGGTCAACCCAGTTCAAGTAGCTCCTAAAAAGTCTAGGAGTCACTGTAGTGGCCAACCAGAAAAATGAGCTAATTCCTACAAGAGCTCAAAACAGCTGGAGAGTCTGCATAGACTACCGGAAGCTCAACCAGGCCACCCGCAAGGATCACTATCCTTTACCCTTTATTAATCAGATGTTGGAGTGGTTGGCTGGCAAGTCTCACTATTGTTTCTTGGATGGCTACTCAGGCTACTTCCAAATCCATATTGCACTTGAAGATCAAGAGAAGAAGACTACCTTCACATGCCCCTTTGGAACATTTGCATACAGAAGGATGCCCTTTGGACTCTGCAATGCGCCTGGAACCTTTTAGCGGTGCATGGTAAGCATCTTTTCTGAATTTTTAGAGGATTGCATGGAAGTATTTATGGATGATTTTACTGTGTATGGGTCTTCTTTTGATGCATGCTTGGGTAGTTTGGCTAGAGTCTTGAATAAATGCATTGAGACCAATCTTGTGTTGAACTTTGAGAAATGTCATTTCATGGTTGAGTCAGGGATAGTTTTAGGACACATAGTGTCTAGAAAGGGTATTGAGGTAGATCCTGCTAAGATAGATGTTATTACTGCTTTACTTTACCCCGCGTCTGTGCGGGAAGTGCGTTCTTTTCTTGGTCATGCAGGATTCTACCAACACTTTATCCAAAACTTCAGCAAGATTGCTCGGCCCCTGTCCAACCTTCTGCAGCACAACATAGATTTTGTGTTTGATGATGAGTGTAAGTCGACCTTTAATCAATTGAAGCGCTGCCTGACCATAACTCCGGTGATCTAGTCGCCAGATTGGTCTATTCTATTTGAGCTGATGTGTGATGCCTCCAACTATGCTGTTGGTGCAGTTCTTGCTCAGCAGGTCAATAAGGCCCCTCATGTCATTGCCTATGCCTCCAAGACTTTGGATTCTGCCCAGTCTAATTACACAACCACTGAGAAAGAACTTTTGGCTGTAGTTTTTGCACTTGATAAGTTTAGGTCATATATGCTAGATACTAAGGTGATTGTCTTTTTCTGACCATGCAGCCTTGAAGTTTCTTTTGAAAAAGGCAGATGCTAAGCCTTGACTCATTCGGTGGATGTTGTTGCTCCAAGAATTCGACATTGAGATTAAGGATAGAAGTGGAGCAGAGAACTGGGTAGCTAATCACTTGAGTCGGATCACTCACCATCCTTTTGACCTCTCTTCCATTCAGGATGATTTTCCTAATAAGCAGCTTTTACAGTTGCAAGGTAAGCTTTCATGGTATGCTGACTTGGTAAATTATTTGGTTGCTGGTGTTTTTACCTGCTAATTCCACTAGGGCTCAGAGTCTAAAATTAAAAAGTGAATCTAAATACTATGTTTGGGATGACCCTTATTTGTGGAGATTCTGTAACGACCAAGTAATTAGGAGATGTGTGCCTGATAATAAATTTCATTCCATTTTACATTTTTGCCATGCTTCTGCCTGTGGTGGTCACTTTGGACCCCAAAGAACTACTAGGAAAGTGTTAGATTCTGGTTTATTTTGGCCTTCCTTGTTTCATAATTTACATCTGTTTTGTAAGTCATGTGAGAACTGTCAGAGGGTAGGGAGTATTTCCCGTAGGCATGAGATGCCCCAGCAACCTATACTGTTTTGTGAAGTTTTTTTGATGTTTGGGGTATTGATTTTATGGGTCCATTTCCTGTTTCCCATGGTTTTACTTACATATTGCTGGCTGTTGATTATGTCTCAAAAATGGGTTGAGGCGAAAGCCACCCGGACTGATGATTCTGCTGTGGTTTGTAGATTTTGTCAGATCTCACATTTTCTACAGGTTTGGTATTCCTAGAGCTATTATCAGTGACCAGGGCTCTTATTTTTGTAACCGAAGGATGGGTGCTTTGTTACGGAGTATGGAGTGATTCACAAGGTTGCCACAAACATACCACCCACAGACCAATGGCCAAGCTGAAATCTCGAACAGAGAGATTAACCAAATCCTTCAGAAGACTGTTAACTCTAACCGAAAAGATTGGAGCAAGAGGCTAGATGACGCTTTGTGGACATATCGAACTGCCTACAAGACTCCGATTGGGATGTCTTCTTATCGGCTTGTCTTTGGTAAGGCATGTCATCTTCCAGTAGAGTTGGAGCATCAGACATATTGGGCCATTAAGCAGTGCAACATGGATTTGGCTCAGTCGGGAGCGGAGAGGAAGCTGCAATTACAAGAGCTGGAAGAAGCTTAGATTGGATGCCTATGAGAGTTCGCGTTTATACAAGGAAAAGGACAAAAGCATTCCATGATAAGTAAATCCTGAGAAAAGAGTTTGTTGTGGGTTAGAAAGTCCTCTTATTTAACTCTCATATCAAATTTATGCCTGGTAAACTTAGATTTGGATGGGATAGTCCTTTTGTTGATTACTAATGTTTTTCCTTTTGGTGTAGTGGAACTGTGTGATGAGCGGACCAGGAGGACTTTCACAGTGAATGGACATCGCCTTAAGCATTTTTATGAGGGACCCCAGCAGCAGCTTGTGGAGGCAGAGATTAGGCTCACTGATGCCACGTACCCTCCCTAAGGAGGATAGGGAGTCTTCTTCCTCTTTTCTCTATTTTTCTTTTCTTTTTCTTTGCACTTTTAATTTTAACTTTGATTGTTAATAACAGAATTTTGTGAATAATACAGTCTAAATCCTCCTTGTGATAATTGTTGAGATGTACATAGTGTTGAACTTGGATATTTTGTTTTTGATGGATCATTCTGGTTGGACTGAATTTCTCAACTCTTAGATTATCTGACTTGATAGTTGATTTTATGATGCTGATTACGTGCTGGTATTGACCCTTGTCAGATTTTTGGGCCTATGTGAATGAAATTTATTTTTTGCCATTCTTTCTTTCTTGTGTGCTTCTGTTCATGATTTTGTTCTCTAGAACTTGCCCTTTTTCTTTTTGAAACTGCATTTTTCACTGGCATGCATAAATATGATAGAGGCCTTCTTTCTTTCATTGATCACTTTGGCCAGATAGCCATCCCTTGCATTATATTCCCGTTGGTTAGCCCCCTCATGCCTTTTTTGTATCATCCTTATCTTAGCCACATTATAAGCCTAAGTGTAAAACCATTTTATTCCGCACCTTGAAAATTTATTGAACATTGGTTTCACCTTCGTGTTATGTTTAAGTGTGGGGGTTGCCCAGGGCGTGCAACATTTTAAGTGTGGGGGGAGGTATTGAGGTATTTGATGCTAATTGTCATTTGACATTAGATTGGTCATTGTTCTTGTGTAAGTAATTGTGGAATTCTTAAAAAAAACAAAAAAAAAACAAAAAAAAAATTAGAAGAAGAAAAATCTGAAAAAAATATATATATATGATAAAAAAATGTCAATTTGAGAAAAATTTGGTGTAATGATGAGTTTTGGGGAAGGAAAAGAGTTTTGTTGAAAAAGGCAATTTGTTTGTAAAAGTGCATTTCATCACTTAGTTGGTTTTGAGCAAACCTTTGTGTTTTCTTGACTAATGCTCTTTTAAATTTCTTGGGTGCTTAACCTTTCATTTCCAAACTTGTCCATGCCTTCACCATAGCCCCATTACAACCTTGAATAATAAGTCCTCTTAATTTGTGCATGCATGTGTTTTGAGTAGTGGAGAAGTAGAATTTGAGCAAGCTTATAGTAGGGCAATTTTCTTGAGTGAAATTTGAGTGATACACTTACTACCCTATACACTTGAGAGATTGATTGAGAGCATACATTGAGAGGCCATTTTGCGTGATTAGCATCATCAATTGAGATTGCCATGTTTTATAATTTGAGATGAGGAAATTTCTGTCATGATTGGTTGATCTTTCAAGTTTTGCATTCTTGACAATTGTTAGAAAGGAGATGTTTATCTTTTCGTCTTTATCTTTGTTTTATTATTTCTTTAGTTTAGTTTTGAGTTTTTAATTTTGTCCAAGAGTGCAAAAGGATAAGTGTGGGGGCATTTGATAATTGAATTTTATCACACTTAATTGTTGTATTTGATTAATGATTTTTAGGGCTGTTTAGTGTGTAATTAATAGTTTTTGGTCTAAATTGGACTTTTGGGGTTTTAATTGGATTTAATTCCATTTTCGTGTTAATTTTTTAAGATTTATATTGTTCCAGTATTTTGATCATAACTTTTTGTTCTAGGTATCCGACTTAACCTCAATTCTTGTTTCGTTTTGCAGATAACTCAAAGAGCTACAAATGGTATTAGAGGCTTGAAGGCTAAATTCGGACAAGAAGGTAGTCAAAACTGGAGCCAAAGTTAGTCACAGAATTCTGGAGCTATGTTTAGTTAATTGGGCTTAACTTTGTAATTAGGAGCCCAAATTATATGGGACCAAAGCCATTAGTTATGTTTTTAATTTGGGCCGGTTTTGGAGCCCCTGACCTATTTTAGTTTTAGGTTTAAATAGCAGATTAGGGCAACACGAATAGCAGCTTTTGACATTTGGGAAATGTTAGATCTAACGCCTCTCTTCTTTTCTCTCTTCTGTTCATCTTGTTCTTCTTTTTCTTTCTTTTTCGTTTTCTGTTTGTGCACAGCCATGGTAAGCTAACTTTCTGTTCAATCAACCCATGAGTTGAGGATTCTGTTGTTGAATCCAGAGGACCCGTACTCTCCATGATGTTTCTCTTCCCCCTTTGCTCGAATTGAGCAACACGATTGTGTAAGTTGAATCTGAGCGGATGAGGTTTGTCTATGATTTCTGTATTTTGATTATCCAGGGGAAGGGATTAAATGTTAGATTTAATATTTAGGTTGATTAACACAAGGGATTTAAAATCAAAACAGGTTGAAGTGAACACTGTGCGATGGCATGAGTGAACGCGCCAAGGGTTTGATTAAAGTTAGGTGATTGTCTAGTAGAGAGGGGTTCCTATATGAATGCAGGGATTCCGATTTGTTTAGGGTCAACCACGAAATTCAGTAATTCTTTGTCCAGTGACGGATGTCCTTGAAACCTCAATTCTGGGTTGGTTGATTGCTTTTAATTTGTTAATTTCGTTTTATCTCTTGCTCTAATTTTGTTTTATATCTTGCTTTAATTTCAATCGAATTAAATCTCCCCCCTGTTATTGTTCTATTTTTTTTCAATTGAGTGATTTAGTCCTACACAAAATTCTTTGGGAGACGATTCAGGTTGTCCTATATTACAAATTTATTTACAAGCCTGGTTAATTTGAGTGAGTTCGACAGTTCACGTCATAAATACTTGAGCAAACTTGGTGTGGGTCATTGGCAAGCTGCAAAGCAAGTTATGAGATATTTACAAGATACTAAAAAGTATATGCTCACTTACAGGAGGTCAGATCACCTTAAGGTGATAGGCTATTCCAATTCTAATTATGGTGGATGCCCTGATGACCATAAATCCACATCGGCATATATTTTCATGTTGGCAAGAGGAGCTATTTCTTGGAAGAGCGCCAAACAGACACTTACAGCTACTTCAACTATGGAAGCAGAGTATATAAGGTTACTCACTAAGCAATTTGGTTGAGAAATCTAATTTCAGAATTTGGTGTTGTGGAGAGTATCTTTAGACCTCTTACCATTTATTGTGATAACTTTGCTGCAGAAGGCTTCTCTCATAACAACGAAAATACTAAGCTCTCAAAGTATTTCGACTCCAAATTTATGTTTGCTAGAGAGAAAGTTCAAGAGTTTCAGACCCGTATTGAATATACGCCTACGGAACAAATGATTGCAGATCCTCTAACCAAAGGTTTGACTATTAAAATTTTTGTAGATCATGTAACCCATATGGGTCTTGTGAGATCTTTTGATACCTTGGATTAGTGGGAGTCTATTTTGTTATGGCAACATTGTATTTGGTTATCATATCTCGAGACCATAAATAAATTTTGTTGCCATTTATTATTGTCATATGATAATGTTTATTGCTGTGCAGTTTTATTTGTGTATTTATTATGGCATATTATTGCAAATATTTTAGACACAGTCTCATTTTGTTTTGTTGAGATTTGTTAAATCTTAGTTAGCATCTTGGGCGGATGCTAAGGCCATTTTGTTTGGAATTGCACAATTGATCACATTTTATGTGCTTTTCCATATATTTTGTATTCCACATTTTGTTGGGTCGTCGAGATGTAACTATCTTACATGCATGATATCAGTAGTCCTATCAGGTATGATTTTTTGTATGTTGATGTATTTACAATCTCATTTTGGACCAATAATTGAGAGTGTTAGCTCAATTTTGACATCACATTGTGGCCACATATTGTTTGATTAATCTAGATAGTCTGAATTATGCTATCCAAGTGGGAGAATGAAAGGTTTTTTTTTTCTATATGAACTAGCATAAATCAGTACAAATTTAGATAAATCCCAGATTAATTAGATTGTCAAAATTACTAGAGCATATTATTAATTTTGTTAAGCCCAAATAAGTGATTAATTTTAATATAGGGTTTATATTGTTATACACTCTCATATATGTAGATTTTATTTTATTATTGGACTTTATTGTAGGCTAAGCTATGATGGACAGGCTTAGCCCATTTGGTAACCTAGGGAGAGGCCCCTACCTTTATCTAGTCAGGGTGTTGGTTGCCCCATACACTTTTGCAAATACTCTGATGAGAAAAAGGGTAGTTTTCTCTCCCTTTTAAAAACACGGAATACTGTTTCATCTTTGGATTTTTTCATGACTTCGATGGACTCTTCTTCCTCCTCTTATTCAGGTACTTCTAATCTTCTTCTAATCCTTATGCTATTATTTTCATGTTAAATTATATATTCCATGATGTTGGATTAAAATTGAGGGGCTTGTTGAAATTTTATAGATTGGTTGCTCTTACAAATTTTAGCATAATTAACTCATCAACCCAATCAATCATAAATATAATTTGACAATTAAATCAATCATTCAATTTAATTTTGGGCACATAATCAAATAAAAATATATCATCATTAAAATTAACATATTCATAATCACACATCATCAAAACCAAAATATCTAACACTTATGTATAAACAAATCCTTAAATTCATCTCTATCTACAATTCTCTTATCAATTTATTCTTAGAACACAAATATATATCCATAATAAAGATCTACTTTTCCCTCTAAGTGTAAGTTGGTATGTGAGTAAATATAACTGTGAAAAATTTATAAATAAATTTTATATATATAATATAATCTTTATACAAAAATTATTTATAAAAATTTTCACTCTCATTTTTTTTCATACCAAAGTAACCGTAAGAGTATTAAAGTATGTGTGTAAAACTTATTACCCGATGCAACATGTTTAACCCCGCACCCAGATGCCACAACCAATTTTTGTGAAGAAAGCTACGTGTAACGGACCCCCACAGGCGACAAACGCTTTGTGGCTGTGTTTGTCTCAAGCTTTTGTTTGCTACTTGCTGACAAATGGTGATGCTTGACCACAGGGTCCATTGGAATCCTCCTTAGGCCTCATGTAGCAATAGACACAATTTTGTTGCTTACTAAGCAAATCATCAAACCCATCATCACAGTCATAAAACCATTATTTTTCAAAATAAAAAGGGAAGAAAGAAAGAAACTAACCCCACCACCATTGATGTAAATAACTGGCCAGGCTCCCTCGTGCTCTGTTCTGATCGTCAATAAACATTATTATAAAAGGGGGTTATATATATCATAAGAGACGTAGAAGATGAGATAAGAAAATCAGACTAGGAGATATTATAAAGTGGAAGATAAGTGAAAGCGACACTAGCTTTAGGGCAATTATAGGGCATTCACTCTATCTGAGGGAGGGAGTAATGATAGTGGAGAGAATTGGGGCAATTGGCTAACTTGACAGAAAAATGCCAACAAGGTAGTGTACAATGCAATTGTACATGGGGCTTTGATTGGTTGCTTTTGTAAGTTGGTGATCACTTACCCTTTAATATCAGCAAGAAATAAATGTCCATTTCTGGGCCCTGGTCTTGCCTTTAACCTTGGGAATGGCCATGGGTTCTCTAGTTTTTGGAATATCTTTCTTTCCTCAACTTGCCTCGCTTGTCTCCCTCCCATTCAATTCCAATCCTCATCAAACTTTAAAACCCACCCAATTTTTTTTGGGGGACTTACTTTTTCTTTTAAAAATCTACTCCCTGTTTCCCATCTTTTCAATTTTTTTTATTAAACAGATAATAGAGGCAAGTTTTTTTTTCCTCTCTCTTTTGCAGTTGTTAATATATTTATAAGCACAAAAAGTTGACCAAAAACAAAATCTTTGAGATGTGCGTGAAACTAATATAGACAATTTTGTTTATTATTCACATAAAGATTTAGAGATTTAAAAATAAAAATCCTTTGCGTCTTAACCTCAAGAATTGACAACACTAATGTTGCAATTTATAATGGTATACTTAAGCACACATCACATATTCATTAAAGCAAGCTAAACGATGTATATTGTCTTGAACAAAAGATGGAATGGAAAGGGTTAAACTTACTTTATTTGGTTCATAATAGTGTTACTATTTGTTCCGTTTCGATATGACCATTCGATGGACAAGACCATAATTTTGGAAAAGAGTTGTGCCAAGGAAGAGACCTACAAAGAAGACTCCAACACTTAACTTAGTATATACAAGGATTTACTCATAGTATCATAGATCGAATGGGTAATTCCATCTTTATGGTATTGGGAGGATTCTTCCAAGTCTTACTGGGCGAAGATTCTCTCCTTAATGGTGTTTTCTTTGGAGAAGTAATTGGTCTCGAATTGGTCCCCGGTTGGATGCTTATCAAGGTGAATCCTTATCTAGTGTTGTTATTTTAGGCCTCGCATGGGCCAATTTGGACTGTGGAACTAGTTAGGCCACGTTCGGTCGTACGAGTCCTTGTAAAGATCTTCTTCTCATTATGTGTTTTGCACGTGGCATATGGACAGTGGCATGATTCCTTATTTCTCGTGACACACCGTGACACACCGTAATATCTCGCATTTTGAGGCATGCACTCATCAAATTTATTATCTCTATAAAAAAAAAATAATTTAATTTTATGAAGTAAAATTTAATTATATTATTTAAAAATTTATTTTAATATTTAATTTTAATAAATAATATTTATGTGATAAGTAATAATGATATAAATTTTAAATGTTGTAATATATTTATTATGATAGTTAATAGATTATAATTTTAAATTTTAAATAGAGAAAATTCAAGAATCAAATATTTTAAATTTTTTTTTTATTATTTTATTTTTTTTATTTAATAATATTTTTATTTTATTTTTAATTTTTCATGAATTAAATTTAAAATTTTAATTCTTTTTTCATTTATTTGAATTAATTAATAATTATTATTAAACTTTATGGCTAAAGAAAAATATTAAAATAATATTAAAAATACTAAAAAAATATTAATATGAGTTCAAAATAAGCAATGAATAATTATATAAAATTAAAAAGATAATGATTCATTAAAAAAAAATTTTAAATTGTTATAAATGATTTTTTTTGGTTTTTATAAAATATTATATTATAAATTTTTAGTAATATTTCATTCTTAAAAAAATATTATTTTCTCTTTCTAAGTTTTCTCATATATACACAGGTGTTATGTTAGTAAAAAAGAAGAGTGATTTGACTTTGTCATCTAAAATTTGACTCTGTCATATGAAAAAAGTATTTGATATTTGATTCTAATAAATAATGATTATATGATAAGTAATTATGAAGTAAATCTTAAATATTGTGATATATTTATTGTGGTAGTTGATATGTAATGATTTTAAATTTTTAATAAGAAGAAACTCATGTATTAAAATTTTTAATTGGTAAAAAAATAAATCTCACCTTTATTATAATTTAAAAATAATCTACAAATCTATATTTTATAAACACCAAATTTCTAATGAATAATTTTTAAAACAATGGTTCTTTAATTAATTTTAAATTTTATTTACTTGATGACATTCTAAATACTTTAAATAATATTTTATTATAAAAATGAAAAAAATTAATTTGTGAACTTAAAAATATTTCAATAAATATCATCATAATTAAAAGATATTATCATATAAATTATATATTTAAATAAATATTGTCCTATCTTATTTTAAAAAGAAAAAAATGTTAATAAAAAAATAATATGTTACAAAATAAATTCAAATAATAGAGAGTACGAATAAATTATACAAAAAGAGAGAATAATAAAAAAGCTTAACTTCTTAAGGGTAACTTAAAATATAAAAACTAAAAAATATGAATAAATAAGAATCTCAATAGCCCTATTCTTTTTAAAAATATAAAAAGTCTAAGTTGGTAGAAAGAAAATAAATAATAAAAACAACTGGCCTAATATTTCAACATATTAATAAAAAAATTATGCCACTAAGGAGTTAAAGCATAGTTTCTTTTGGTATTTTTTTTATGAATTAAATTTAAATATAAATTCTCCTCTCCTCCTAAATTTTCTTCAATAAAGGAAAATATTAAGAGAATATTACAATAGGCTCAAAATAAGTAAAGGATATACAATTTTAAATTATTTATAATTAAAAAAGATAATAATTTGTTGAATATATCTTTTAAAATTACTATAAGTGATTTTTTTTATTAAATTATAACTTTTAAATAATATTATTTTTTCTTTCTAAATTTTTCTGTGCATTACACGGATGTTACACTAGGATATATTAACTAGCTAGCTTCTCCTACATTGGATGATGCAATGACAAAGCAGATCCCACTCGTTGATTCCCTACCATAAAAAGGGTTGTTTTTCTCCGATTTCTCCTCACTTCGTTACATTTTCGCCAAAGTTCTGTCTGTTCCATAGCCTTTCCTAGTTGGTCATTTCCTTGTTCTCGTGTATGCTTGTGAGAAGCTCTGAATAAAATATTCTTAGTGGATTGGTCTAGTTGCTTCCACAAACCCATTTTCGTTTCTATTTGTGATTTTGTTTCTGGGAATAATTATAGGCTTTAGTTTGTAGGAAAACGGTAGTTATTGTTGAGTCAATTTTGTATACATTACATTGATGTTGAATTACCTCATTTTATGTTGAATTATCTTCACTAATTGTTGTTTATCATGATTTTTTTCTAACTTTTTTGTAGGAGTTTATGGGCTAACTTGAAGAGTTGGGCCAAATTTAATGAATAAAAGCATGCTGTCAAGCCCATTGGACCTTTATATTGTGTACAGTAAAATGAAAATAACGGCAGCGGAAAACATGTTGTCTCAAAGTCCATGGAAAGTCAAGACATGGAGTTACATCTTATTAGTTTAGCTAAAAACCTAGTTCATGTGTTTTTGAGGATGAAAACTTGCGTGCTTATGTTTATTGTGAACCATTAAAGAGAAATGAATGAGATAGCCACATGGCAAGATCACATGAAGAAATCAACAACCAAGTAGCAATGCAAGGCTAGAATTACTTGAAGTGTAACCCAAAGCTTTAAAAAGAGCAACTCTTGATATGTAGAAATATTTAAATTGCTTTCCTATTCTTGGAAACTGTCCCTCTTTACTCACATTAATTAAAAGCACTTAAAGATGGAAAAAAAAAAAAGACACTTTCCTTGCTATCCAAGGGTTGTAAAATCAATGAGGTTACACCCTAATGAAAACCTAGAAGAAAAAGCCCAATAGGGCTGCTATTTCGAGTGGGTGAAGTGAACTGTCGAACTCACTCAAATTAACCAGGCTTATAAAGAAATTTGTAATATAGGACAACCTGGATCGTCTCCCAAGGATTTTTGCATAGAACTAAATCACTCAATTAAAAATAAAATAATAAATAGGGGGGTTTTAATTCGATTAAAATTAAAGCAAGAGAAAATTAATGCAAGAGATAAAACGAAAATTAACAATTTAAAAGCAATCAACCAACCCAGAATTGAGGTTTCAAGGACATCCGTCACTGGACAAAGAATTACTGAATCTCGTGGTTGACCCTAAACAAATCGGAATCCCTGCATTCATATAGGAACCCTCTCTACTAGACAATCACCTAACATTTTAATCAAACACATGGGCGCATTCACTCATGCCATCGCATAGTGTTCACTTCAACCTGTTTTGATTTTAAGTCCCTTGGGTTAATCAACCTAAATATTAAATCTAACATTTAATCCCTTCCCCTGAATGATCAAAATACAGAAATCATAAACAAACCTCATGAACAAACCTCATCCGCTCAGATTCAACGTACACAATCGTGTTGCTCAATTCGAGTAAAGGGGGAAGAGAAACGGATTCAGTTCATGGAGAGCACGAGTCCTCTGGATTCAACAGCAGAAACCTCAACTCATGAGTTGATTGAATGGAAAGTTAGCCTACCATGGCTGGAAAAAAAAAGAAAACGAAAAGGAAAGAAAAAAAGAAGAACAAGATGAAGAGAAGAGAGAAAAGAGAAGAGGTGTAGATCTGAAATTTCTCAAAATCAAAAGCTGCTGTTCATGTTACCCTAATATGCTATTTAAACCTAAAACTAAACAGGGTTAGGGCTCCAAAACTGGCCCAATTAAAAACATAACTAATGGCTTTGGTCCCATGTAATTTGGACTCCTCATTACAAAGTTAAGCCCAATTAACTAAACATAGCTCCAGAATTTCGTGACTGACTTTGGCTCCAATTTTGACTACCTTCTTGTTCGAATTTGGCTTCAAGCCTCTAATACCATTTGTAGCTCTTTGAGTTATCTGCAAAACGAAACAAGAATGAGGGTTAATCGGATACCTATAACAAAAAGTTATGATCAAAATACTGGAACAGTGTAAATCTGAAAAAATAGCACGAAAATGAATTAAATCCAATTAAAAGCCCAAAGCCCAATTTTAGACCAAAAATCATTAATTATACACTAAACAGCCCTAAAAATCATTAATCAAATGCAACAATTAAGTGTGATAAAATTCAATTATCAAATGCCCCCACACTTATCCTTTTGCACTCCTGGGCAAAATTAAAAACTCAAAAACAAAACTAAAGAAATGATAAAATAAAAATAAAGACTAAAAGATAAACCTCTACTTTCTAACAATTGTCAAGAATGCAAAACTTGAATAAGGAAACACAAAATTTCAAAAGATCAACCAATCATGACAGAAATTTCTTCGTCTCAAATTATAAAACATGGCAATCTCAATTGATGATGCTAATCACGCAAAATGACCTCTCAAGGTATGCTCTCAATCAATCTCTCAAGTATATAGGGTAGCAAGTGTATCACTCAATTCCACTCAAGAAAATTGCCCTACCATAAGCTTGCTCAAATTCTACTTCTCCACTACTCAAAACACATGCATGCACAAATCAAGAGGACTTATTATTCATGGTTGTAATGGGGTTATGGTGAAGGCATGGACAAGTTTAGAAATGAAAGGCTAAGCACCCAAGAAATTTAAAAGAGCATTAGTCAAGAAACACAAAAAGGTTTGCTCAAAAACCAACTAAATGAAATGCACTTTTACAAACAAGTCGCCATTTTCAACAAAACTCTTTTCCTTCCCCAAAACTCATTATTTACACCAAATTTTCTCAAATTGACTTTTTTTTTTTTCATATATATACATTTTTTTCAGATTTTTTTTTTTCTTTTTTTTTTTTTTTTTTATCTCTCTTTTTTTTTTTTTAGAAAAATTTCACAATTATTTACACAAGCACAATGACCAAACTAATGCCAAATAACAATTAGCATCGGATACCTCCCCCCACACTTAAAATGTTGCACACCCCTGGGCAACCCCCACACTTAAACACAACACTAAGGTGAAACCAATGCTTAATAAATTTCCAAGGTGCAGAATAAAATGGTTTTTACGCTTAGGCTTGTAATGTGGCTAAGACAAGGATGATACAAAAAGGCACGAAGGGGCTAACCAACGGGAATATAATGCAAGGGATGGCTATATGGCCAAAGTGGTGAATAAAAGAAAGAAGGCCTCTATCATATTTATGCATGCCAGTGAAAAAATGCAGTTTCAAAAAGAAAAAGGGCAAGTTCTAGAGAACAAAATCATGAGCAGAAGCACACAAGAAAGAAAGAATGGCAGAAAAATAAATTCCATTCACACAGGCCCAAAATCTGACAAGGGTCAATACCAGCACGCAATCAACATCACAAAATCAACTACCAAGTCAGATAATCTAAGAGTTGAGAAATTCAGTCCAACCAGAATGATCCATCAAAAACAAAATATCCAAGTTGAAAACTATGTACATCTCAACAATTATCACAAGGAGGGTTTCAGACTGTATTATTCGCAAAATCCTGTTATTAACAATCAAAGTTGAAATTAAAAAATGCAAAGAAAAGAAAAATAGAGAAAAGAGGAAGAAGACTCCCTATCCTCCTGAGGGAGGGTACGTGGCATCAGTGAGCCTAATCTCTGCTCCATTGGCTGCTGCTGGGGTTCCTCATAAAAATGCTTAAGGCGATGTCCATTCACTGTAAAAGTACTCCTGGTCCGCTCATCACACACAGTTCTACTGCACCAAAAGGAAAAACATTAGTAATCACAAAAGGACCATCCCATCTAGATCTAAGTTTACCAGGCATAAATTTAAGACTGGAGTTAAATAAGAGAACTTTCTGGCCCACAACAAACTCTTTCTTAAGATTTGCTTATCATGGAATGCCTTTGTCTTTTCCTTGTATAAACGCGAACTCTCATAGGCATCCAATCTAAGCTCTTCCAGCTTCTTGCAATTGCAGCTTCCTTCTCCACCCCGACTGGGCCAAATCCATGTTGCACTGCTTAATGGCCCAATATACCTGATGATGCTCCAACTCTACCGGAAGATGACATGCCTTACCAAAGACAAGCCGATAGGGAGACATCCCAATCGGAGTCTTGTAGGCAGTCCGATATGCCCACAAAGCGTCATCTAGCCTCTTGCTCCAATCTTTCCGGTTAGAGTTAACAGTCTTTTGAAGGATTTGCTTAATCTCTCTGTTCGAGATTTCAGCTTGGCCATTGGTCTGTGGGTGGTATGCTGTGGCAACCTTGTGAATCACTCCATACTTCCGTAATAAAGCATTCATGCTTCGATTACAAAAATGAGAGCCCTGGTCACTGATAATGGCTCTAGGAACACCAAACCTGCAAAAAATGTGAGACCTAACAAAATCTACAACCACAACAGAATCATCAGTCCGGGTGGCTTTCGCCTCACCCATTTTGAGACATAATCAACAGCCAGCAATATGTAAGTTAAAACCATGGGAAACAGGAAATGGACCCATAAAATCAATACCTCAAACATCAAAAAACTTCACAAAACAGTATAGGTTGCTGGGGCATCTCATGCCTACGGGAAATACTCCCTACCCTCTGACAGTTCTCACATGACTTGCAAAACAGATATGAATCATGAAACAAGGAAGGCCAAAATAAACCAGAATCTAACACTTTCCTAGCAGTTCTTTCGGGTCCAAAGTGACCACCACAGGCAGAAGCATGGCAAAAAATGTAAAATGGAATGAAACTCATTATCAGGCACACATCTTCTAATTACTTGTCATTACAGAATCTCCACAAATAAGGTCATCCCAAACATAGTATTTAGATTCACTTTTCAATTTCAGAGTCTGGGCCCTAGTGGAATCAGCAGGTAAAAACACCAGCAACCAAATAATTTACCAAGTCAGCATACCATGGAAGCTTACCTTGCAGCTGTAAAAGCTGTCTCATCAGGAAAATCATCCCGAATGGGAGAGAGGTCAGAAGGATGGTGAGTGATCCGACTCAAGTGATTAGCTACCCAGTTCTCTGCTCCACTTCTATCCTTAATCTCAATGTCGAATTCTTGGAGCAACAACATCCACCGAATAAGTCGAGGCTTAGCATCTGCCTTTTTCAAAAGAAACTTAAGGCTGCATGGTCAAGAAAAGGCAATCACCCTAGTATCTAGCAGATATGACCTAAACTTATCAAGTGCAAAAACTACAGCCAAAAGTTCTTTCTCAGTGGTTGTGTAATTAGACTGGGCAGAATCCAAAGTCTTGGAGGCATAGGCAATGACATGAGGAGCCTTATTGACCCGCTGAGCAAGAACTGCACCAACAGCATAGTTAGAGGCATCGCACATCAGCTCAAATGGAAGAGACCAATCTGGTGGCTTGGATCACGGAGTTGTGGTCAAGCAGCGCTTCAAATGATTAAAGGCCGACTTACACTCATCATCAAACACAAAATCTGTGTCGTGCTGCAGAAGGTTGGACAGGGGCCGGGCAATCTTGCTAAAGTTCTGGATGAAGCGCCGGTAGAATCCTGCATGACCAAAGAAAAGAACGTACTTCCCGCACAGACGCGGGGGTAAGGTAAAGCAGAAAAAATAACATCTATCTTAGCAGGATCTACCTCAATACCCTTTCTAGACACTACGTGTCCTAAAAACTATCCCTGACTCAACCATGAAATGACATTTCTCAAAGTTCAACACAAGATTGGTCTCAATGCATTTATTCAAGACTCTAGCCAAACTACCCAAGCATGCATCAAAAGAAGACCCATATACAGTAAAAATCATCCATAAATACTTCCATGCAATCCTCTAAAAATTCAGAAAAGATGCTTATCATGCACCGCTGAAAGGTTCCAGGCGCATTGCAGAGTCCAAAGGGCATCCTTCTGTAAGCAAATGTTCCAAAGGGGCATGTGAAAGTAGTCTTCTCTTGATCTTCTGGTGCAATATGGATTTGGAAGCAGCCTGAGTAGCCATCCAAGAAACAATAGTGAGACTTGCCAGCCAACCGCTCCAACATCCTGATCAATAAAGGGTAAAGGATAGTGATCCTTGCGGGTGGCCTGGTTGAGCTTTCGGTAGTCTATGCAGACTCTCCAGCTGTTCTGAGCTCTTGTGGGAATTAACTCATTTTTCTGGTTGGCCCACTTACAGTCACTCCAGACCTTTTTGGGGACTACCTGAACTGGGCTGACCCACTGGCTGTCAGAGATGGGGTAGATAATGCCAGCTTGCAGGAGCTTAGTCACTTCCTTCTTCACCACATCCATAATAAGGGGATTCAGGCGCCTTTGAGGTTGCCTCACTGGCTTAGCACCCTCTTCCAATGAAATTCGATGCATGCACATGGAAGGGCTAATGCCAACAATATCAGCTAAAGTCCACCCAATCGCCTTCTTATTTTCCTTCAATAATCTCATCAGCTGCTCCTCTTGATTAGGTAGAAGGTTTCTTGCCACAATGACTGGCAGCTGCTCATTGTCCTCCAGGAAGGCGTATTTTAAGTGATCAGGTAGAGATTTCAGCTCCAACTTAGGCGGCTGCTCAGTAGAGGGAAGAAGCTTGGTGGGTTGCACCAATTTTGCAGCATGTACATCAGTTGAACCTGTAGTGCCTGAAAATAAATTTAAGGAAGCAGAACTTTGCCCGAACTGCACAATGTTCACATCAGAATTAACATCCCCAAGCAAGTCAGAATCATCCATTTTAAATCAGAATCACTATCACTATCTAGTGCATCGCAAAAACTAGAAAAGCATTGAAAATTCAGTGCAAACAGGGCACCATTCATTATCAGTGCAACCACAAACAACAGCATCATTAACAGATACAAAATCTGGATAATCAACACACATTTCAGCATAAACATCATCAATCACATCAATACACAAAACTGAATGCTCTTTCCCTAGGATGTTTCATGGCATCAATGATATTAAAATGCACAATACTATCACCAAATTCCATGGAAAGAGTACCAGAATGCAGATCTATCTTAGTCCTAGCTGTTTTCAAGAAAGGGCCTCCCGAGAATAATCGGGGTCCACTGCTAGAGACTCACCCTCCATCTCTAAAATGTAAAAATCAGCAGGGAATATTAATTCATTTACTCTAACTAAAACATCCTCAATCAGACCAGCAGGGTGAGCATTACTCCTATTAGCTAACTGGATAACAACACCAGTAGCACGCAAGGGACGAGGCCAAGAGAATTATAAACAGATTCAGGCATGACATTTATGGAAGCACCTAAGTCTAACATGCAATCATCAAATTTACAATTTCCAATTATGCAAGGAATTGTAAACGTCCCTGGATCTTTGCACTTCTTAGGCATGGGTTGGATAAGTGCTGACACATTCTGGCTCAAGCACACTCGCTCATTCCCCTTCAGTCGCCTCTTGTTGGTACATAACTCCTTCAGAAATTTGGCATATTTGGGAATCTGCTTGATCGCGTCTAAGAGAGGGATGTTAATTTCAACTTTTCTGAACATCTCTAGGATCTCATTCTCTTGTGCTTTCTCTGCCAACTTTTTGGATTGAAGGGCTCTCTGAGGGAAAGGTAGAGGGATGGGGGTTTCAGACTCATCATTGCCTTGCTTCAATGTTTCACTTTTCTTCGCATCAGTCTTCTCCTTTTCTAGTGTTGGTTCAGCCTCAACTGCAGCTTGCTTGGGCTCTTCTAGTTGCTTGCCAGACCTTAGGATATAGCACTGACATTCCCTTTTGGATTAGGAATTGTCTGTGAAAGAAGAGAGTTGTTAGATCCCTAGGGTTGGAGCTGGTTCAGTGATGTTGCTAACTGCCCAATCTTCCAGTGAAGGACCATTACTGGTCTGCTGTTGTGCTGGTGGCTGCTGTTGCACTGGCTGTGGAGGTACAGACTGTTGGAAATTCTGTTTGTGCTGTGGAAACTGCCTATGTTGGTATTGTGGAAAATTCTGTTGGTTCTGGTTCTGATTCTGGTTCCACCTTAAGTTTGGATGATCTCTCCAGCCATAATTATAAGTGTTTGAAAATGGATTATGTTGCTGTTGATACTGTGGCTTTTTTCAGGAAAGACTCCTGCTTGCAGCTACTGATTGGTCTGGAGAGGTGCCCTCTTGCAGAGAGTTGGGCAAGCATCAGTGGGGTGGAGTGGATCAGAACAGATACCACATGGTTTGCTTATCTTGTGGAGTAGGAGAATGCACTGTTTTGTGTCACTGCCAATTGCCTTATTAATGAGGTCAATTCATCTAGTCTATTTTCAAGTCTTTGGTGGTCTGCACTGGACGCTACTATGCTGGTTTCTGGGCACTGTGATATTGGACTGGGGGTGCTTGAATTGAGAACACCCCACTGATGGTTGCTCTAGTGCTGAATTGTTGGGAATTAGCTGCCATGTTTGCTATCAATTCTCTGGCCGCAGCAGGTGTCTTATCAACTAAAGCTCCACCACTGGCTGCATCCACCATATTTCTGTCCATGGGTAACAAGCCTTCATAGAAGTACACTATCAGCAACTGATCAATATTTGGTGGTGTGGACAGCTTGCACATAGCCTCTTGAACTCTCCCAGTATTCATGCAAATTCTCTCCATTTGCTTGCCTTATGCCACATATCTCCTTTCTGATTGCAGTGGCTCTTGAGGCTGGGAAAAACTTCTCCAAAAAATAATCTCTTCATGTCATTCCAGCTTCCAATGGATGAGGGGTTGAAGGTAGTATAGCCAGTCCTTAGCTCCTCCATCTAGAGAGAAAGGAAAAGCTCTCAATTTAATATGCCTCCTCATCAATTCCTTGTGGTTTCATTGTGCTGCAAAACCACATGGAACTCCTTCAAATGCTTATGTGGATCCTCACCTTGCAAGACCATGAAACTTCGGAAGCAAATGGATAAGACCAGATTTAAGCTCAAAAGTCAGCATCAAGATCAGGATATTGGATGCACAAGGTTGATAGTTAACGTCAGGTGCAGCCAATTCCTTTAAAGTTCTATTGTCCATGCCTCTCAGAATTAATGAAACTATTATTAGAATAAGTAAAATCTACACTATTAGAAGAATTAGGAAAATTAACAGATGGAACAGAATCAGAATGCTCAATATGCTGAATATGCTCAGACTCAAGATCAAGTTCAGTAACAAATCCTATGACTTAGCCTAAAAGCCCTTCTAGCAACATGCAATGTTCTCTCTATTTCAGGATCAAAGCAATCAGGTCTTGTGTATTGTTACTACTTCTAGTCATACAGCATAAGGCATAAACAGGCAAAAACACTAACAGCATACAAAATATGTAAACTACACTAAGAAATTAGCCAAAATAAAATCAGAAATACTATCAAATGAATTTTTAAAAAATTATGGGACCACCACAAGTAAAATTCTAAAATGTATTTTTTGATTTTCTATAATTTTTTTGACGATTTTTTAAAAATCACAAAAATAAAAAAAAAAAAATGAAAAAGTGGTCTAAACGATGGAATTTTAGCAAGAAAACTCATACCAGATGAAGGAATTTCGAGATTTTGACCCCAGATTAACCCCTAAGGGGTTAGTTTTACTCAGGATGGTGGATAAACTTTGGATACTTAGCCTCAACACCTAACTCCACAGGTTAGTCCAATTATGCGACACTTGCGACACTTTTGACACTTTCGACACTACTAAGCTACTCTACTCTACTCAAGTGTGGAACAAGGAATAAAATGAAATGCATCTACTCTACTCTAATCTGCTGTTAATATGTAATAATAGAGATCAAAAGAACAATGCAAAAATTCCCCGGCAACGGCGCCAAAATTTGACGTGAACTGTCGAATTCACTCAAATTAACCAGGCTTATAAAGAAATTTGTAATATAGGACAACCTGGATCGTCTCCCAAGGATTTTTGCATAGAACTAAATCACTCAATTAAAAACAAAACAATAAATAGGGGGGTTTTAATTCGATTAAAATTAAAGCAAGAGAAAATTAATGTAAGAGATAAAACGAAATTAACAATTTAAAAGCAAATCAAACCAACCCAGAATTGAGGGTTTCAAGGACATCCGTCACTGGACAAAGAAATTACTGAATCTCGTGGTTGACCCTAAAACAAATCGGAATCCCTGCATTCATATAGGAACCCTCTCTACTAGACAATCACCTAGCATTTAATCAAACACATGGCGCATTCACTCATGCCATCGCATAGTGTTCACTTCAACCTGTTTTGATTTTAAGTCCCTTGGGTTAATCAACCTAAATATTAAATCTAATATTTTAATCCCTTCCCCTGAATGATCAAAATACAGAAATCATAAACAAACCTCATGAAACAAACCTCATCCGCTCGGATTCAACGTACACAATCGTGTTGCTCAATTCGAGTAAAGGGGGGAAGAGAAACGGATTCAGTTCATGGAGAGCACGAGTCCTCTGGATTCAACAGCAGAAAACCTCAACTCATGAGTTGATTGAATGGAAAGTTAGCCTACCATGGCTGGGAAAAAAAAGAGAAAACGAAAAGGAAAGAAAAAGAAGAACAAGATGAAGAGAAGAGAGAAAAGAGAAGAGTGTAGATCTGAAATTTCTCAAAATCAAAAAGCTGCTGTTCATGTTACCCTAATATGCTATTTAAACCTAAAACTAAACAAGGTTAGGGCTCCAAAACTGGCCCAATTAAAAACATAACTAATGGCTTTGGTCCCATGTAAATTTGGACTCCTAATTACAAAGTTAAGCCCAATTAACTAAACATAGCTCCAGAATTTCGTGACTGACTTTGGCTCCAATTTTGACTACCTTCTTGTTCGAATTTGGCTTTCAAGTCTCTAATACCATTTGTAGCTCTTTGAGTTATCTGCAAAACGAAACAAGAATGAGGTTAATCGGATACCTATAACAAAAGTTATGATCAAAATACTGGAACAGTGTAAATCTGGAAAATAGCATGAAAATGAATTAAATCCAATTAAAAGCCCAAAGCCCAATTTAGACCAAAAATAATTAATTACACACTAAACAGCCCTAAAATCATTAATCAAATGCAACAATTAAGTGTGATAAAATTTAATTATCAGTGGGGCCAAGTGCAATACTAAAATAATAATAATAATAATAATAATAATAATAATAAAAATAAAGAGAAGAGTAACTCTCAATTTAGTCTTTTATATATTATGTGAACATTATTTTGGTCTTCTAAATAATGTTAATATCAATTTAGTCTTTGAATCATAGAAAATAATATCATAATCGTCCTTCTATGTATAGATAGGGACTAAATTAATAATATTTTTTTATAGTTGAAAAATTAAATTGATGTTAATTTTTTTAGAAGATTAAAATGATGTCACCCTCTATAATTTAAACAAGATGTTGACATTTTATGAAGAAGTAAAGTAATGTCGATACATTTTTTAGATAACCAAAATAAGAGTTTTGTTTAACAAGAAAGTCACATGCAGCTGCTAGGAGGTGGAGCGTTTAGGAAGAAAAAGGCAAAGGAGCAATATAGAAAAGGAGAGCCAAACTTTTAGCAAGAAGATCACTCAATTTCAAGTTTGTGCAATTTGGTAAGGAGTTTAGTGGTTGGTTCGTGGCAAGGCTGAAGGTTAGTCACAACCGTATGTGGCAGTCAGTTTCTTCGTTTTATCTTTGTTTCTTCTCTTATTATGTCTTTTACTTTACTTTTGTTGCTGCATCATGATAGACATGAAATAATTCTCTTAACTAGAATTTATATGGAATTGGATCTATGATGCTTTGATTTGGTTTTAACTTTATGGACTTAGTTTTGATTCCTATTTCAATTTCTTGATTGCTTATGTTATTAATGCGTTTAGATGCCTGATCACCATTTTAATTGATTTAATAATCTACTTGGAACAGAGAGGGGCAGACTTAGATAAAATATACGTAGTAATCAAACTAATATGAATATTCGAGAGATGCTGCATGTATTTAGGCTATCTTTAAGGGAGTCTATAGATCTTAATGTGTTCTTGGTTAATTACATCCAATTAGAGATAATTTAGGTTATTAATTAGGGATAATTTGGTTTACTTCCAAGAGGAACACTTAGATACTAAGGGAATTCTTGATAGGTAATTGAAAGGAACAAACTATTCTATAGGATTAGTTGAAAATCAATTTAGATTAGAGAATGAGAAGTAAAACCTAATGCCTTAATTGCTTGAATGAATTTGCTTCATTACTTTCTAATTTTGTTAAGTTCTTGTTCTATTTTCTTTCTACTTCTATAATCCAATAAGTTCTAACTAAAACCAAAGATCTAGGGAAACTGGTAGTTAATAAATTTCAATCCCTGTGAAAATGATACTTTACTCACTAACCTTTATTACTTGTGGTCATGTAAACTTGCATGAAACACGCTCAACAATTATATTTAACCTTGAAGAGTGTCAGTGACTCTGGTAACTCCGTAGAGATTGTGGTTGAGATAATCTATATATTGATAAAGGGTATCTATCTATAGATCTCTAAGGCAATTTTGGGATAAGATTAATCATGTTTTTAGTCGTCGAGAGTTTAAGGCCTGATTTTTGGGGATTTCAACTATAGGAATTTTATATTTTGCGTGAGGAATGGAAGGAGCTCAAACCCTAAATCCTCTGAAACCAATGTAGGTGGAATTGGTTTCTTAGAAATGGGAAAAGGAAAAGGCAAAAGAGGTTAGTTTTTCCAACAATGTGCAATTCACGTGTGAGTGAATACAAGGATTATTTATACATTGATGGAGGAGTATTAAATATTCCATTAAAGGTGTGATCCACAATATATTCCATTTGAGGTATCCTTTGCCAAGGTGATGGATGACTTGATGAAGTACGTGGTGGTGGCATGGGATTGATTACATTAATGTGTCGTCCTTGTGAGGAGCTTGAGCGTGTTTACATTGGAATGAAACTTGGCAAAAGAATATTTTCTTTTACATGATGAGATGTTCTTCACCAAACCATGTATTTAGCTCCCGCTCATTGACTTGTTTTTCTCTAGCAAATATGACGACTCCCAAAGTCTCCTTTCCTACACTGTGAAAGGTCACAAATGAGCCTCAACACTCGACAAGAGAAGCAGCTCCTAATTATTTTGAAGCTCAGGAGAAGCAGAAAAGTGTCCAGTTGGGGAAACAGCCAGTAAAGTGGCAGAGGATGATCAGTCTGCTAAAGATCCTTGCAACTTCAAAAGAGTCAACTCCCAACTTTTCCATTCAACGTTTGGGGTGGCCCTACTTTTCCCTAGTTTCAAGCTTTCATTGGCGAGGAACGCCAAGTTAGGTTGAGTTGGGTTATGGGCCGTTGTCGGCTATAGGCCTTCTTGGAATCCGTACAATACACTGTTCGGGTCAAAATGATAGATAAAATTTTTATTCTAACCATTAAATTCATGATTTTAGTGAAGTGGATAAGATTGAGAAAAATAATAAGTAGATGGGGCAAATCATAAATTATAAGCTGTGACTGCCACACTCATAAAGTTGGGTATCAAAAGAATTCTATTTTTTCTTTAATTTTTTGGTACAAAAAGTGGATTATATAACTAAATAGAATATGGAGACAAGTAATTTTATAAAGAATCAAATATTCGACATCATTACACCTTAATTTTAGAGACTGGAATTGAAATTGGTGGTTCTGTTTATTGGCAAAATGTAGATGATTTATAACCATTAGAGTAACTGTTAAGACGATCGAAATATAAATTCCTTTGGTGCATGTATAGTATGAAAAAATTACGAAATGGTGAAACATGTTGCTACTAGAAAATGGAACTTAGCTAAATCTTAAATAACAATAGTTTAAAAAGTTATTTTGGTCACAAATGGGGTCCTACAAATCCATTTTGGAGCCCAAGAGGGGGTACATGATCCCACTTAAATAGACTTGGACAGAGCATTTGGCATTATCTTCATGCTGATCAAGAATCTTCAAAAGGAATCTTTCATGGTGTAAAGAAATGATGATGTCGTTATTATCATCTCAAATTAGAATCAATAATATCAAGGTAGTCCTGAAAATCTGAGTTTTATTCTCACTACAAGAGTGTAAAAAATTGGCAACAACTTTTTTGCAACAACTAAGTCCTTGGTGCTGTAAAGTACCATTTTGCAGCAAACCATTGTTGATATCGACACACTGGAAGAATTTGTTGGGGGCTTTTGCCAGCAGAGCATGAGCCTTGCTTCTAAAGACTAAAGAGTCATTGTGATATACATGACCAAAATAAAAGGCACCAACTCATCCCTCCTATTCCTTTTTTCCTTTTAACTTTCTCTGCAAAAAAAAAAAGAAAAAGAAAAGAAGAGTACTTTCCTAAGGTTTCCCAATTTCTCTTCTGCTATTGTTCATTAATGGGATTTCCAAAGTCAAGAATTCCTTTTGGTTCATCTCTTTCACTCTTCCTCTGTGGATTATTCAATTTTGTCTAGTGCTCACTCGTCACATTCCAATTGTCGACTGTTCACTTGATTGTCGATTTTGTTGACTACTGATTGTTCATGTCCCTTAAGCGGAAGCATTGCCCCAGTAGTTCTGTGGAAAAGAGAGGCCACGAGAAAACGGGTATTCTGCAACTCCAAACATCCACTGGATTTGTGCCTTTTCTTTTTTCTTTTAAATTTTTCTACTTTGGTTTTTTTACTTTTTGATCTTTCTTCGTTGAAATTGTATGAAAATAAAGGATTTTTCATATTAATTGAGTCATTAAATGCTTTCTCTCTGGTTAATCGCACCCTGGATGTGTGTCTTGCTGTCGTGGCTCAATATTTTTCTAGATTGTTGTCTTGTGGCTCTGTATTAGCAAAATGTATCTTCCCTTAATTTATTTTTCATTTTGTTTCTATTGGTTTGGAGATTTCCTTCCTATTTATGTTAATCTGTCAAAAATATTTATCCAAAAAAAAAAGGAGAGGGTGGATTTTGTTTGAACTTGAAAAACATTTGATCGCCAAAAAAAGGAGATTTCCTCACAAGCTAATGAACCAACACCTCCCTTCCTAAAATCCCTTTGC
This sequence comes from Castanospermum australe, assembly GCA_019955255.1. NCBI lineage: Eukaryota > Viridiplantae > Streptophyta > Magnoliopsida > Fabales > Fabaceae > Castanospermum > Castanospermum australe. The sequence goes on from NSJW01000473.1 coordinate 892,502, forward strand.
AACTTCTTTGTCCCATGTTTTTGTTTCATAGTGAAATCGAGTCACTGAGTTTTTCAGGTACTGAGTCTTTGATGGTGCTCCCTTTACTAGCTGAGTGATATGGCCTCTTCGTCAAGGAAATGGTTTCCTTTGAGAGACCTTCCCCGATTTGGAAAGTAGCATGCACCAGGGCCATGTACAACCCTGCTGAAGTCACCCTATCGTCAAAATATTCCCTAAAAGTTGGCATGTCTCCGCCGTTGAACCATTTGGCTTCTTTTAGAAATGCTTCAAATATGTCTATCCACGGCACCAATTAAGCACCAGTGTCTCATTAGGCTCTTGCTCCTCTTTGCTATAATTTCTTATATGTTTCAATTTGGTCGAATATTCAGATTCTTACCGTTCTTTTCAAGTACACAACAACAATTATCACGTGCTCTTTCGAAATTCTATATGCAATTCCATGGGTAGTGTTATACAGTGCCATATAGCATATCTTCATATATTCAGGTAGCTGCTCCATCGCATCAAGATCCCACCTGTGAATAAAAGTGGTTTCACATTTTGGTTATTAATTTTCAAATTAATCCCGTTAGTTGAGTTTGTTAATACACACAAATTTGATAAACAAACCTTCTGATTGCTTCGGTGAAAAGAACAAGTTCATCCAATAAGCCTTAAGTGTCGAAGATATCATCCATAACTAGCAAAATGCATATGGTTTTTGTAAATTCAATGCAGCAATTTGAATAATGTGGCTCTGGAAAAATTCCCACTATCCACTAGGAAGCACTGGCAAAATGTAATCAACGTAATATATTATGTTGCTTAATTAGCAGTCCATTATTTTGATTGGATATTTGGTGCAGCGCAACCTTAGGTTCAATAAGACAAGAAAGTCAATAGGTGGAAATTAAACTTAACTTGTAAAGCTGTTGAAGAGATATCACAATTCGTATGAACAACTTGGTAGAATTTGGTTCCACTCTTTTGCTCATCTTTCCTATCAAACATACCCAAATTGACCTCACTTGATTTCATGGATTGGAAAGGCTCCTAAATTTATTTATTTGCCATTAACACCTATTCCCAAATTATGGCTAACAAGTGGCTGACCAAGCCCATTTTTGTGGATCTCCAGTGCCGTTTCGAGGCCTTACAAGCATAGTTCAAGGCCTGATATTCATTCTTTCAAATCATTAAATTTCTTTCTGACAAAAAAATATTATATTACCATTATCTATTGAAGAACCTTGGCATCTATGTAGAAAGTTGAAACTATTCATATTGTATATAGTATTTATAAGCTATTTCCTTATCAAATTGACTTTAACTGGGGTCTTTGGCATGATTTTTCTATTCATTGTCTTTCAACATATAGTATACGTCTAATGGTATAGTTGTCTTTCATGCAAAATATTTAACTTAAGCCAATATGGTAGAAGTTCTGTAAAGGTCAAGTTTGGCTATCCTATTGATAATAGCTTAAAATTGTATGTTTTTGATAAATAAAAAAAATAGACCTTATTATCTCTTGATTTAAATTAATTTTAATAAATTTGTGATATTATTGATTATTTTTCTTAAAAGATATTAATTCTAATTAATTGTAATATTTTGTAGGATATCAAAGATTTAGAATAGATTTAGCACAGATATGCAAGATTTAGAACAGATTTGATGCTGATATTAAAGATTTGGAGCAAATATGCTATTGATGTATTTTTGAATGCATACATAATCCTAAAAGAGATCTCATGATTAAGTAAAGATATTAAGCTTAGATATAGAGGTTGGTGGCTCAGGGTCACTTACTTGGGCAAGGAGATAATGTAGGTGGCTATAAATAGAACCAAAGGGAGTGAACCAAAAGTGGGGCAAGCCAATGGGTTTCAGAGTACAACACAGAAGATGGTGTGAGAGGGTACCATACCATACAAAAGGCTAAGATGAAGGAGATGTTATCTTGTAAACCATGTATGCTTCTTTAGATTTGTTTGCTAAGGTGATGATAAAACCTTGTTGATTTTAGCAAAAACTGTGTTAGATTATTATTTTTCAATTTTAGAAATCATAAGGTTTAATTTTTTATTTTCCTATCAGTTAGTTTGAATAATGTTTTAAATGAATTCAGTCATGCTTTTCTCATGCTTTGAGTTTCTTCTTGCTATCTAAGTATTAATGATAATTATTGGATATCAATTGTGATTTTTATATAGGGATATAGTTAATGATTTGATAGTTTACTGTTGATTAGGTAAATAAAGCATACCATTCATTATGAGTTTAGGACTTAATTGATATATTTTCCATGAATACATGCTTGGCTGTTAAATGTTCATGAGATAATTATTTGGGAATACTATCTAACATAGTTGATGTTAAAGTTATTCTTAGTGGATTCTAATTCTTAATCAATTCATATTTGGTAAATCCCTAATCTATCTGTTGCGTTTATTAATTTATTTTTGTTTTGAGACATTTAATTTTTTCATTTTTAATTTTATAATTTACATTGTTTTTGTCCAATTAGATTAAGAAAATTTTTCAATATCGAAAACTGAAGTCAAAATCTTTATGAGATCGATCTCGTATTTATTAGACAATATTATTATATGATTCATGCACTTGCGAGTATTTAGAGCTTGTAAAAGCTACAACACTTATTATAAACTATATTGTGACTTTTGGTAGGAGCATGATTGATAAAACAAAAATACTAATACAGAATTGTTCCTTAAACTTTTTGCTGAGAGGTTGGAAGCATATGGTAGATTACATGAATGCTTTGAAGTTTATTTTTTATTTTGGAAGCTTGAGTAGTAATGTTGATAACCATAAGTACACGGATTATACAAGTAGTAAAGATTAGATATCGTTCACACGAGGATTGGGTTATATATTGAACTTTAATAATTTTAATTATCTAGACTTCAATTTGGAGTAATTTGAATGCAAATGAAAGACTAAAAACTAAATTAAAACTAATAAAAGCAATTAATTTTAGAGAATAATGTATCAATAAATCAAAGCATTTAGGACTCAGGGTTTCACCACATCTATTTGGTATGATGGATATTAATTCTTCTTTGTAATGAATAACTATGCTTTTAAAGGTGAATTATCCTAAATTATTCTCTACCCTCTCTCTAGACCTAAAGAATTATTTTGATTAAATTAATTATATTCTTATGACCATTAACTCAATCAAAATTCATTAAGTTATTTGATAATTCATTATTCTTCATAAGATCAATATTATCTCTAGGCATTAATTCTTAAGTTTAATTAATAAAGTTTTAACATTCGGCTTTATCTTCTGATCTTCACTCAAATATCTTAGATTATGTTTACATGGGTACAGAAATGCAACAAGCATTAAAAATACTAAAATTGAATAAAAAAACAATAGTTTTCATTAACTAAAGAAGGAAGATTAAAAAACAATCATAACTTTCATAGAAGGGTTACATCCTTAATCTTTGATAAAGAAATCTAACCTCTCATGGTTGAGAAACAACATATAAGAATCAAATAATGATAGAAACACATGAATCAACTAAAAAGTAAAACAAAAAGAAGAATGATGAAAGATCTCTTCAAGTGTTCTTCAATCTTCAATCATGGGCTTGAACTCCTCTTTTCTCTAAAGGTGCCTTCAATTTTCAAAATCGATTCATACTTCTTGTGTAAAGTTGTTATCCTTTTATGTTAGAGTCCTTTTGAATCTAGGAAATCCTAAATTTGAGTCATATTTGGAGTTATCTAACTTGTTTAGATAATTTTTACATTCCTTCTAAGCCTCTAATTCTAGATCTTCTTGTTTTTGGACCGATCTAGGCTTGATTAAACTCCTTTTTTAGCTCAAAGTTCAAGATCTTTAAAATTATACCTCAAGATACAAAAAGAAAACCATTAAATAATAGAAAAAATAAATACTAAAAAAATTCAAATAAAGCTAATCAAAATTAAATTAAATCCCAAATAATTTAAACATAAAATGTATGCAATTTTGTAACACATCAACTAACCAGTGTTGTCCTGGGATCATTTCAAGTATTATAGGAATTATGCATGTAATCCTATTGAGCAATCATAATGCCACTAAATCTTATTTCCATGATTAATTTTGAATATTTTTATTATGTAATATTGAAGTGAATTGTATTCTCAGACACACACATGTTCATGGTTAATTCATACTTTCATTTTGCAAAGTTAATTTGTTTTATCAATTGATAATTTTGTTACAATCATTTAAACTTATATATAAATGATGTTAAACAAATTAAAAATGAGGAATTACTATGCAGCGGCATTTAGTTGTTGCCAACGGTTCTTTAATGGTCAATTTAATTTCTGATTTGGAATTTGATCATTTCGCAGCAACAATATTAGCTGTCAAAGGATTAAGGTTATTACAGACACATTAGTTATTGCCAAAAGTGTTTTAACGATCTGCTTTCTTATTTGAAATTGATCATTTAGCAGCGACAATATTCGTTGCCAATGGATTGGTGATATTGCAGCAACCGGTTATTGCTGCAAAAGGTATGTGTTTTGCAGCGACATCTTTCGCTGTGAAAGTGTTATTTTTGGCAGCGGCTCAAATAGTGACTACATGAAGGATGTTCTATTGCAATGACAAGTGGCTTTGGCAGCGATTTTTTTTACTGTAAAAAGCCTTATTTCCTGTAGTTATACATAGATGCTTAGTTTGTCAAACTCCTATAATTAATTAATAAACACCCAGCACTATATGGATAGCACAATTTTTTTTCGAAACATTGTTTTTCACATAATAATAATAATAATAATAATAATAATAATAATATTATTATTATTATTATTATTATTATTAGTGTATATGTATCAAATGTATGTGTAGTGTATATGTATTAGATGTATGTGTCTAGCTAAATCAAAACACGTACATATGATACATATACACTAACAATTATTATTATTATTATTATTATTAAACATTTGTCTTCTTTAAAAAAATAATTTTTTTTCTCTAGGTAATATTTTGTTTTTGAAGTCACTCTTTCCGTTTTCATTGCGTTGTTTTGAAGAAATTCTTAAGTGAAATATTTCCTAATTTATTAGATCCAAAATAAGTAAACACAAAAAGATAAATTTAAGGGGGTGTTTGGGAACTTTGAAAATTAATTTAAAATAGTACAAAGTAGAACTACTTACATAAGCTTATATATAAACGAACCTGTTTAAAATTAAACTTAATTTGGTTCAAATTCAAAACTAATTTTAATTTACCTTCATCTTACAAAATAAAAATAATATAATTAAATAAAAAATAAATATAAAAATATTTTTTATTATATTATATTGAGTTGCTAGCTTTTTGTAACGAAATAAGAGAGATAAAATGGTAGAGAAAGGGGGAGGAGAAAAAGTTAATAAAAATTTGGACCAGAAAAAAAAACTAACTTTGAGTTACATTTTTTAAAAACTGGTTTTGCCTCAAATTCTAGTTAGATAAGAACTAGTTTCTAAAATTTTAATGATAACCAAACATCTTATATTTAAAAACTAGCCCCATAGTACCTATATATCTAGCTTTTTAAAGTTCTATACACCCCCTAACATTATATTATCATACACTTGTATTAGCCCTATGAGCAAACGCCTAATTTGTCCTTCTACATGTTATCTTTTTTAATTTTGTCCTTCTTAATGAATTTTTTTCATTGAGAATTAATCAGTTTAATTTTTTTTTAATGTTGTTCTTTGTCTAATAGATACTAACACAGTCAATGAAAATGTTGACTTGTCTCATTACCAAAAAAAAAAAATTTGACTTGTCCCATTTTTCTGTCAACATAACACAATGTTGTGTTATTTAAAAATTTTCAAACGTGTTACCAAAAAAAATTCAATTGTACAAAAACAATATGCTTTGGTGCAAACAGCAAAATAAACAATGATAAATGACAAAACAAAAAATTGCTCTTTAAAATTTTAAATATTGGTGCATATCTATATGGATTTATCTTCTCCTATACTAAGATTATTCAGTTGAAAAAAAATAGATACTAATTTTATTGTGTAGGAATCTATTATGTTAGATTATAAAGTTCACTAGTTATATTTAAAATTATTTGTATTTTTGTCTTTCTAACAGAATATTCTCCTATAATTTTAATAATAGCAGAGAATCCTTATCTATCTATACATATAATAAAATTGACTTAAACTTAATAAATAACATTAATGATACCCTTAGTAGTCTAAATTCTCACTCATGATTTTAAAATATGTAAATTGAACACCAACCCAATCTAATTATGAAACTACTATTTTTGGAACCTTGCATCTCCTTTTTAGCAAATAAATAATAAAATCCTTCGTGATGATCCTATATAAGTAGTCAAAATATACCCTTATGATTTTAAGATAGATACGCTAAAATTTTCCATAATGATTTTAAGATAGATAGCTAAATACTAACCCTTTATATTCATATGAAACTACTATTTTCATATTTCACTCTCTCATATTCCTCTTTGAAAATAGATATATTAAACATTAACACAATTCAAATAAAATTAGTATTCTCATAACTCTGTTTCTCTTCTTTAATTAGCAAATAAAAATTGAAGTCACTCTTAAGTATCCTTGAAGTAGCCCAACATTCCTCTTATAATTTTAAGATAGATACATTGAATATTAATTAGATCCAAATGGAACTACTATTCTCGAAACCCAACTTTTCTTAAATATATTCTTCATTATAATTTCCCTTCACCATTTTAAGATTGGCACATGCAGTGAATTCTATCTTCTTCGCATATAGCTATAGTTATATTTTTCAAAATTATAAATACGTCAATATATTGATTGTTCACATACTCTCCACGTCTGTTTCACTTGATAATGAAACATATGTAATAATCTACTCACATTCAATAGTGATAAAATTAGAATATCCCATTGCTATGTAAAAGTACAATTATCTTGAGTACATTTTCATATTTGGTACAATTTTTACACATAATACAAATAATCAAATATAATAACAATTTTGTTTTAATTCAAATTCACATAAATATTTTTACCTTCAATAAATAATAAAATCAAACGATTGATATTATAAGAATAATATATATATAAATTCGTGTAATTGCACAGTGATAATGACCATTTTAATATTGAGTTTGATATGGATGTGAATAAATTTTCAGTGAATTATTTTTTGAAATTATTTTTTAGATCTTCAATCATTTTCTTATAAGACGCTTTTTTTTTCTTCTAACTTTTCTGTTGTTAAAATAGTGAGAATAATATCACTTTTCAATTTTTGTGTGTGTAGATATGTGTTTCTATTCCAGAGATTTTTTTGTATAAATGACGTCAATTTTATATTCTTCCATTTTTTAAAAAATTATCTGTTTTAGCCATTTAAAATTTTTTAAAGGGTTATTAAATTAAAAAATTAAAGGTTATTAAATTATCTACCGTAAAAAAGGTTATTAAATTAAATAAAATTATATTTTGTCATTTCTATATTTTTTAATTTCTTTTTGGCATCGTATATGATTATGATTTTATCATAGATTTTCTGTTATTAAAAAATATATTATTTTATTTTTTTCAATTTTTTTTAATTTTTGCATAAAATTTTTTTTTTATTTTTAAAAATAAATTGCATTTCATCACCCACTTTGAAAGAAAGTAAAATACATTAATTTATTGGAAGGAAACAGCATACATCTTTGTTAATGACATTAGTGGCTGTTGAATGGAACGAACGAATTAAAAGATTAATTTGAAAAGATTAATCTAATATTGATCAAACTAAAAAGATTATATCTCTCTATTTAATGTGTTGAAAAAAATTCATATACTTCAAAAATTAGTAAAAATTTCCATGTTTCTAGTTTTTTTCTACCTTCAAAGAAAGAAGCTAACAGTAGGACCAAACTTTTTTTCTGGTAAAAGTAGGACCCAAACTCCAAATATAGGCAAAGGCATTTACATTAACTCATAGTTTTGCATCTTTTTCTTTAAATTATTATATTTATACAATTCAGTTTAAAATTAGTTTTAATATTTTCAGAAAGAAAAACGCCATACAATTCCAGCAAAGTTGTTTTCTACCTGCAAAATAGAGTTATATATATATATATATAGATATATATATCATCCAAGTCTACCAGACTTTGTGGATCTTCTGACACTAAACATATGTCCAGGTGTTATATTGTTATTGTTTGAGAATTGAGATTCATTTGTTTCTGCATGCATAATATAATATATATGATTTGTATACTGCTCATCCAAGCGTCTGTTAATCGTCATATCTAATTGACCATTGAGAATTAAAATGCATTCAAGATACTCCGATCCATAAACTACACTTCGAGAGACTAAATATATATAACTCCATATATTATTGGCATGGTATTAAAATGTGCAATAGTGCAGTTGGGGCAGTGTTTGTAATTGCATCACCATATTATTATGGGGTGATCTCTATTCATACTGTAGCGGTCACATCACAGTTGCAAATAGTCGCAACGTTACGGATTTTATACAATTTTTTTAAAAAAAAAAGATATTTACTATATTATTTATTAAAAAAATTTCACAACCGCAACTGCCGTAACCCGCATTGTAGTCACAATTCCCACAATCGTAGTAATCACAACATAAATGCAACCGCAACTACAATTTAGTCCCAATAATGACTAAATAAGAATGTACTATTGAAAGAGGTAAGAGTATACACATCCAAGAATGTGATGACCTAAACTCAGAGTTTATAACTAGTGTATAACAAAGGCTTATCGTATGAACCATATAAACCTCAAAACATATAAATTAAAATTGACAAACCACAATAGCCACTACAGGGCTTTAAATAATACTTATTTCAGTATAAGTTCAAACTTATAATATCTGATAAGTAAATTTCAATCACCAACAATTTATTTCAAAATAAAATGCCATAAGATGGTTCAATGGGTACCTAAAAAATGTCAAACCGACATAGATTTTACTTGTAAAAATAATGAAGCACTTCTAAGAGTGTCAGCCTACGAGGTTTTCAAATTCAAATAAAATAAGACAAATGTTCAAACTTATTATAACATCCCCTAAATCATGAATATATATATATATATATATATATATATATTTGTATGTAAATATGCTTGTTTTGAAACCCATTAAAATTTTAGAAATGATTAAAGCCTTATTGTAAAAGCTAGAATAAAGTGATAAATCTAGACTTAATTAAAATTAATTTTAAGTCTATAAGAGACCGTAGCCCATGTGAGGTCAAGCCCAAAGAACCAAGATGAATACAAGCTTAAACCTTAATTTAAAGCTAAGTCCAACCCATAATGATAGTCCAATTATGGTTTTAGGATTTAGAATCTAAGCCCAAGGATGAGCGATGGAATTAAGTCCAAGAAGCTTAGTTAGGTATAAGCCCAAAACCCTAAAGTCCAAACCCTAGCCAATTAAGGCTTTCGCTTGATAATCTTGAATTAAACTAAAATCCAAGCCCAAAGAATAATTCAAGACTCATGAACCCAACCCAAGTGAAGACCCAAGTATTCAATAAAAGCCTAAAACTAATCAAGACCAAGTATATAAACCCAAAGTCTTGATCCAACAAGAAGGAAGAAAAAGACAAAAGACCTATCTAAGTAGGAGGTCACGTGAAAAGCTAAGGAAGGAGTTAGATATCTTCTTAAATGTAACAAAAGACTAATCTTAAAGTAAGTTAGAGGTTCACATCGAAAGCTATGAAGAAAGACAATCTGACAAGTTTTACCATGCATTAATGTAGTAAAAGATGAAGATAAGAGAAGAACAAGTGTGAACACAAGATAAAATCATGTGGAAGAAGTGAGAAACCCACATGTAAGACCCTAGAGAGAGCTAAGTCTCTTAAGTTATCTTAGGTCAAGACTTTATCTAGCATTTAAAGATAGTAATCATAGTTAGACAAATTAGAAAATAAGAAATCTAGTTAAAAGCTAATGAAAAAGTTAGAAAATAACTAAGTCAACCATGAGTTAAGAAGAGAATCTAGTTAGAAATAACCAAACTAAACTAACTAAATTACTTTAAAGTAACAAAGTAATCATGAATTAGAGGATAAGGTGACATGTGTAAGCATCCTATCAAAAGACATGCAATTAATAACAATATCACATGGTCTTAATCAAGAACATTCTCCCCCTTTCTCCAAGCAAGATCATGTCCCCATTAAACCATGAAGGCCATGGCCATGCACCCCCAAAAGCCTATAAATACTCCCTCCCCATGCATAGATGAACACACAACCCCAAAGCAAGAGTGAAACTCTTGCGACTAAGAGAAGGAGTGAGCACGTGAGAAACAAGAACAGAAACTCTTGAAGTTTGAACTATCAAGTTCAGGAAATAGCAACTCTACTCCCTAACCTTCTTTATTTAATGTGTTCTTAATGCTATTCTTGGGATATAGTAACATTCCTTACTTCTTTTTCTTCATCTTTTTCCATGGACTAGTGAAACAATGCTTTATGTTTATGCACTATTTATATTTAATGTTTTTGAACTTGAAATGTTTCACAGATGAAGAAAGATAATGAACATTATGTTATATTACCAATTAGTTAGAATTGATCCTCCTAAGAAAGTGATATAGAGTTATTTTGAGATGTGATCCTCAAGCCCATGCTAAGGAGGTGATTTCCCCAAGTTTGGAAATGACCCTCAAGAGATGGTGATCCTGCATGATTAGCCATTTTTATAGTAGAGGCGAGAGGACGCCCTTGCAAGTGGAAAGAACTCTTATCCTAAGTTTTAATTATGGTGTAAGGTCCTGAAAATAAAAAATGAAAGGATTGGTAATTTAACATAAGAGAAAAGAACTTATTAAACAAGAGAGAAATCAAGAGGAGAAACATTTTTTGTACCTAGTATACCTGAAAACATTGCATGATTTGAACCTAAATTGTTGATATTTCCTATTGAGATTATGTCCCATTCTTTGTTGGTGATGTTTTAGATTAACCAAGATGCCTTATGTTACAATTGTGGTTGAAATAGAGATTATATGATCCGATGTGTCGGGGGTAAGCCCCGTGCGAGTCATTTAAGACATCCAAGCTACCCACCTTGATATTCAAGGAGATGGAGTCACTACAAGAAAAAAAAATGCTTTTAGCAGCAGTTGGAATAGATGTTTACCGTCGGTTCAACTCGCTGCCAAACACGTTTTGCGGCAGTTGTCAAAACGCTACCAAAGAGGGGTCGCGAAATGGTTTAGTGGTGGTTTCAAAACCACTGCCGTTTCATTGTTTTAGTGGCAGTTTGGGTGACATTTCACAGTGGTTTGCTCTAGTCACAATCTTTTTTTGGAAAAATTGCATCAAAATTTTTGCAGCAATTACCCAATTGCGGTGATTTTTTTTAGAATTATATAAATTGTTTCATGGCGGTTTGTCAACCACCATGATGAATTTTTTGCAATTAAGATTATTGTTTTCGCGGTGGTGCCATGTGTTTGGCGGCGGTTACACAACGATCGCTATTTTTATAAATTAAAAAAAAATTTCTTATCCTAGCTTTGACAACCAAGTCAAAGCACAATTTATACATATTTTTAACTTGTATAAATCTCATATTTTCATTCAGCAAACTTGCATAAAACTTATAAAATAAGAACTAAAGTCGAATAATATATTAAACTAAAATTTAAAATCAAATGGTACAATAAAACACTTCACGTCACATGACTAAAATCAATCCTTAATATGAATAAATTAAAATCAAATCTTAAAAGATGTTAATTCTACTACATGGCATAAAAATTACATAAAACACTACAAGCAAATCATTTACTTTTCATTTTACGATTATTTCTCTATTCGTTGATGGTTCTTTTCATTGTTGGCATCATGACTAGCTACAAATGAAAGTCGTATACCTGGTGAAATTGGCTCACTTCCTGTATATGGGACTTGAAATGTAATTATCATTAATTTAGTTACGTTATAAACACAAGGATTAAAATTTAATACATAATTATACTTTAATTTTAAATAGCAATTTGTGGAAAAGAAAAAAAAAACCAAAAGGCAACCATAGCTAATCATTGTTCTTCAGATAAAGCGTATGACTATCACCTCTGGGCCTAATTTTAATTGCATGCGACACTAACCATTGTTTCTTTTCTTAAAGCATATTTTAAAATTTAAAAAAATGCATTTTACTTATCAATATAAATAATAGAGTACATTTAATTTAATTTTAAAGATGAAACTTCAATGGTTTATTTGCGGGTTCAATTCCCATTGTTCACCCAGAAACAGAAATCACTCTAAAAAAAAAAAAACCAATGAGTCGCACACTAAGCATAGCAATTATATCAATATCAAATGATTAATTGAATTTTTTTTTATTCAATCTTATAAAATTTCTCATTTTTTGTTTTGATTTAGTTAATGTTTCTTACAGCACACTGCTTTTGAGGCTTAATATCTATCACTATTTAAAACATAGGTCCTAACACAAAACCTTAGGAGTGTTCATATCACTAAAAAAAGAAATCCAAATAATTACATATATTTATAGTAAGAAAATCAATATTGATTACCGAAAATACACTAAATAAAAAAAAGAGAGAAAATCTTTCAAAAGACACCCTATAATCATTAATTAACATCATATGATAGTTATATCCACTAAAAAATAAAGAAGCCAATACAAAACACCACATAATAAGAGCTAAAACATAGTCACTTCCTTAAAAGACAGGAAGCATCAATGCACCATTAGGCAACCAAATCCAGTAATAAGTTTCAGTAAAACCTCTTTTGACAAATAAGTTGGAACTCCACAAACATACAAAGAAATTAGGTATTATACATTATATGACCAATGTTTTTAAGTATCAACCTAACACGTAGAAAAACAAAGAGAATGCTTAGAATCAATGAGCAATTGCAACTACAAGAGATGAAACTAACCATTAGTTGGAATTTTTGGTTCTCAAGAATGTTGATATCTGACTATACTTTCTTCAGCTGGACATAGTTGCAGGAATAAAAACAAACAAGAATTTTCAGAGAACAAATAAGGAATATTTGGCATATTTTTGTGACAGAAAGAATAAACAAAATTAACCTGCTCCTCAGCAGCATGTCTAGAACCAGAGGAAAGCAATTTCCCTTCTTTAACCCGATCTTGAATTCTATCTGAGACTTGCAAACTTCCAGAAATATCGCTTTGGCCAGTAGTGCCCCGTTTTTTCCTATATTTTCTGTCACTGCAACGGAAATTATTGGTATTTAGACTAATACTTGAATAAGGAATTGAAATAAAAAGAAATATTTGATGAACAAATTGAAGGTTTTTCCCAAGTTAGGCACATTCCAGTCATTGAGTGTCTGAAGAGTGAGGACATAATTTCAGTGTAAGAAATGCCCTCACCAAGGTCTTGGTATCAAACGTTAAGCCTAACTAACCCCATAATTCTAATGATAGAACAACATGAAGGATATTTTAATATTAATACCAAAAGCAAGGTTGGATTATACGGTTATGCTTAGCCATACTGATACAGGTACAAGGTATGACAAAATTTCTAAGAACTAGAATACAGGCATGGGAGGATATATTATATAAAAATATAAACAATCAAGTAAATAAACCAGAAGATAACATAATTTCTATAACATTCCAACTCCAAGTTGTAAACAAAACTCCATAAAGTACACAACTTTTGAGGTAGGCCTTCTTATTTGAAGGGGTAAAGTAGCAATGTGTTTCATTTAGTAGAAAACCAAAAAAAAAAAAAAACAAAAAAGTAGCAAAATATTGCATTTTGAGTGGACCAGCTTGTCCTTGAGTCATACCAGCTCATTGTGATGCCTAAACAAGCCGTACCTAAACATACTCAATAGTAATTTTTTTTTGAAAAAAAAAATCAATGTGTACCCAATATGTACCCATACTGTACTGGGTCAACCATATAGGAGAACCTATGCATCCTAGACCAAAAGCCAACTACGATAAAAAAAAAAATATGGCACCTTCATTTTCATCAGCTCACAAATAATGGAATGTTTCATGGCACACAAAGTACACATTGTCACTTTTGGTGTGATTAGCATGCTTCTTTTGAATTCATTCATCTCTTATCATTCAAAAGGGCATCAAGTCTCTCCCCCCTCCAAAAACCAAATCCTTCTCTAGTCCCCCTCCCCCTTTCAATGATCATCTCTCCCAAATGAATGCCAACCCTGTCTTTCTAAATAGTAAACAGCATTATGAATTGCAGTTTTAAATCTCAAATATAGCATATTATAATATAAATTCACATCAACAAGAATAAAAATAGTAGTAGACAACAAGGCCAGTGAAACTAAAGGAGATAAATGAGATTATCAATAGTTGTTTGTGTTGATTTACCTTTTTCTCTCAAAGGACCTCGATGGACTGTAATCTGCAATTTGTAATTCATGGAACATTAGGAAAAAGAGAAAAAGGGGAAATCATAAAGTAAAACAGCATGTGCATGTGTGTGAATGTATAACAGAGCTCATCCTAAGACTCGGCGATCGAAAAGGCATCAGAGAACATCAACAAAAAAAAAAAAAAAAAGTGTGAAATGAAAAATGGTGACCGTCACTGAGATACACACCTCGAACTAGAAGTGGAAGTTGATGCGGCAAGGGAGGGTGGAACGAGTCACACACAGCAGCGGTGGTCCAGTAGCTTTCCCAGTAGCTTCCCTCGGCTACAACAAAGTGAGAGACAATCACACACAGCAAAACGAATTGTTTTGAACCATACGAAAGAGAGACAGTTACACACAACCATACGAAAAACCAAAAGAAGATGGAAACCATACCACCAGCGGCGACCCAGAGCGGCAACGGCAACGGTCAAGTTAAGGGCAACGACCTAGCAGCAGCTACGGATTTGAAGCTTTTGGGTTCGGAGGAAACACTTTGGATGAGAAATGTGGCAACCGCGCCTAATGGTTTTTATTGTCAATCCTCTTTTGGCGGCGGATGGCAGCCAAAACCACCTCTAAATCCCCTCTCATTGGTGGCGGTTGGCCCAAAACTACCTCTAAACCTCATCTTTTGGCGACGGTTAGACCAAAAGCGCCGCAAAACAAGTAAAAACCGTCGCCAAAATTTTTATTTAACGGCAATTTTTATAAACGCTGTTAAAATATTAATTGGCGACGGTTTTACCTAACTAACGCTAAAAAACCGTCGTTATCCAACCTTTTTTTTGTAGTGTTGGTGCGTGGTGTCATGGTTCTGTTTTGGAGAGAGTAAAGGGGATGTTTTTGGACGAAGTCTGGAGGTATGTTGATCATGGATTCATGGAGACGCTAGCATTTGAAGATAATTAGGAATGAAAATGAAGAAAAAATATAGAAATTTAAGAGAATTTACCTTGCTTACAAGCCAAAAAGATGAAAACCTCTTGGTCTTGCTCCATACTTTCTCTCTTCTCCCTTTTTTATTTTTTGTAATTGTCTCCTTTCCCTAGCCTCCTGATATGTCCTTTTAAATAAATTTAGATTTTTAATTATCAGATAGAGTAAAATCTTATCTACAACTCAAATACTTTTATCTGAAAATCACCTCTCTCCATTCAATTCTTATCTTTATAAGATCTTTCATTTAAATTGAGCTTTATCTAATCTTTTATTATTTTCATTGTCATTAACCTTAATAAATTAGAACAATACTTTTTAAATTATTTTTTATTAAATTAATTGGTAAAATAGAAATTAGAATATTTATTTTTTTGAACACATTATTAAATATAAAAATAAAATAAAATAAAATAGGCTAGACAAAATATGATGTTTACAATGAGTTTGATTAATTTACTACACAACTCGTCATATAAATATTTTGTATTTATATGTTATTGAAAATAGTTTTAAAAAATTATTTCAAATTTCTGCTAAGCCTTGAATCTGGGTACTTTAATTTTGGGCCGGACCCAGCATTGTCATCTCAGTTTGAACATAGGTTTCCTCAGTAAACCAAGTAGTTTTTCTAACCTTAGGAATTAGAAGTAGTTACACATGCCTTCTAACGCCCTATCTTATAGGTACAATGTTATTTAACTCTTTTAGGTTAAGCTTTGTTCATAACCCTTTATAAGCTTTAATTAAGTAGTTTTTAATAAAGTTAATTTAAAGGACTTTAATAAAACTCTTACTAGCTCCAAGTATTTAAGTTATGAAATCTAGAAATTCTTATTGCCATTTCCATTAGTTGAAAGCCTTCACATCTCAATGATTCATTTTGCTTTTCGATTTTGAATTAGATTATAAAAATCAGAATGATTTTCTGAAGCTTTCTGACCTACCACCACTTAAGCGCCATCGATATAGAGAATTTCTTCATTTTCTAGTAAGCCACCGACTAGGCGACCATGGACTGGCGCCTCGGTGCCCAGGAGGCCGAAACTACTCTTCTTTTCCTTGTCTTCTATCTTGTGTTCTTTCTTAAAACTTTAAGAAACATATAAACATACATGAATAGCTATATTTCCTTGAGATTTGACATCCTTAAACATCATATAGCTTGTAAGTAGTAAAGATAGAAAAAGAATACTTTCTTTATGTCAAGCTATAACAAACTTCATATTAAACATCAAGGGTTATTAAGTATCATTTATAAACTACTTTACAATCAAAATAATGGGGCTTGCTATACATTACTGCAGTAATATTTTCATAAAGTCTACAACTTGAATAATTGCAATAAGACTTTAACTCCATTCTTCTAGGGTATCAACATAAAAATCTAAAACAAACACACTTGGCCTAGGTTGAATCTTCCATCCATGCGATATCAAAGTCAATAAAATAGGCACCTTGAACTATCTAATCTGAAAACATTACAACATAGTGTCAGACATAAAGTCTCAGTAGGCAATAACAACAATTTATAATTCAAAAACAAGTAATATTCTAACTGTAGTAAGTACAGAAAATAACTTCTCCTTTTTATAAACTTCACTTTTATTCAATAAATTCTTTGTCTTTAATGTTGTATTACTAATATTCTCTTTTCATTATCGAGACCTTACACCATGATTCCAAACCTTTACCACTTGTGGAGAAGAGCTCTTTCCAATGCAAGAGTGTCTCCCTGCCTTAACCGTTACCTCAAATAGAAATAATGCGGGATCACCTCCTTAAATTCTGAAGATCATTTCCAAGCTTGTAAGATCACCTCCTTAGCTTGAGGATAATATCTCAAAATATCTCTAGGTCACCTTCATAGGAGGGTCATTTCTAGCTTATTAGTAATAAACATTATTCTTTCATAATCCATTGCCAAAATTCATATTCTTCCATAGTCTTTCAAAAACATAAGATCAAGTTTAAACATAAGAGTATAAGCTTAAGTTCATCTTTAAAACATAAAAGGGTTAATAACTTTACAATCGGTGGAAAGATATAATGCTCAAAAATACATTAAAATAGCATAATCAAGAAATTATTGAACAATAAGTGAGAGGAGAAGTGTTGTGACTCCCAACCTTAATCAACTTGGGATTTAGAGTTTGGATTTAGAGTTCTCTTCGCTTTAGATTCACGTACAAGGTGCTCTCTTTAACCTAGCAGAGTTTTCCCTCTTAAGTGTTTGTGTTTGAGAATGAAGGAACATGCATGAGTATTTATAGGCACTAAGTGGGATGCATGGCCGTGCACACCTTGGCCATTTGGGGATGTGACCTCTAGGGAAATTATCCATTGGTTGGCAAGTTAGCAATGATTGCGAGCTTTTGAGTGGGTCCAATTAGAAGCATCCATGTGGCCCTAGGTCATGATTGTATGGTTGCTTAGAGTAACCAAGTTACTCTAATTTAGTTCCCCTAGCATGCATGGCCGTGTAACTAGTGTGTCTCTTGTGGGAACTTGCTTTCTTTCACGATTACTTGGAAATTGGCTTGGTTTTAACTATCTCCCCCTTTCACACGTATTCTATGGCTTGGAAGACCATCTATCCTTGTCAAGTTAAATTAATCATATGTCTAGACTTATTTGTCTTCATAATGATGGCTTTCTTTTCTCTAACCCAATAGAATTCATCCATTTGGCTTCTTATTCTCAATGTCATCATTACTTAGTTACATAAAGGAACTAAGTTTATCTAGTTTAGTTGCTTTCTAACTAGATTCCCTTTATTGACTCATGGTTAACTTAGTTGACTTAGTTACTTTCTAACTTTTTCATTGATTTGTAACTAGATACCTTACTTTCTAGTTTGTCTCCCATCATTGCATGCCATTAATGATATCTTATCCTTGAGTAAGTGTTAACTTATCAGACTTAGTCTCTTTTTCTAGCCTTTACGTGAGTGTCTTGTATCTTGTCTCTTTTCTAGCCTTTCACATGAGTGTCTTGTATCTTCAAGATGGGTCTTTTGTTTTGTTCTCTTCAATGCATGTGTTCTTCCTGGAAACATCCTAACAAATGCTCTTGCTCTTTCTCTCTCTCTTTTCTCTCTCTCTTTCTCTCACGTGAACCTCCCTTTGAAGACAAATCTTTTCTTCTCTTAAAGCATCATTCTAGGTATATTCTATCTCTTTTTTACCTAAGAAACTTCATCCCTTTTTCCTAATGGCCCACGTGAGCTTCCTTGTTAGTTCATGACAACCACTTTGTCTCGTGTTCACACATACCTTTCTTCTTAGTTTATCCTGTCACGATCACTCTTAATTAATGCTAGATAAGGTCTTGACTTAGGGTTACTTGGAACACTATCCTTCCGTAGGGAGCTTACACGTGAATCTCCTTTCTCCTTCAAGATTACTATTTTGTTTTTTTTTCATTAATGCCTTATCTTGACTTAACTTAACTAGGTTAACTTAGGTAACTTAGCTTCCTTCACTTAATCACATGTTAATGCATCTTTCTTGCAAGATTTCCTTGCTTCCTTCATAAGTTCTAAGCTTTGAGTCAACTTTTGTCTTATGTGCATTAATGTATTACCTTAACTTAAATAACTTAAGTTACTTGTAAGACTTTCTTTAATACTTCTTCCTAGTAATTTCCTAGTAGCTTCTTATTTTATCTAACCATAATTGCTTCTAATTAATGTGGAATAAGGCTTGACTAAGGTGTTTTGGAAGACCTTCTAACCTCCTTAAGGCTTTACACGTGAGTTTCTTCTTCTTAGCAAGAAGCTTTTTCTTCTTGTTCATTATTATATGGGGAATCTACCTATACTATTTCTTCTTAGTTAAGTAAATTCCCTTCCTTTTCACATGAGACTCTTCTTGGAAGATAATCCTTTGTCTTTTTTTTCATTAATGCTAAAAAACTTAATAAGTTCTAGGAATATTCTTGTTTTACGACTCCTTCCACACATCCTCTTGCTTCCTATGGTGAAATATTATCTTCTTTTCTTATTCTTTATTAATCTTTAGTTATATATATCTAGGTTAATTTTTATTCTAGGTTCATTTTAGATATACATATGAGTTTATTCTGGAAGTCTTCTTTTGTCTTTTTCTTAGTCAAGTCTAAGTCTTCATGTTTCATTTTCTTTTAGGAAATCATACGAGTTTTCTTCTAAGTTAAGGATGTTTCTTTTTGTCTTATTATTCTAATAAGTTTAACTTATCTCTTAAGTTTAATATTTTATCTTTAGTTTTCCTAACCATAGTTACTCTAACCAAATTAGGACTTATAGATAATTCTTAGATTTGTTTTAGAAACCCATCATTTAGCTTTGACTCAAAAATTTGACTAGTTACTAAGTTTCTAGTTAACTTTAACTTAATGTGGCTAATGTGAAAAGAATTAAGTTAGTATATAGCTTAATGTGTAAAGAATCTTATAATTATGTAAAAAGAATCTAATTAAAATCTAATTTAATATAAAAAAAATTTATTCTAATTCTTTTATTATTTTATAATATTACTCTTAAATTATGAAATTAGTAATAATTATCAATACCTTAATTTAGAAAGAGAATATGTTACGTGCCTTCTCTATTGGTTCTACTGGCTACAGGTTTAGTTTTATTAAAATTTGACAATTTTTCAGGAATAACAGTTATGGAGATTGACGAGAACAAAGTTTATCAATGTTCGACACAAAAAACAAAATTTCATTGTTGAAGCCAACTTGGCAAATACATATCTGTTGTTAATATTGTATATTCATATAAAAATAATGTATTATTATTTAATCCATATCCTTTTTTTGTGTAATTTTAGGTGAATGAATGGGTGTCTATATGTGACAATGAATAGAAGCCTATGATATTTGATACCTCATAAGAGGATGAAGAATTTTATAAAACATATGCACATAATTAATGTTGGTTTTAGGGTGCATAGCTCGTATAAAACTAAAAACAAGTAAAAATGGCATAATGTAATGCAAGGTGTTTACAAGGGACTGTTGTAATGCAAAAGTTGTTTACAAGAGGACAACAAATGACAAATATGGATTGGCCAGGTTTTTTGAAAGCCATAGATATGAACTTGTCTAAAGAGATAATTAGGTAATTTTTAAGATCAGTAAATCATAAATATGTAAATATAGAGGTCTCAAAAGTGTACCTCTTAATTAAATAAGCGGTTGGACGTTACCAAAATGTGGGATGCACACAAAGAGATCTCCCAAACTGTACAAGGGTTTTGAATTTATTGATTAAACTAAAGACTTTGATGCACATATGTTTTTGTTCATAATTCAAGTATGAGATGAACGCTCATTTAACGATGATGAAGGTTGGCTAAAAAGTGTAAGTGAGCATATAGAAATTTATAGAATAAACGATTCTTTGTTTGAGAATATGGTTTCATTTAATAATGCATGATCAAACAAATAAATCATCTATGATTTTTTCAACTTTCATTGGAATAAAGAATCATAGCAGTCTATTACCTTTTGAGTCACATTCTAGGTTGATCAGAAAGTTAACTCTTGTACGGTGGTTTGAAAGATTTTCAAAAGCAATGAGAGATCACGAGCTTGTTTTAATTATAGCAAATTAAGATCTAGCTATGAAAATTATATAGAGCGTTGTTTTCCTCTTCTATGCGTTCATAAATTTTGTACGTGGCATATAATGAAAAAAATTATTTGAAAAGGTGCGTGTTTTCTTGAATGTTAATGATGATTATGATGATTGTTTCAAGTCCCGTATTTGGAAGTCAAAGACACCAGACAAATTTGAATTAACATGGAAAGTAATCATTGGTGATTTTGGATTGAAAAAGAATGATTGACACATGTATGACATTCAAAGCATGTGAATACCGGCTTATTTTAAACACTTATTTTTGGAAGGAATTTCAAAGACAACAACAAGATGAAGAATAAACATTCACTTTATGGAAAGCTTGAAAATATCTGTCTCTGAAGATTAATTATTGGCATTTTGGAGATGCCACAATGTAAAAACTTACAAAAAAAAAAAAAAAAAAACACTCTCGTGGATGCTATTGAAAATGGGAAAGAGGTGAGTAAAAATTAGAGTCTCTAGGTCAAGTGCTGTATTTATTTAGCCATTTTTATGCCACAAGAATGAGTCAACTCAGAACAAGTATGATGATTCTATTTTCTTTGAAAAACTCCCCCTTTTTTTGTATTTTTGGATCAAAATCAAATCACATAGAGAATATTTTTCAAAGTGGTAATGTTGAAAGTAAATTAAATTTTAATAGTCAATCAACAAAATAGAGATAAACTTCTCAGGTAATGTACATAGAGATGAAGACTAATCTTGGTCTAAATTTATCAAAAGAAAGCTTCCCTCAATGCTTGCAACAATTCTAGGCTATCTTAAAAGGAGCAGATTTAGGAGGAGGATTTGCAAAGGGGCCCTCAACTATTCCCTTTGCCATTTGCTTATAAGTTGCTTCTGTATAGTAGGTGCCACCCCAGATTATATGTGTTGAAGGTTGAAGGTAAATTGTTGTGGTAGGATCACCACAGTGTATGGTTTGATTGACATTGTAAGGTTCACCTACTCCACAGCATTCATCGAAGTTCTCGATTTTACCAGAAAAAAGCCTGCACCATTAATGCACATAAATTGATGTACATGTTAAATAAGATGAATTTGATAAGAATAAATCATGCTAAATTTAGGAAAATCACATTGAACCATTGTTCACTAATAAAAGAAAATGATAATATAACTTGTCATAGTGTTGTGGTGCTTGAAGCAATTGTTCGACATCAGCATAGTTGTTGGCATATATTATCCTAGCTTGAGGGTACTTTTGCCCTAGTGTCTCTAAGGCAAGTTTGAGTTGTTCATTATAGTACTTAGCAAAAGTATTGTAAGCTTTCAAGCCCCCAAATTCATCATAGTCATCTTTGTTATCACTTTTCGATGCTGTTAAAATGCCAACATGGCACCCAATTGGCATGTTCCCTGGCACCACTAGCTCTACTGCTCCTTCTTCTATTAATGTCTGGTAAATAGAGAGAAACAAAAACTAGGGTTCTGAAAACCGAATCGGTCGAGATACTGATTCAAGGTTCAATGGTTCAATCGTGGTCGAACCGAAATATAATTAAATATATATTTTATATATAAATATAAGTATATTTATATATATATATATATAATAAAAAAAAAACTGTGAAGTCAATAGCTATTAAACTGTGACTGTAACCAAACTTTTCCAGTTAAAAAAAATGAAATGAAGTTATCTACATTCAAAACTGCTGCTGAATCAAGGTAGGACCAAATAAAATAAAGCACAGTGAAATCAATAGCTATTAAAGAACAACAAAATTCTACCGTTACTATGAACCTTTACACTCCTAGTTCCCGATGACTGCACAAACACCACTCATTATCAAATATTATTGTTGCCGTAAAACCCTTAGCACCCTTGGTTCCAATGGTTGAACACACCACCACACCACAACCAAAACCTCACATACAACACCCCTAGTTTCCATGGCTATGAGCACCATTCTGCACCAACATTGTTCTGTATACAACACATGTTACTGCACCAATGTTTTTCTGTACATAAATACAATACTTTACTTTGTTTTTCTGCATATAAATACATTTTGTTTTTCTGCTTATAAATACATGTACTGCCCTACTAATTTTCTGCAGATAAAGATATAATCGCACTATTGTTTTTCTGCACATAAACACAAAACAGCATCACTGTTTTTCTGCTGCTCTAAACAGAAATATACCCTTGTTTTAGCTGCTGTAAACATGTCAAACACTTAAGTTTGGCTGCTATAAACATAATTAAAATACTAAGTTTTCTGCTGCTATAAACCTACTAAAACATTTATTTTAAGTCGCTGTAAAAAAAAGTAAAATGAAAGAAAACAATTACATCTTCAGGGATTGCTCTTAGCTGAAAAGTTCACGCCGGGCATTACATCGAACACCTCGTCCTCCTTATGAAACTCTTTCATTATCATCCTTCCCTCCCAAAGCATCTTCTGATTTAGAAATTACTTTGTCTTTGGTAACAGTGGGATTCTTCTTCTTTGGTGGATTCGGATTCTGCGAAGATGATTTCAATGGGTTGCACTCCAAAGGCCCAATCTTTGACTTAGGCCCTGCCCAAACACCATATTCCAAACACAAACGAATTTTGGGTGTGCCTCCAGAATCACACAGAAACCACACCAAATCCTTAGAATGCCAGCCCAATCGCAAAACCTTCATACAGAATGCGAAAATCAAAACCATCCCGAGAAGGTTGAAAACCCGGGAGAAGCACCCAAGAAGAACAAACCTACATTCGAACTCGCTCGCGTGGGTCCAAAAATTGAAAGTCGAAGCGAGATCCATGACGAGGAAGCTAGGGATCTCCGCAAAAATCTCTGATGCAACAAGTGAAGAATAGAGTGAACAACAACCAAGCGTCAACTCCCTCCTCTCCTCCCTCGTCAATTCGGCCATGTTCTCTAACTACAACAACTTCACCATTCAAGCGCTAGACGCCACCATCAGCCATACGGACCGGTGCTGGGTTGACCGGTTCAACCGGATTGGAACCGGTTCACCAATTTTTGACCATACCGGTCCTGGGAAGTCACCCAAACCGGTGAGAGAACCGATTCTCGGTCCGACAGGTTGAACCGACCGGTCCGGTCCAGTTTTTAGAACTTTGACAAAAGCACAATCATTGTTACATATATTCAAAACCATGATAAAATCAACCATATTTTTAGACCATCATTGAAGGTAAGACTCATCTTCTTTAGTTTGATACAACAAACACTAGTAGTTTCTGTAATCGATTCAACAATTAGTGGAACCATTTCTCCAAGTGTTGTAATATTTTACTCATGAGATTCACATTAATGTCATTTCCACCAATCTCTCCCACTAGAAAGAGTGACTTTTGAAGTGTTGAAGCAGAAGACTCTTCCTTATCCTTGTAGTTATTTTACCTTCGGTTACTATTATTTTAAAGTTCTGTTTATCCTTTCGTTATCTATTGTTAGGCTGGACTATTATCTATTGTATCAACTTAGTCTATATAATAAAACCTATGGCCAACAGTTACGTTGAGCCTTACTAGCCTACATATCATATCTTCTACATGGTACAGAGCCATCAATGGCCAACACCACACCCAATTCTAGAATGACAAACTCCTGCTCCTCCAATTCCTTCTTCACCTCTACCATCTCCACCTCTCCATACCCTTATCCTATTACATTAAATATTAGCAATTTTGTTTCATTGGATCTCACCTCGTCCAATTTTCTTTTTTTGAGAGCCCGGATGAAGAACTTGATTGAGAGTCAAGATCTTGGTGGTTTTATTACTGGAGATACTCCTGCGCCTATCCCTATGATCGCTTCTCCACCATTGCCTGAGACTCCTGGTTTGTGGCTTGATCAACCCAACCTCGATTACTCTCACTGGCATAGATATGATTGACTTGTCTGTGCCTGGAATACAAGTTGCCTAACGGAGGAAACCCTCAGTCTTGTCATTGATCTATAAACCTCTCGCAAGGTTTGGTTAGTGCTCCAGGATGCTTTTACTCACATCACAGTGGAACGTGAGTTCCTTCTTAAGCAAAAACTATCTTCCTTGGTTAAGGACCCTTCAAGATCAATTCATGATTACATTAGATATTTCAAGAGTATCTGTGATGATTTAGCCTTGATTGACAAACCCCTTTCAAATTAGGATAAAGTTTTTAATTTGCTTCGCGGCCTTGGTCCAGACTACAACTCGTTCACAACCACCATTATGAGGCCCCCAATACTGTCTTATCAGTTGGTTCTTCCACAATTAATGAATTATGACACACGCACTCAACAAATGAACTTCCAGTGTGCCACACCAACCTTTACTTCTCGTGATTCACGTGGTAACCAAGGACGTAAGCCCCCTGGCTCCAACAAACCACGACCTTCTCACATGCAATTCCCCTCCAAGGGCCGTGGCTTCAAGCCTCACTCACAAGCCAACATAGGGACTTCAAAGCCCTCCAATGGCAGCACTGCCAATTCCTCCATTATTTGCTAAATTTGTAAAGGCCGAAACCATGAAGCACTGGCATGTCCGCAGCGATACAATCATGCTTACCAACTTAGGCACTTTCACCGGCTTTGGCTGCCATGATTCTTAATGATCAGTCAAACATAAATGAATGGCTTCTAGATTCTGGAGTAGGGGCCCACATGACAAATAACTCAGGTATTCTCTCAAATTTACGTCCCTACTAAGGCAACAAATTTGCTGCTGTAGGCAATGGAGCTACTCTTGACATATACCATACTGGTGATGGACATCTTCCCTTATCTTCTAGCTCACTTTTACCTCTCAAAGATGTTCTTTTTGTGCCCTAACTACTAAAAAATTTATTATCCATCAGTCAACTTCCATCTAACTATCCCTATCTTTGTGAATTTTCATCTGATGGCTTTCTTATTATGAACAAGATGACCGAACAGATTTTGACCAAGGGGAAGAGGACGGGGGATGTCTATACAATTCCACAAGAGATTAATGCATTGTGTTCTACAAGGTTTCAAAAGGTGGATGAACAAATCTGGCATGCACGTTTTGGACATCTTAATTTCCGAATGGTTAGGCATTTTTCATGTAATAGTTGTAATATGGCTAAGGCCTCCAAATTGTCTTTTCTACTAATAAATAAAAGAAGTGATTCTCCTTTCCAATTGGTGCACTGTGACTTATAGGGTCCAGCCCCTATTACTTCCAGGGAAGGTTTCCGGTTTATGCTTGTCTTGTGGATGATTTTACATGATTTACTTCGCTAATCCCTTTGAAATGCAAGAGTGATTTCTTTCAACAATTTTTATTTTTTGAGAAATTTGTCCAACGACAGTTTGAGACATCCATTAAAGGGATACAATGCGATGGTGGTGGTGAATTTATCAATAACAATATGCTCTCTCATTTAGCTTCTAATGGCATTCGCCTCCAAGTTTCGTGTGGTGTTGCAGAAAGAAAACACCGGCATATTCGCAAACTTAGGCTTACTATGATTTTTACAGTTTTGGACAGAGGCTTTTCTCACAGCAATCTACCTAATTAACAGGCTACCGTCCTCAGTTCGAAGGCTTCAAACTCCTTACTACTGTTCAAAGCTAACCAAGATTACACTTCTTTACGCGTTTTGGTTCCAGGTGTTTTCCTCTGATCACTGACTCTCAACACAGCAAGTTTGCTCCTAAGTCGTTGCCATGCGTCTTTCTAGGTTAATGTGATCAACATAAAGGTTACAAGTGCTTTTATCCATCCACAGGTCACATGTACGTCGCCAGACATGAAGCGTTTGATGAACAGTGCTTTCCATACAAATCAATAACCAATAATGCCTAAAACATTGTTACTATGCATAAATACTGATCTAGAAGGCATGCAATTTTCACTGCCTAAAAACGATATAACTTCATAACAGTGCTTTCCATACAACTCAATAACCAATAATGCCTAAAACATTGTTACTATGTATAAATACTGATCTAGAAGGCATGCAATTTTCACTGCCTAAAAACAATATAACTTCATAATACTAAAAATATTAAACGTTGAGTTTGATATTACGATTACGTGACTAAAATGAAAAGATGCCCATTACTAATTTAAAACAATTGATTACATTATCACATTATTTAAGTAAAATTTTCTTTTTATTTACTTTGATTACCTGATCACTATAATGATAATAATAAAATAATCTTGATTACGTAGTTACATTATTTAATTAAATTTCTATTTTCCTTTGATCATATTCATTAAATTTTTAACTTAGGATAGCTCACTAATTTATCATATTATAACCTTAATTACATTTTGCTAGGTGAAGTCATTAAAAACATATTAATGCACTTACACATATAATATATTATCAAACTAATATTCATAATCGAATATTTATATACATTATTTATACAAAACAGTACAGAAAAAGAAATACATAATCATTACTAAATTCTAAATATTATCTTCAAAGACACTTAATTCATTTCCACTTCAATTTTCATAATAGTATGTGTGAATGCCCCATTTTACCCAGGTCAATAAAATTAACAAAAAAAAGAGAAAATTTTAAAAAAGAAATAAAATTTGCAAAAAAAAAAGAAATATGTCCAAATCTTTTCATAACAAAAAATAAAAAAAAAAAATAGTGATTCAGAAAGAAAAAATGTTTTTTGACCCCTACGTTGGAAAGTCAACAAGAAGTAAAACAAAAAAAAAAAATAAAAACACAAAACACAAACAAACAAAAAATAAGAAAAAAGAAAAAAAAAAAGCAAAAAACAGCAAAAAGGCAAAAAGCAGAAAACAGAAAACAGAAGCAATGTACAGCTGTTGACCGGCAGAAAAGAAAAATGTCTCCTTCCTCCCTTTGCACCGAAATGGCCACATATCCTGCATGCATGAAAGGAGTTTTGAGCACTAACACAACAATAGCCATGTGCTTTGGCCATAAGCCACCCACGGCACAAACCATAGGGAACATCTTGCATTGGTGAGAAGAGAGGAGAACAACCATGAGGGAGACATATTTCATTGGGTGAGAATAAGAGAGCGCACACCAGAGAGGGAGAGTGGGGCGGGTCTGAAGAGAGAAAATGGGGAAGTGAGATTTCTGTATTTTAGAAAAGAGAGAGTAAGATAGAGTATTCCCTTCATGTTTTCTTTAATCTTGCTCCATCTCCCTCAACCCAGCACCTTGCTATCCACCATACCTTCTTGAAACCCAGTTGCTGCACCCTTTTTAGTTCAGAATGACAGACGAATTACGGGGCTTTGATTATTCTCTATGGGAATACATAGACACGTAAGGCATGTTAAATTAGTAAATATTTTCATTTAATTTTCTTAGTTATTTTTGCAATTATTTTAATTTCATTTTTTGCTATAAGGGGTAACTTAAATATTTTAAGCCTATCAATAATTTGCACAATTAACTTTAAGAGTTGTTTTTGGATGGATGCATCAAGGATGTAGTAGGATTAAGCTCTTGCCATTCCCTGTGCATAAATAATCTCCCGAAGCTGACCTGATTTGCAGACCAATTTTTCTTTTATTTTCATTAAAATGATTTTTCTAATAATTTTTCCTACTAAAATAGTTATTGGTGGTGACTCTAGTTTTTCTTAATTTTTCTCGTCATTCCATCACAATAGCCCTCTGGAAACGGTCATGACAGTTAATGACTCCGCTGAGGATAGTTAGAGTCAAGCCTAAATTAGTTGATTGTGCAAGACATTATATCCTTTCCATATTTCTTTTGCCCCTTTCATTTGTTGTTTCTTTTTATCACTTGTCATGTGTTTGATTTTTGAATAATATATTTGTAGATATTTATTGTTGTTATTCTTTGATATTGTTCACTCTTGGTTTCTCAAACCTTAGGGGTAGTTGATTCAATTGTATATTAGCTTTGCCTGATTTTGTTTTATAGGAAGTGGGTAGTTTTAGGATTTGCAAGTTTGTATGCTCCCT
The DNA here is from genome assembly GCA_019955255.1 of Castanospermum australe. NCBI lineage: Eukaryota > Viridiplantae > Streptophyta > Magnoliopsida > Fabales > Fabaceae > Castanospermum > Castanospermum australe. The sequence goes on from NSJW01000473.1 coordinate 921,450, forward strand.
TGCACACACTATATTTTCACTTACCTCACACACGATTTTTTAGGCTCTATATGTGCGACCCTAGGTTAGCTTGGAGGTTTATAGTGATGCCATTGCGAAACCCTATGCTTCTTCGGCTGCCACAAATACCTCTACCCAGATAGTAACTTGTTTTATGGAGACAATCGTATTGGGAATATTTTATCTACCTTTATGATTGAGTTCATGAGATAAGATCTGGAAACCATTTACCAATCAGGAATATAAAACTGTCCTTTGAATCATGCACTAATAGAATAAACTTAGATGCCACCCTTGATAATGAAGCCATAATCATTTAAGGTTGTCATTTAAACCTTCATCTGTAGATAGGATACAAAGGGAGCATGGGTTTTCCAGTTTTTCCTAAACCATCCATGTCCTGCATTTCATAATTCTTTAGTCCATTTAAGCTTTTCAAAAGAAAGTGAATGTTGATTGAAAAGAAAGTAAATTCATTATTAATGGAACAATAATTAACCAACTCAAATCATGTTCTCTCTAAAAAAGAAAAAAAAATCATTTATATTTAGCATAGCCATCTCTCATGTCTGTCTCTCTACAAAAAAAAAAGAAGAAAACATTTCATCGCATTATAGCATGAAGTTTTGCATCTCATCATCAAGATAAACAAAAAAAACAAAACAAAACAAAGACAAGAAAAAGGATTTTTGTCATTGATCAATAAATTTGTTGGCTCAAACTATGGGGGATTTACAAATAATGAGTGAAACTTGTTGGTAGCATGATGCATGTCCCTCCTCAAGACTATGAGTTTTTGAGATGATGCATGTCCCTCATCAAGACTATGAGTTTTTCACAATGAGAGCCATGATAAGATTGGAAATGACTCAGGTTGAGCTGACAATTAATGCAAAAAAAAAGGAGAAAAGAGAAAAAAACAAGAAAAAGATGAAAAGAAAAAAAGAGGAAAAAATCCCTCTAATTTCATTGGCAAGCAAGTGATAACTCTGCAATCGCATATGATTTTCTACCCCAGTTGAGTGATTGAATGGTTCAGTCAAGACGAGTTTTGGTTCTTCATGGAAGATTGGGTTCAAGCGAGTATAAGTATACAATAATATTTGGAAAGGGACACTGGCATGTTCATGGAAATATCAAAAAGGGAAAGCTTCATCCTGTAAGCCAAATTTACCTTACCCATCAAATCCCTCACTTTCATATATCAATCCCTCAATCTTCAACTTCACCTTGGTTTCACTCATCCAATCCAAACACAATCCCATCACTTCCAATCTATTGGTATCAAGTTTCCCTAAGTCATTTTTCCCCATCCACCCGCCCAATGTTAAAACCCTTTTCATGTTTGAAAGAAGAAAATAAGTAATGCCCAGCATACAAAATGAATATAATCATGATTGTGTCAATCTCTCTTCAGGGTCAGCCACACCACCTCTGCTAAGAGCTTCAATTCAAAATGTGTATCGTAGGTATCATAAGAAAGCAATGGGTTGCACCCCTAATGCAAGACAAAAAATTCCATTCTTGGGCAATTGTCCATTTTAATGTTTGAAATCAAGAGAAGAAAAGTGAAAAAAAAAAATGGGGACTCGAGTGCCTAGGGAGATTCTCGTTGGTTGACATTTTGACTTTTCTGGTCTTGCTAGAGGAGAATCATGTCCAGCCAAGAGGAATTTATTCAACCTATGCTGGTCCTATCATTTGTGATGCAGTTAATTTGACTTTCTAAGTTTCTCCTTATCGCCAAATGCTTGGCTTGACAAGGTAGGGATTGGCTAATATTCAAGGCTAATTGATGTTCATCATGCCTACACATCCTTTTAAATAACAATACTACTGGAATGATCATTACCTCTTCTTGTTTTAATCTTCTATTTCTTCTCCGTTTGTTGCTTACCAAAAACATCCAAAAATAAAAAATAAAAAGAGGGATAAACCCCTGCATGGATACAGGAAGATCCTTTTCAAGATTCTAAAATGAGTTTTTAGCAAAAAAAAAAAAAAAGAGAAAATGAATGTTGATGCAAATGTGCAACCCCAATGGTTTCAAAAACTCAAAAATATATACTTCACAAGTAGGCTTCATCAATGATATAAGACATTCTTTGATTTTCCAAACACTATAGAGTCTTATCCCTAGATACCCCTTTGAGCTTGAGGCGTGTTTCTTTATTTTATCAATAACTCAAGAATAACCTCCGGAAAGGTAGTATTTGGACAAGTTTTTGCCAAGTGTTTAGATATTAAAGAGGATCATGTTCTTTAAGTCTCCCATATATTGTGTATCCATCGTCAAGCCCATTGAGCCAAAAAGGAAGTAGAATTGTTTTTCATATATCCCAAGCAAATCAGACCCAAGGGACAATGAGAATCAAATAAATAACAAGTGGTCCTCATTCACTAAGCAATTATGGATCATTCATAAAAAAGAAAAAAGAAAAATAAAGGCCAAAAAAAAAAAGAAATAGAGAAGAAAAAGAAGAAGAAGCATGGTGTGAAGAAAATTCATATCCCAAAAGAAAAAGGATGAAAAGATTCCATGACAAAATGCCTAGACAAAATGGGTGTCATTGGAAAATTCATGAATATAGGGCAATGAGTCATAAGGCCACAACCAATATGAAACAAAGATTCTCATTGAACCCCAAAATCAATTTTGAGCCTTTAAATCCCTTCTTTTCATTAGCAACATCTCAATCCTGGACCCTATTACAACCCTTGAATATCCTTTTAATGGATGAATGATGGCACAAAACTTTTTGAGATATAGAAATAGAAGTTTGAAGAGAAGAAGGTAAGGGTTATGAATAAATTTTTTTAGCCTTTTATCCATTTCCTTTTAGAAGCCTTTTACTCAAGCCTCGTTATAAGCTTTCAAAGTCCTTGTTAAGGTTTGGTCTGCTTAGCATGCACATTGGGGCAATTGTGTTTTTTTTTTAAAAAAAGAGAAGCTGAGGGTCCAAAACAAAAAATAATAACTGGGGCAAAATAAAAGAAAATAAATTTGAGTGAACTCTTGCTAAATTCCATAAAGTATCTTGAAAAGGAATAACTCTTGGTCCGTGACCAAAAAAGAAAAAAAAAGAAAAAAAAAAGAAGAAAAGACCATAATGTCTTAAATCTTAAATTGTCATTTCCCTTCCTTGATGGTCACTTCAATTTAAGCCTTTGCCTATCTTATTCCTAAATTTTGCCAAATTGTTGTCATCTCCGTTGAAAATCCAAAGTATCATCTGCCAAATTCTTTCACCTTGTAGAGATTATCATTGCATTAATATTACTGTTTAAAAGAGGAATTAATTTAATCCTTGACAAGACAAGCATTTACTTCTAAGGAGACATGTGGAAAAGTGGAACTGCCAAGTGAATATTGAATTTAAAAAAAAAAGATTGGAATGTTTGAGTACCAAGAAAACATCAAAGGAAGGATGACAAATCTTGATCATTTTTGTGAACACTGGGGCAATTTAAAATCCTTCATGGAAAACCTAGCTTGGTAACGGAACATTCCAATTGCAGTATGGAATCTTGAACCCTGCTTGAGGGCAATGTCAAAGTCTTGCACCTCAGTAATGAAAGCATGATATCCATATGATATTACACTCAAACTGGGGAAAATTTGAAATGAAAATTTGAAGAGTCTACAATATGCAAAAGTCAATCGACCATGACTCAGCATGCAAAATTCGAAACCAAGATGATATATGGAGAATAAAGGACCATGTTCTCTTCATAAAGGATTCAGCACAATTTTGCAAGCAAACTGGGCTGCATTGTAGGGTAAATTCCTTCTTGAGGTTATCATCAACCACATCTTTTCTTGTGGAACCATAAGCCTCCTGTGAGAAAATATGGATCATATGGAATGAAGAATCGATCAAGTTATGACTTGAAAACTTGATACTGGGGCTAAATCAAATAAAGGAGAATCAATGTGTGATTGCCAAGAAAATCCTAATCTGCCATTGGAATTTGGAAGGGAAACAAAACTAAAAAAAAAAAACAAAATCATTCAATTTCGGGCTACTGATCCATTACATTTACATTTTTAAGGTACCTGACCACGTGTAATGCATTTGCTTTACTTTTAATTCCAGGTTCTTGGCTTGATGTTTAACCTTAGTATTGGCAGTCTAGGTCCTCAGCCTGATGACCTTATTAAAAAAAAAGATAAAAAAACAAACAAATAAAAAAAGAAAAGAAGAAAACCAAAAAACAAAAACAAAACCAAAATTGAGAAAAAAAAACAAAACCAAAATCTTCAGACATTGTCATTTAACTTATTGTCTTATAATTTCGAGACTCAAGATGCTCATCACATTTTAAATCTCAGGGCACAAGACGCCCATTGTGTTTTAAGCTTTGGGTCACAAGACGCCCATTATATTTTTAAGTTTCGGGTCACGGACACTCATTGCATTTTAAATTTTAGGCCACAAGATGCCCATTACTTTTAAATTTTGGGCCACAAATGCCCATTGCATTTTAAATTTTGGACCACAAGATGTCCATTGCATTTTAAATTTTAGGCCTCACGCACCTATTGCATTTTAAATTTCGGACATTTTTAACTTCAAGCATCAAGATGGCCATCACATTTTAAATTTCTGGCCACAAGACAACCATTGCATTTTAAGTATTGGCCCACAAGACGCCCATTGCATTTTTTATTTTGAGCCTCCAGATGTCTATTGCATTTTAAATTTCGGGCAAAAAAATGCCCATTGCATTTTAGGTTTCGGGCCACAAGACTCCCATTGCATTTTAAATTTTAGGCCTTTGGTCGCCTGTCGTATTTTGAATTTTGGGTCTCAAGTCACCCATTGTTTTAAAATTTCGAATCTTAAATTACTCAATGCCTTTTAATTTCCAATATTGTCAATTATTGTCATCAATCCTTTTAAACTTTTGCCATAAGTAATGCAAGCCACATCATTTTCTCCATGCAACCCAGGACAAAATGTTTGTTCATTATCTCTACTTGTTGTTACTATGATAACATGAAAAATGATAATTTCACAAGTTTTCTAGTAAAAAAAATAAGTAAAGAGAGGCAACTGTAAACACTACATGTTATCCGGGTCAATAAAATTAACAAAAAAAAGAGAAAAAAAATTTTAAAAATGAAATAAAATTTACAAAAAGAAAAAAGAAACAAGTCCAATTCTTTTCACAACAAAAAAAAAAAGTGATTCAAAAAGGAAATAATGTTTTTTGACCCCTACGTTGGGAAGTCAGCAAGAAGTAAAACAAAAAAAGAAAAACACAAAAACACAAACAAACAAAAAATAAGAAAAACAAAAAAAAAAAGCAAAAGAAAGCAAAAAAGCAGAAAACAGAAAACAGAAGCAATATACAGCTGTTGACCGGCTGAAAAGAAAAATTGTCTCCTTCCTCCCTTGCACCGAAATCACCACATATCCTGCATGCATGAAAGGAGTTTTGAGTACTAACACAAAAATAGCGATGTGCTTTGGCTATAAGCCACCCACGGCACAAACCATAGGGAACATCTTCCATTGGTGAGAAGAGAGGAGAACAACCATGAGGGAGACATATTTCATTGGGTGAGAATATGAGAGCGCACACAAGAGAGGGAGAGTGGGACAGGTTTGAAGAGAGAAAATGAGGGAAGTGAGGTTTCTGTATTTTAGAAAAGAGAGAGTAAGATAGAGTATTCCCTTCATGTTTTCTTTTATCTTGCTCCATCTCCCTCAACCCAGCACCTTGCTATCCACCATACCTTCTTGAAACCCAGTTGCTGCACCCTTTTTAGTTCTGAATCATAGACGAACTACTGAACTTTGATTCTTCTCTATAGGGATACGTAGGCACGCAAGGCAAGCCAAATTTATAAATATTTTCATTTAATTTTCTTAGTTGTTTTTGCAATTATTTTAATTTCATTTTTTACTTTAAGGGGTAACTTAAATATTTTAAGGCTATCAATAATTTACACAATTAACTTAAGGTAACCATTTTAGGATGGATGTATTAGGAGTGTAGTAGGATTAAGTTCTTGCCCTTCCCTATGCATAAATAGACTCTCGAACTTGACTTGATTTGCAGACTAATTTTTCTTTTATTTTCGTTAAAAGGGTTTTTCCAATAATTTCCCTTACTAAAATAATTATTGTTGGCGACTCCAATTTTTCTTATTTTTTTCGTCATTCTGTTGTGGTAGCCCTCTGGAGACAGTCATGACAGTATGCATCTTTACTTGATTCCTAAATACTTTGGAAACACCACATTTATAGGGGAGAGAATTCTACATTTTCAGTAGGGTTTTAAACCATATAAAAATAATTATGAAAACTATAGTACTTTCAGCTATATATCATACAGAAAATTATTTCATGATTATTGCTAATCATTAAAATATAGATAATTCATAACTAAGCATGTTGCATTAGGCTTGCTAATAACCATTTAACTAATTATAGGCTTTCTATCTTATCATAGCAAGCACTAGACTCCTTATCAATTACATGCTCACGTGTCTTAATAACATAGAGCTTTAATCCTCTTTAATCATCTTTGCTTATACGGTCTCATATCTTGCTGCATATCCCTCTTTAACTTTCATCATTATTAGCCATTATCATGAGTGAGAGTTCTTCCTTAGCATAGAGCGTCCCTTAAACATAAGTGGCTATACCACACCCTTTTGGTGTATTCCATTCAACATATCCACACCCTTTTGGTCGACTATATCTACAGAGTGGACCTTAGACACATGTATGACTTTCATGGATCACGTGCCTTTGAATCATCTCCAAGGTGTTTTCTTTCTCATTTCTTTTCTAATCTTTTCAGATCACCTCTTTTTCATTTTCCTTTTCTTGAGGATCATTTCCAAGCTTAGAATATTTCTTCCACTTTATTTATAGTGAGCATGCAAATGATACAAGTGTGATTTCAAGGTAATTACATCTTCTCAGGCCATTCATCAAGCACAAAGCTTTACTATCATATTGTCATTTAATGGCTATACATCATTGACTTATTTTCATTGGCCACACATCATCAACTCTAAGTCTTTAACATCATAAGAACATTCAATGGCCAAACATCATTGAGAATGATACTTAAAATCTTATAATTTACCTTGAAATCACCACTTGAGTCATACTTAGACAAAAAGAATTTCTTAAATTATAACCCCACAATTTATCCCTCTAATGATCATTGTTACTTTCTCAAGGTTAAACCTTCATAATACTTTTTTCATCCATAAATAGAATGCCATATTCTACCTTAATGCCCATAATTTTGTAATAGGAGGTGACTTGCTACTTCCAGGCCAAAGCTTAAAATTACCTTCTTTATTCTTCTCACTTTAAACCATTTGCATGAAACTAATATCTAATTCATAATATAGCCAATTTCACCTTCTTTGGGCATTCTAGTTTTTCTTTCAATTCTCTCCTTGAAACACTCTAAACTTTATTAAAAACATTCTAATCTCAACACCACACACTCAAATCACATCCTTTCCTTCATAATTTTAAAATAGTCATACCTTACCTCTTGGGTGCATCATAGTTTCTCCTTAGGTTTTTCCCACTTAAAACACATCTAACCCACTTTAAACATACAAATCTCATCATGACCACATTAACCATTAAGCTTTTCCTTTGGAATCCTATATGGCCAGACACCTTACCATGACGTATTATGATCTGTTCCTTCAATATTTCCACTTGAAACATGATAGCCTTCCATTAAAATATTTAAATTTCATTAGTAATGATATAGATTACCTAATCTCCTCTCTCACTTCCATGATGACCGTGGGCACCCTAGAGTGATTTTAGCCTTCTTTTTAAGCTATTAACCCATGATTTTACATAAATCAATCTCAAGACCTTATAAAGGACTTATAACCATATATTAACTTATAAAACTCCTCTTGATGCCAACTATGGCCGTGAGCTACCTAAGAGAAAAATCTATTTATTTCAAGTTTCTAAAACATATATAAACATAGAAACATATTTGATAATCACTAATTTATACTTATACATTTAATCTTGACTAGATTCAAACTAAAATCAATAAAGCATCTATATTAACTCTAAGTAGGCATTCAAGAAACATCTAAATAAATCACATGACACAAAACCATGGATCAACAACCAAACCTCATAAGAAACATATAGTTATATAATAACACACATAAACACTCCCAAAGCCTCCTTGGGCCGTGGGCATCAAGTGGTGGCCTAAACTGCTTTTCAAGTTAATTAATCATAAATAAGCATGAATCACCTATAGTTATGCTTATATTTACATTCACCCACTCAATCTTGATAAGATCTAAGTTAAGGCAAGTAACTATTAACATAAACACTAGGCAACCACATGGAGAAAGTAAGCAACCAACAACAAAATCATTCTTGAAATCAACACAAGGTTAGCTAATCTTGTCATGAACTATCCATATTCAAGCATAGAATCCATATAGAATAAGCTTCCATGGATTTAAAAGAACATCCACCATGGAAACACACCATGAACCTATTGATTTTAAAAATGGAAAAGCTTGAGTTTAAACCCCTACCTCTTGAAAACAGGCTTTTCTTCTTGATTTCTAGCCATTTTTTTTCATCTTTTCCTCTTTTTTCTTCCTCCTTCTTCTTTCCCCTTGCTTGGCCATGCACCTTCCTCTCCTTTCTCTCCTTCTTTTCTTTTCTGTATTTTCTCTTCCTTTCTCTCTTTGGCCGTGACTCTTGAGGATGTTTAGGGAATTCTTTAGTGTGTTGTCATCATTTGTTTCTATTGTTTTTTATCAGGCTAGCCAATTACATTTAGCCTTGTAGTCTCATACTTATCCATTCATGATGGCTTCTAGCTAGTTTGTGACTAGCTTGGTTCAAATGGAACCAAATGGAAGCAACTAGATAGGATTTGGTTTAGTTACCCTAACCAAGTCATGATGACTCATTATTACTTTTTTGTCTTTATTAGGTAATCCAATTAGATTCCAACACTTGGTAGGTGTAATTATTAGGTTAATGACGACTTAGTTACATTTGAACTAGTTTGGTTAGATTTGAACTAGATAGAAGTAACAAGATGGGCTTGGTTTGGATTCTCTAACTAAGTAATGATTACTTTCTTTCTAACCAATCATGTGTTGCCAAGTGTCAAGGCACCATTGGTCAAGTTCTTAGCCAATCATATGTTTCCACTTATCACCCTTCTATTAGCTAACTCTTGGCTAATGACATACTTCCAAGTGTCAAAGCCCCATTGGCCAAGGTTCTAGCCAATCTCATGGTGCCAAGTGTCAAGATATCATTGGCTAAGACTCTAGCCAATCACACTCTTCCAAGTGTCACAACCTTATTGGATATTTTCTAACCAATAGAATGCTCACACATGTCACAATCTCATTGGCCAATTTCCTAGACAATCATAGACCTCCATATGTCAACATCTCATTGGCCCATTTTCTTCCAATCATATGCTTACACATGTCACAAGTTAATTAGTTTATTCTAAGCCAATAAAATTCTTACAAGTGACACTATCTTATTGGCCTATTCTACAAAAGTCACTTTTCTATTAATTTTGTTATGCCATTCACATATAATTAAATTATAAAGTGACTAAAAATAAACTAATGGACTAAATGATTAATTTAGCTAATTACTGATCTCTAACTTTTCATTGGACAAAAATGCCCTTATTTACAAATTTAAAATTATTAAATTATCCTTGTTTAATTTTCACTATTTCATTGGGTATTTCAACTGATACTTTGTTTCTTTAGGTAATTTTCAATGCTTTATTCAATTTGAGCAGTTATATTTTAATAATAAAAGTTAAACAAAATGAAAAATAGCAATAATTGTTAGATTAACTATTGTGGCAATTAGAGTTATGTATTTTGTTCTAAGTTAGAGGCAGATGTTACTGTTAGCATCTCCTCTACAGAATCTAATCCTGTGTGAATTAAGGCTAACATTTACTACTATTAGATTCAGTGTTTTAACATGGTATTTCTCCAAAGAAAATAATTTACAAAACTATACAGTAACATATTCCTCAATAATATATATTTTCAAATGGAAATAAAAATTCTAATTTATTAAAATACTTCTCATTTCAAAGAAAACATTTCTTGACATAAAAAAACTCACAAAAACTAAAATCTTAAGATATGAACATTTCCTAACATCAAAAAACTCACAAAAACAAAAATTTTAAGATATGATTTTCATAAGCGACCAATGTCGGTAACAACTATCAATATAGTGCCAAAACTAATATACGAAAAAATTATCATAATTGGTCCAAAACCATTATCAATGTATTTTCTATCAACAAAATTATAAATTCAACCAACAGTTCATTATAACCAAGCTCAGAAGTGAGATGTGAGTTTTTCAAAATTTTGCTTGTCCTAAGAGTACTTATGGCTCCAATATATTCAAAAGAAAAATTCTAAAATCTACTTCAAACTTAAAAATCATAAATAGATATATAGTAGATAATAATCACTTACAGTACTTACCGATTTCCATTAAGGTCTTCCTCCAACAATTCCCCTTGGTTAGAGAAGGCAAAATGAGTTCGACTCGTCAGGTCAAACCCATTAACCCACTAAAAATACATTTTCTTAAATTGGGGTTTTTCAACCCACTCCCTTTAAAACGCAGGTTAGGGAGGGGCAGGGCGGGGTGGGTTGTCCCAATGGGTCAAGTTTGTTATTATTTTTTTATTTTTTTGGTTGTTATTGGTGTGATAATGGGTCAATTCATGTTGTTTATCTGCTAACCCATCTTTTTTTTTTCAATTTTTAGGCTATGCAGTTCATCTACTAACCCATCTTTTTTATTATTTTTTTTAATTTTTAGGCTGATTGACCTACTAACTTACCATTTTATTATTATTTTATTCAATTTTTGGCGGGTTAACCTGCTAACCCATCACTTTTTATATTTTTTAAATTTTAGCTGGGCCAACCTACCAAAAACGGGGTGAGTTGATTTTTTCAACCCATCAAATAAAAACGGGTCAACTCGCCCCACTCCATTTTCACTAGACCTTTGGCAGGTCGGGGTGGGTTGACCTGTATTGCCAACCCTACCCTTGGTGAAGTGGAAGTTTTTTGTACCGTTCTATAATTATAGAAAAATACTAGTAATTTAGTATCAATCATAGACAATTAATCTTTCCAATTAAATTCCTAAATCCTAAATAATTCTAGATACCAAAGCCTAAATTCACTATCCAAAATTACCCATGAAAATGATAAAATAAAAGTAAAATAAAAACATAAAAAAATGCCATTAAATAAATTATCTCCTCACCTCGCTTAAAACAAAATAACCAGAAATTAGATTTGACGTCAGATACTGCTCTCAAAATTTACTAGAATATTTTACTCTTTCACAAAGAGCCTAGAGAGAAAAGGCAATTAAAGTTATTTATTTTATTATTTATATATAACCATTCATAAGGAAATGGGTTTATTAGTTTTTCGATGTGAAATAAAATTAAAACAACATAAAACTTTTTTTTTCTCTAATGTGGGACTTAAATAACAACTTTTTTCTCTTTTTTTAAAGAAAGTTATCCCTTTTTTTAAAAAAAAAATCACACAGTCACATTCTCTCCTATTAAAATTGTCATGACCTGAACCGAGAGTTCATGACTAGCGTGTGATAAGGGTTTACCGTAGGTTCACCCAAGCTATACAAGCTTTAAACTATAACTCCAAATAGACAATTAAGAATAGCCACCATAGGGCTTTATAGATACTTTATTACAATATATATTCAAACTTGTAGTATCTGACAGGTGAATCTCAATCTCCAACAATTTATTACAAATAAAATACCATAAAATGATTCAATCGATGACTAACACATATGATACTGACATTGATTCTATTTTTAGAAATAATAGAGTACATCTAAGAGTCAGCCCATGAGGCTTCCAAATTCAAAATCATAAATGAAACTTGCTCACACAAACAATGTGAAGAGCTCACCAAATAACTGAGAACTCCCTTGATCAAATCAGAGGAGATAAACTAGAACTGATCCATTACCTGTATTTGAAAAACATGTAATTTGGGTGAGTTTACAACTCAGTAGCAGTCAATATCTACTACACTAGAAACAGGACAAGCGAAAGCACGGGTTTTCCTAATAAAACAAATATTTAAAATAAATACTAAATGTATGTATAAAGAAAATTAATTAAGAATTAATAAATAACAAGATAATTCAAAAATAATATTTTATGAAATAAAGCAGTTCAAACCTGTGATCATAATAATTTCTATCAAAAAGATTTCACAAAGTAGTAAGTTAATAGACCAACATTTTCAATATATCAAGATTTGAAGTAATCAATTAAAACATAAATGATATGGGAGAATTCACTAGGCAGAACTCAAACAAACTGAGCACATAGCTAGCAGGGTAAGCTAACCAAACTGACAAGTTCAAAGCTTGAACTGAACAGATGGAGCACATAGATCGCAGGTAAACTAACCAAGCTGACAAGCACACAGCTTGAACTTAATCTGACAAGCGTACAACTTGAATTAACGGGCATCATGCCCGAAAAAAGATATGTAACTCACGTGACTCACTAGGCTAGTATCCCCCAACTAGTTAGGATCTAATCTAATTATATAAGGTGCACTAGTCCAACATTCACTATTGTTAGATGCAGTGTCTCACAAGGATTTCTCCCAAAAAAATTATTTTAAAAAATGATTGTAATACATATAAAAAAATAAATTTTCTTATGAATAGAAATAATATCAAATTTATAAACATAATTCAAGAAAACGATTTCTGACATTAGAAAACTCAAGCTTTATCATACTTTGAATTTTTCTTCTATTAACATAACAGATGTCCATATCAATTTCCATCAATGGTCCAAAACCATTGTCAATATGAAGTCCATACATATGGCAAATCTAAAATGTTGATATTTTCTATAATCACAAAATTTTCAATTCAATGGTTCAAATTCATTTTGATAATTAGTTTAAACACATGACAATTCAAAAATCAATAGTTTCCCTGATAGCAAAAGTTTTCAATTCAATCTATGGTTTATCATAACCATATTCACAAATCAGATATGATTTTTCCAAAAGCGTGCTTCTCCGAAGTGTCCATAAGGCTCTACTATATTCAAAATTCAATAGTAAAAATCTATTTCAATATTTTTAAAGGAAATTTCAAATAAACATATAACAGATAAAAACTACTCAAAGTACTAGCAATATCCAATTAGGTTTTCTTCCAGCAATTTGCCTTGGTGAACTGGAGGTTCTCTATACCATTCTGAAACTATAGAAATACCAAAAATCTTTATATCAATCATAGGCAATTAAATTACCTAATTTAATTCCCAAATCCTAAATCATTCTAAATACTTGATCCTGAATTTACTATCCAAAATAGCCCAATAAAAAATATAAAATAAAAATATATTAAAAAAATGTTATTACAAAAAATATTCATTCACCTAACCTAAGCTGGAATAGCATGAATTCTGAATCGACGTCAGATATTACTCTCAAAATTTACTAGAACCTCTTATGCTTTTATAATGAGCCTAGAGGAGAAAGAGAATTAAACTTGTTTATTTTAAAGTTTATATATAACCATTTCTAGGGAAAAGAGCTTACTATTTTTTCAATACTTTGTTGAAATTATAGGGTTTAGGTTGGGAGAAGAAAAGAGAATGCAGATGAAATAATAGTATTAATTGATATGAGAAAAAAGTGATAAATGTATGATATGTGTTACAAAAGACAAAGCACTAACCCTTTATTTATATTATAGTACCCTAATCAAATAAGGAAATAAATAGGAAACATAATAAAATTAGGATATAACTCTTAAAATTACTTCCTCAATTAGAAAACTAATTGATTCCATAATATATACTAAATATCTTGTAAAATATTCTAAAAATATTCTAAAAATATTCTAAATTGATATTAAAGATCTTTTAAAATATTCTAAAGATTCATAATATATATACTAAAGATCTTCCGCAATATATCTCGATCCTTCTCTTTCTCTTCCTCTTCTTTTTGTTTTAAAGCTGATCTTCTTTTTTGGTATTGTGACAAAAATAAATCCGTCCTCGAATTTGAAACTCCTACTAACCTTATTCACCGAAAAGGTGAGAGTATTTCTTTTGCATAACCGCTTTAAGTCCTCAAGTCACTCCTTCACCTGACAGTTCATGCCAAATGACTTTCACCAAAGCAACATCCTCAGAGAGTAAATACTTCACTTATCTTTCTTCTACGACTGCTGACTACTCTACATAGCTAGGACATTACTCTACTGTAAGCTTTCACCCAACGATCATGGTCCTATTTAACTTTCTTATTGGCTATCTTGAATTAAATCTAACCCAAAAACTTTAGACCCACCAACCGTAACCAACCAATCGGTAATTAACATTGTTTCTTATGTAAGTCCTCAATTAATTCTACTAATTATACCAGTAATTGTTGCTATATACCAACTTCATCAAAAGTAATTGCTAGTTCTAACTTCTTCCAAGGTCCATAACATAAGGACAAAATATATTCTCTAAAATCCAAATAGTTCTCATTGATTGATCACAGTTTAAGGATAATAGGCTAATATCAAATCTAAAAGATCTTTAAGGCCATCTGAAAAAATCTCTAAACTAATAGTTGATTGACATCCCCAATCTAATATGACAAATATTGACAGTAGGTTCTTTAACTTCCTCAAAACTTTAGCTTAGTTGATTAGTTTAGCAATATAATCCAGTCAAACATTTTACTTCTTTCTTTACTAAAACCATCAAGATCTCCATACCTAACATTAAACGTATTAACTACCAAAAATTTGAATTCACTTAAAGAAATTCTATTATAGATCCCTTTATGGATATTGAAACCATTCTAATATCAATAGACATCAATTACTCCCTATGAGTTTATAAATTCAATCAATTAATCAAGTTGTTAGACTTTAAATGTCAAAAAACCATCCATAATTAACATCCAAGGCGTCAACCATCATATATCGGATTTCATCATAATCATGCTTCACTTGTTCACATTAGAAAAAGATTCCAAACCAATTCAATAAATCAAAACAACATAGTCACTTCCTTCGCTATTCCATCTAAGAGCCTTACATTTCACTACCTTAAGAAACCTTTACTTTCAGACACTCAAACATAAACCATTGTCAGTTCTCAATTCTAAACCTTGCCACACTGTCATTTTCTAACCTCCATACTTTATTTACAAACAACTCATTTAACAATAAATCGAATCAAGAAATTTCCTAATATTATTCATACATCCATTAAGTCCATTTTGGTGAATTTCCAGCCTTGAACTCACCCATTCAATATTCGTACTAAGCAATCTAAATAAATCATAACTATCTATATTGGCAATATAATCTATCTCCAAAAGTTTAAAATTTCTAAAAATCTAGTCTCAATCCTAAGGTGTCAAACCTTATTCTCATAAAGTATTAGATCCTTCAACAATCATTTGATCCCTTATCGTAACTAAATCGATAGACCATATATCAACCTTTTCTAAAAAATTCTCATAAATGAGTCTAGTCATTTGTCCAATACGGTTAACCTAGATTTACACCCTTAATAACCATGAAACTTTACAGATATGTTCACTCACATCTTACAAGCACCATATAAAAATTTCAAAATTAAATTCTAAGTTTTAGGCCTCCAAACACTCATCAATTTAATTTATTATCAATAGCATATCAAATCTACCTTAACTTGTATACGTAACATTCGTACATGATATTCAAAAACATGTTTAAGTACAACATACTTAAATTTATACTCTAAACATTACTATTTGATAGCACATAAAACCATTTGCACATTCATAGCAATTTATAATCCTATCTTCAAATAAATCTAACAGACTTTCTATAATACCAAACTAGTTGTCGGTCATAACTTTAAGTTCAAAATAAAATAATTACTACGTAAACCTCATTATAACTATCCATCCAAAACTAAATCAGAAACCATAAGGACAAACAGTTTAAGGTATTTTCGAGACATTCACTTGAAATCCTGGTACAATATTTCAGTATCTATTTACCCCTCAAAACAGTATAAATCTCATGGTAAACCTTCTTCACCCTTAGGCCCATTTTGCAATGAAACCATGAATCATAGGATTTAACTACTCATTATTGATAACAATATTATCTAACCATTCAACTTAAATTTTTATTGACCAAAAGTCTTCAATTTTACTCACCAATAATTTACATACGTCAAACAAATCCTAATGGAAGACAAACAAAATCATCCTGAAGTTATAATGATTTCAAAATATTTTTAAAACAAACATAACATGTTCAGTTTATCCTTATGCTTTTCTATACATGGTCAAGCAAAACTATATGTCTAAAAACTTTTAACAATGTCACAACCTGAACTAGGGGTCCATGACCGACGTATGACAAAGGCTTACTATGGAATAAACAATTAAGACTAGCCAACACAGGGCCTCATAGATGCTTTATTCTAGTATATATTCTGACTTGTAATATCTAACAGGTGAATCTCAATCACTAACAATTTATTACAAATAAAATATCATAAAATGGTTCAATCGGTGACTAACATATATTATACTGGCATGGATCCAACTTGTTGAAATAATGAAGTACATTTAAGAGTCAGCCTATAAGGCTTTCAAATTCAAAATCAAACAAAAAACTTACCCATACGAATAATGTGATGAGCTCATCGAATAACTAAGAACTCCTTCAGTTAAATCCGTAGAGTTAAACCATAACCAATCTCATCTGATCATCCATATCTGACAAACATGTAATTTAGGTTAAGTTTACAACTCAGTGAACAGTTAATAACAACACAAGAATGGGACAAGCAAAGGCACGAGTTTTTCTATAAAACAAATATTTAAAAATAAATACTGAATGTATGTATAAGAAAAATTAATTAAGAATTAATAAATAACAAGATAACTTAAAAATAATATTTTATGAAATAAAACAGTTCAAATCTGTGATCACAATAATTTCTGTCAAAAAGAATTCACAAAATAGTAAGTCAATAGACCAACATTTTTAATATATCAAAATCTGAAGTAATCAATTAAAACATAAATGATATGGGAGAATTCACTAGGCAGAACCAAAACAATTCGAGCACACAGCTCGTGGGCTAAGCTAACTAAACTGACAAGCTCAAGGTTTGAACTGAACAGATCGAGCATATAGCTTGTAGGTAAACTAACCAAAATGATAAGTACATAGCTTGAACTAAATCTGACAAGCTTACAGCTTGCACTGACTAGCGCGCGAAAAGGATATCTAACCCATGTGACCCACTAGGCTAGTATCCCCTTGCTAGCTAGGATCCAATCTGATTATACAAGGTGTACCATGCTAACATTCACTGCTGTTAGATACAACGTTTGATAAGGATTCCTCCCAAAGTAATTATTTTCAATAATAATTGTAATGCATATAAAAAAATAAATTTTCTTATGAATAGAAATAATATCAAAATTTTATAAACTTAATTCAAGAAAATGATTTCTGACATTAGAAAACTCAAGCTTTATCATACTTTGAATTTTTCTTCTATTAACATAATAGATGTCTATATCAATTTTCATCAATGGTGCAAAACCATTGTTGATATGAAGTCCATACATATGACAAATCTAAAATGCCGATATTTCCACAATAACAAAATTTTTAATTCAATGGTTGAAAATCATTCTGATAATTAGTCTAAACGCATGACAATTCAAAAATCAATATTGTTTCTGATAGCAAAACTTTTCAGTTCGATCAACGGTTTATTATAACCATGTTCACAAATTAGATACGAGTTTTCCAAAAATTTGCATGTCCCAAGAGTCTCTAATGCTATACTATATTCAAAATTTAATAGTAAAAAACTCTATTTCAACATTTTAAAAAAAAAATTCAAATAGACATATAACAGATAGAAACCACTCACAGTACTAGCAATATCCAATTGGGTTTTCCTCTGAAAATTCGTCTCGATGAGCTGAAGGTTCCCTCTATCGTTCTAGCTTAAGCCATAATAGCTCGAACTCTAAATCAACGTTAGATACTACTCCCAAAATTTACTATAACCTCTTACTCTTTTTACAAAGAGCCTAGAAGTGTAAGGCAATTAAACATGATTATCTTATGGTCTATATATAAACATTCATAGGAGAAGGGGTTTACTATTTTTCTGATGTGAGATTTACAAGTGAAACAATATTAGACTTTGTTAAAATTATAGGGTTTAGATAAGGAGAAGAAAGAAAAGAGGATAAAAATTAAACAATAGTATTAGATTGATATGAGAAAGAGGTGATAGATGTATTATATGTGTTACAAAAGATAAAGCACCAATGCCTATTTATATTATAGTATCCTAATCAAATAAGCAAATAAATAGGAAACATAATAAAATTAGGATACAACTCCTAAAATTACTTCCTCAATTAGAGAACTAATTGATTCCACAATATATTTTAAAGATCTTCTAAAATACTATAAAGATATTCTAAATATTCTAAAGATATTCTAAATATTCTAAAGATATTTTAAATATATTCTAATAGACTTCTTTCTCAAATGCGAGACTTGAATTACAAACCTCTTTCTCTTTTTTTTGTAATATTTATTTCAATTCTTCTCTTTTTTTTTTCTATATACATATCTGTATCGTTACAAACAATCCTTGAGTTTCTGCATCCTAAGTGAGCAACACCTTTCTATTTTATGTCACTTCCACAACTTCTCAATACCAAGAGTTAGAAATATACCACCTCATAACATTTAACTTCTGTAAGAAATATAAACAAGGAATCTCCTTCATAGACCATAATCTTTAATATGATTATATTTTCAGTAGAACTTTATATAAGCATAACTTTAACAACATCTATATGCCAAACTAATTTCATTTAATCAACCACTCTTGTACCAAAAGAGACAGTTTTAAATCCTCATTCTCATGCATCCAAGGACAAAATGGTAAGTTTATAGTTTCAAACTTTATTTTTCCCAACAAGATTCAAAATCAAAACCACATTATGACATCTTAATACCACAAGCCAATTACCTTATTTATGAGCTTCTAATTCCATATAGTTTATCAATTATAATTCCTAACTCTTAATTGAAACATTTATCACTCCTTAGCCAATAGACAAATTCATTACCAAGTCTCAAAATAGTAGCATTTCTATGTGAAGAAAGTATCACCGGTCATCATTTTCATGTCAAAAACCATAAATAATATTGATTGATTACTCAAGCTGTCCTAAATAGTAATACTGATTTGACTCAGTAACTAAACCCTCAAAAATCAATTTTGATAAACATCATTAAATTGAATACAAATCTCCATATCAAATCCTAAGTGTCATTCAGATCCTTACATTATCTAACACTTTCAAGATCTCTCAAATTACCAAAATTTGAATCAACAACTCCTTGAAACTATAGTATAATTATACTCATGTTTGCCATAAACGTTGTGTCAAATTCATAAAATTGGCACCTAAAACGGCCTTTCCAAAAGGGAATGCTCAATATATTTCAAATCTGTCCCTAACAAAGCATACACTATTGGCTAATATATTTACCCAAGTTAGACCCCAATTCTTAGTTTGAAAAGTTTATAGAAGTTACTATATTATGGCAGGGCATAGTATCCTAAATTACCATTCTTAAATAAACCTTTTCAATGATTCCAATCAATCATTAACTATATCTTAACATTTTAACTTATATGTAACCATAAGTATACATTCTTTGTATCATCTCTATCACATTGTTATTTTTAGTCAATACCATATTCAAACTATAACACACGTAAAATATTCCTTAAACATACTCCTTTATTTCTTATTCTTTAAATAATTATATTTATAACAAGTCTATCATATAAATTAGATCAACAAGAAAAGTGTCTCTATCCTTTAAGTACTTTCAACCAGTATCCATATATTCTTTTCAAATTTATCTTGTATAATAAGTGAACACCCAGTCCATTATGAAATCACATATAGACTGAGTATATCATGTAATCTTAAATAGTTAAACTTAACTTTCTACTTTTTGACCTTGCTAGCTGCATTCCATTTCACTACAAACATATCCCATATGCTTAGCAATCATGTTCATCTCTAACTATTGTTTTACATGGATATAAAGCAATCAAACAAATGACTTAGATTAATCACAAATTATCATACTTAAGAGATAAAGAATTCACCGTAGATTTTCATATTTACACTTACAATCATATCAGACATTTGACTTTTTCTATAACATAAAAAATTAAGGAAATCTACTTATTCAGAATTTATGAAAAGAAACGATAGACATCTTAATAGATCTTTAATAGCATTTTAATTACTAGTATGCCCAAGTCCATACCATAATTTCAACACTATTACAGAATACTTGCTCCATTATGTACAAGGACAACCTGTAGCTCAAATACCAATTTCGTCAAGATTCGAATTGGGGGTTTATGACTAGTGCATGACAAAGGCTTACCATAGGCTCACCTAAGCCATACAAGACTAAAAAAATGTAAATCAAAATTGACAAACCACAATAGCCATCACAAGGCCTTAGAACATACTTTATTTTAATATAAGTTCAAACTTGTAATATCCGATAGGTAAATCTTAATCACCAATAATTTATTTCAAAATAAAATACCATAAGATGGTTCAATCGGTAACTAATAAATATCAAACTGATATGGATTCTACTTGTAAAAATAATGGAGCACTTCTAAGAGTGTCAGCCGACAGGGCTTTCAAATCTAAACAAAATAAGACAAATGTTCAGACTTGCTCACACAAACAATGTGTCAGGCTCACCAAAACAACTGTACACTCCTTTGATCAAACTTAAGGAGCAAAATCAGAGGCAACCTATTTGCCCTTATCTGAAAAAATATAATCACGATTTGGGTGAGTTTACAACTCAGTGAGTAATTAATACCTATTACACTAGAAACGAGACAAGCGATAGTACAAGTTTTTCTATGAGTAATAAAAAAATAATTTCTGAAATAATAGATAGTAAATAAAATTGAATAAAAATACTTGGAAAAAATATAACAAGTATATATAATTCTTTCTAAAATATAACAATTCTAAATTATAGTCGTTATAAATTTCATAAAAAGATATATAACAAAACATGCAAGTCAATATATAATTTTTAATAACAAATTTCAAACATTGAAAAAATTAATTAGAATAAAATCCAAGTGAAATAATTCACCAAGTAGAACTAGAACAAATCAAGTACACAACTCGCAAGTAAACTAACCAAACTAACAAACTCGAGGCTTGAACTAATGAGTATCACACTCCAAATCTATAACTAACTTATGTGTACAAACTTAAAAAAGTTAGCATCTCCTCTGCAGAGTCTAATCCTAGTTGCATCAAGGCTAACATTTATTACTATTAGACATAGTGTTCTAACATGGTTTTTCTCCCAAGAAAATAATTTATAAAAATATACAATAACATATTTCCCCAATAAAATATATTTTCAAGTGAAAATAAAATTTCTAATTTATTAAAATAATTCTCATTTCAAAGAGAATATTTCTTAATATAAAAAAAAACTCACAAAAACAAAAATCTTGAGATATGTTTTTCCTAAGCAACCAATGCTGGTAACAACTATCAATGTAGTGTCAAACTATATTCTGAAACAATTTCCATCAATGGTCCAAAAACCATTTTCTATAACAATGACCATCATTGGTCCAAAACTAATATATGAAACAATTTTCATAATTGTTCCAAAATGATTATCAATATATTTTCTATAAATAAAACTATCAATTTAACCAACAGTTGATTATAACCATGCTTAGAAATTATATGTGAATTTTTCAAAATTTTGCTTACCCCAACAGTACCTAAGGCTCTAATATATTCAAAATAAAAATTTTAAAATTTGTTTGAAACTTAGCAATTTCTAATAGGGTCTTCCTCCAATAATTTGTCTTGGTGAACTAGAGATTTCTCATATCATTCTATAATCATAAAAAAATACCAGTAATTTAGTATCAATCATAGACAATTAGTTTTCCCAATTGAATCCCTAAATCCTAAATAATTTTAAATAAATTCACTTTTTATGATTTTAATCTAGTTTTCCCAATTAGCCCATATTTTACCTTGTAAATTCACTTTTTATGATTTCAATCTAGTTTCAAAATTTTCTCTTATTTGTTTCTCTCCATTTTTCTCTCCTCTCGCCATATTTCTCAACACTTTTGACGGGGAAAAAAAAAACGAAGAGTGTACATCTATTTGAATTTATGTAACTTAAATTGTTATTTTCCTTCATAAAATATGATTTCTATAATGCTGATAATGTTATGTTATTTACACAAGTATTTTATTTCACACAAACAATAAATTCACATATATCTCTATTGGAGTTAGATAAAATGGAAGATAAATATATGAGGCCTTTGATTAATGTATTTTCACGTAATAGAAATAAACTGAACTTCTTGTAAAAAACCTTCTAAATATGAAGAAAACAAAGATGATAGACTCTTTGGTAAGGCATTCAAGAAATTATATTTAGGATAATAATTTTTCAAATTTGTTGGATAGATTGGAATCTTTGATAAGACATTTTCAAGAAATTATCTTTAGGATAATAAATTCTTAAATTTGTTGGATGATTATTTGAAAATTCTGCCCAAAATATAATCGTGCCTAATTAAGAGGCTGCTATCCTCAATACCTATTTATAATATATAAATTCTGAAGGAAAGTTTGTAATACTGCCATTTCAGCATTGTTAATCTCTAATTAATAGCCACGTTAGTTTCTTTCCTTCTTTCTTTTCAAGTCATAACTTAATCTTTGGCTCATCCTTCCACCCACTTTTCAACTTTCTTTCCACCTCTTATTCTCACTTCACAGGTTATTTATTGTCTCTTCCAGAATCTAAACTATTAACTTTGCGGTATAAATCTCTACATTAACTCACATTAGTGCCCACAAACATAAAACCAAAGTTATGAGGTTGATAAATGCAAAAGCATCCCAATTTCACTGTTTGATAGTGGTCATGGCTGGTTTGTCTCCTTCACCATGAGACTGAGACCAAGCATTTGCCTCTTGCATATCGATCTCCCCTTCTCGTCTTTCTCTCAAGATTTGATATTAATTTCGAGGTAAATCTGAGTTAATAGTCTCTTCCATGAAATTTTAAGGATTTGTGTCTCAAAAAGTCGTACGAATTTCAGATCTGAGCATGGTGCTTTTATGTGTTCCTGTCATTCAATTCCCGACTTCTTTCAAGTTTTGGAGACACTCTAAGTGGACACTTTGGACTTGCTTTTGTTTTGTTTTATTTTGTAAAACTGAATGCAACCAACCACTGTTGAAGATGGCCAATTTCTATTGTGGTTGAATCGTTTTATCTTAAGGTAAATTTTGGAATGAATTAGCATTTAGGTTAGTGTCAAAAACCTTCAAGTCATAACTTGGTAATACCGTCAATAGACAATTTTGGGGTCCTCAGATCATAGCCAAGAGATGGGGAAAGACTTGTAATTAAAGTGGTTAACCATGTGCAGTATAATATTTCCATCCATTGGTATTATATATAAGGCCCTATGATTCAATTTGTTGTAATTGTCGAATGGTATCAATTGTCATTTTTATTGATTTTTTCAAGCATGGAATTCGCCAACTAAGGAGTGGTTAGGCATATGGACCTGCCTATTTCACACAATGTTCAATTCAAATAGGCCAAAGTTATGTATACAACTTCATGTTGATAAAATGTACAGTAAGACGGTGAATGTGCAAAAAAAATTTTAAGATGCATGCTACATATTATGCTAATATGTATAGAAAATGACGCCTACGCTAGATGCAAAATTTAAGAGATGATTGCAAAAATGTTATAATGATATATACAGAAAGATTACGAGCATTGTCAATTCAAACAATTTTTATTTTTTTCTCTTTTTCTGCATGAGATGCGTGCCAAATATTATACTAATGTGTAAAGAAAGTGACTAGTGCAAAAGATGACCGATTTTTCTTTTCTCTCTTTTTTTTATGCATGCAAAAATGTTATGTTAATATATATAAGAAAATGATAAGTATGATAAATGTAAGGTCTTCTTTTTTCTTTTTCTTTTTCTCTTTGTTTTTGTTTTTTTTTTATGCATGCGAAGTGTTATGCTGATGTATACAGAAAAATTATTCAGCATGTGAATGTAAATGGTTTTTACTTTATTATTATTTTATTTATTTATTTATTTACTTTATAAGATGCCTGCAAAATGTTATGTCAACATGTGTAAAAAATGACAGTCTGCTAAAACGAAAATGATTTTTTTTTTTATGAGATGCGTGAAAAAATGTATGCTAAGATGTAAAGAAAATGAATCAATGTGCTAAATATAGATGATAATTATTATTTTATCTATGATATGCATGTAAGAATGCTATGCTGACATGTATAGAAAATGTACAGAGTGCTATATGTAGATGATTTGATTTTTTTCTTTATGAGATACATGTAAGAATGTTAGTATGCAAAAATATTTCTTTTTTTCATTTTGAATGCAATAATGTCATGTTGACATGTAAATAACGTTACTAATGCAATAAATGCAAAGGATTCTTTTTTCTTTTGTTGTTTTCATTTCTCTTCTCTTTTTCTTTTTTCTTCTTATTTTCATGCAAACAGTTCAAGAATGTTGATATGCAAAATATCTTCATTTCACTTCTTTATTCTTTTTTATTACAAGAGTAACATGACCCATGCACTAAATGCAAATGATTCTTCTCTCTCTTTTTGTTTGTTTTTTCTTACGATGTATGCAAGAATATTATAATGTTATATACAGAAAAATGACTAGCATGACAAATGCAAGAGGATTCTTTTTTTTTTTTATGAGATGTGTCTTGGAATGTTGTCATGTGAAAAAATGAACAATATGATATATGCAAATTTTTTAGACACATGCAAGAATATTATGCGGATATATACTGACAAATGATGAATATGCTAAATGCAACATATTTTTCTTTACAAAAATGCTAGATGAAATGGGTGAATGCTGCATTGGGGTAAGTTATTGACCCATTAACAATGACTTTATTTTCTTTTCAACCAAAATATCATTTCTTTCTCCAATGAGATTTCACACATGTTATTTGTCATGTTAATGGGTTACTCAATCTTCCCATTGTATGAAATTCAATAATGCATGAAGATGTAAAGTATGTATGAATTTGACAAACATTATTTTTTTATTTTTTATCCTTTTTTTTTTTAAAAAGGGATATGCAACTTTCAAATTGAGTTGACAAATTATTAACCCACTGACAAACTTCATGATCAAATATGGCTTTGTTATGTTAAGGGACTATGCAATATTAGTGAGCTAATATGTCTTATTGATGCATGATCATGCAAGAGATGAATGCATTATTTTTTATGAAACAAAAATGATATGCTCTCATTGTGTCCTAATCAAGGGTGACTTAGGATTGGAAAATTTCTATCTTGATGGCATCTATGGACTTTTTTAACAATGCATTAGGTGGTTCTATCTAATGGATGTTGGTCTCCAAATTGCCCTTGTTTTTTGGCAAGGATCTCATTCCATGGTTGCTATCCACAACAACATGTAAATCACTAGATGCGGGACATCCATGAAATGAGACACAATTTGTTGGAGTTTTGCCAAACAAGACATACGTCTAAAATGGCTATTGCTACACAACCCCCTTGATCCTAAGTTACACTGAGGTCCAGGTACAGGGTCTCTCTCATTGTGTGTGAGAATAGTGATGGTGTAGTGTGTGACGAGAGCATGAAAGCTATCCAAAAACTACCCACAACCCAAACCTGCAATATTGAACACCAGGCAATACAGATATATTGCATAAATTGTCCACCCTATGGTTTGAGCATCAAAGTAAGCTATATCATGTGAATAAGTAAGGATACATGTATCTCAATAAGCAACACAGTTAAACAAGATAAAAAAGCATAGAAATGTCAAAAATATCAAACAAGCAAATAGAATAACCAAATAGGGGTAAGAGAAATACAAGAAAGGTCATAACATTTTACACAATCAACTTTAATAGGCTTGACTCTCTAACCATTTTCATTGGAGTCACCAAACTATCACAACGTACCTGGAGGTCATCGAGACAAGAGGCAACTAAATTTATAAAAAATTTAGGAGTCGTCACCAATTTTTATTTAATAAGAAAATAATTAGAAAAACCCTTTTTGAAATAAAATTGGTCTTTGAAAAATGAGATCAGGTTCGGGAGTCTGATTACGCACAGTGAAGGGAAGGAACTTAATCCTACTATACTCATGATACATCCATCATAAGACGATTACCCTAAAGTTAATTGTGTAAAAATTATTATGACCTCAAAATGTATTTAATTTATAGCAAAAAATGAAGATCGCAAATAACAAAGAATGATGAAAGTAAATAAAGAATTAATTGAAAATATTTACAGTTTTGGCTTGCCTTATGTGCTTACTTATCCCTACGTGTAATGAAAAATCAAAGCCATGTAGTTTTTGCAAAAAATGTTTGTGTGTTGTAAGATTTTAATTAAGAATTAAGGATTGATTAAATATAAATATGATTTTTGTATTGAGTAAATTTAAAATACTTTGATGATGTTGATTAAATTAAGAATGCTATGTGAGGA
Source organism: Castanospermum australe (assembly GCA_019955255.1). Taxonomy (NCBI): domain Eukaryota; kingdom Viridiplantae; phylum Streptophyta; class Magnoliopsida; order Fabales; family Fabaceae; genus Castanospermum; species Castanospermum australe. The sequence goes on from NSJW01000473.1 coordinate 948,250, forward strand.
TTGATTGATAAAAATAATAAGGATATTAAGAAGAAATTATTAGTTGGTTGTTTTTTAAAGAAAATGATTAATATTTATATCAACTACGAATCAAAGAGGCATTATGTTTACGTTGACTGTTGGTGATTTTACTTGTTTTTGAAACAAAAGAGTCACCACGATAATATCGTCTCTAATTAGTTAAAATTGATAAAAATTTGTATGACTTCTAAATTGATTAGTTATTAATTAAAATATATATCGCCTATAAGTCAAAGAGTTGTTATGATAACAATAACTATTAGTAATCCTAAAATATTTTCTGGACAGAAGAGTTGTCACGATAACAACGTTCCTAATTGATTAATAATTTTAAATTAAGTTAAATTTAATAATTTCTAAAGAATGATTAATTAAAATTAAAATTTATATCACTTACGAGTCAAAGAGTCATCATGACAACAATGACACTTAATGATCCTAAAATATTTTCGGACAGAATAGTTGTTATGACAACGTCTCTAATTAATTAATAATTTTAAATTATGGTTAGAGTTTAAAATTATTTTTAATTTAATTTCAGAACAGAATCGTCATCACAACAACAAGGTTCTGATTTAATCATTTTTCAAATCAACGAGTTATCACAACTCAGATGACTCAGATAAATTATTTAATTATGTTTATTATTGTTTATCTAAAATTATCTATTTTATTTTACTATTTCTATCACTTATATTTTTTATTTTGTCTTTTATCCATTTTTATTTTGACAAACTAATAAAACCTAAGCTCGAATAAGAACTCTAAGCCCATTAAAAATCTTAAATCGAACTTAACTATGGTCTCAAACATTAGACTCAATTAAATCTTATGAGACACAATCAATTAATCCCAAAATTCCTAACATAGTAACAAACCCAAATATTCAACAAAATTTTCATCACATATCATACATGTCATAACAAATTAAGTATCATACAAATAGATTGAAAAAAATTGAAAAAATAAAATAAAATAAAATAAAATAAAAAGAGACTACAAGCTGCTGTGAAGTGCCGGGTGGATGTTGGTGCTGTGTCGGGTGAGTGAGGTGCAGGTAGAAGGTAAGCCGGCGCAAGTGTGTGACCTGTGGAGCCGGTGCAGATGTGGGACGCAGGTGTGTGGGTGAAGGGTGCTTCCGTGACAGTGTGGGTGCTGAACCGTGAGTGAGGCTGTGCAGAGGTGAGGCGTGGGCGAAGTGAGGAAGAGGTGCGTGCTGTGCTTCTGTGCTGCAGTGATGTGTGAGATGGAGGAAACAGAGGTGGGTGCTCTGCAAGTGTTTCTGGTGCGGCTGTGAAGGAAATGGGTGAGGGTTGGCCGTGGGTGCTCTGTGCTGAAAGGGCATGAGGAAAATGCCGAAACGGGTGCTCTGAGTGTGTGACCTGTGGAACAGGTGCAGATGTGTGTGATGTGCGTGAAGTGAGGCGGTGAAGAGTGTGTGAGAATGCTGTGCAGTGAGGGAGTTGGTGAAGAGGTGAGGGAGAGTGCTGGGTGAGATGGGCGGTGTCTTGTGTCGGTGGAACAGAGTGTGAGGTATGCTGCAGAGAAGTGTTGGTGCTGATGAGTAGAAGTGTGTGCTGTGGTGGGGCGGTGAAGAGTGTGTGAGAATGCTGTGCAATGAGGGAGTTTGTGGTGGTGAAGGGAATGTGCCGTGTTGGGTGAGTGAAGGATAAAGAAGCGGAGTGTATGTCGCGGATGGGTTACGATTGAGCATGAAATTTAATTTAATTTTATCTTTTAAATTTTTCATTGACTTTTTTTTTTAATTTTGACATTTTTATTTCTCTATGATTTTCACTTTTTTTTTGTAGTTTTTTTATAAAAATCCAATTGCTAAATAAATTAGGCTAAAACAGCTACAATTTTAGATTTGGGGATTGACTTTTTTTTTTGTTTTCAATTCATGAATTTTATCATTTTTTAATTTAATTATTATCCTAAAATTGCTCCCAATTTGAGTTTCTAGGTTGGCTTATTTTTATTTTATAATTTTAGCTATTATCAAAGAATTTTGTATTAGGAGGGGCAAAATTCGGTGTTTGAATCCCCAATAGAAAATCTTTTTTCATAATTAATTTAAAATTTTATATATTTAATTACTATTCAGTTAATTAAGATTCCGAAGATGGAATACTAAAAATTAACCGAGATGACAGTGATATTTTGACCATCCAGAGGTGTAAGGTACGTTATTTTGTCAAGAACACTGACGCGGTTCTAGAAAGTCCCTAATAAAAATCTTTTTATGCATTATTTAAATTTAGTCGTTTAAATCATTATTTGTCTTATGTCATTTTGTAATAAATTTTGTATCTCGTTTAATAGGCAAAAATTCCAAAACCCACCAACAATAGAAAAATTGAGAGATGATTATAATGATAATCAATTAAACTCTTCCCAATGCTCTTTAGGAAATAATTATTAGACTTTGTTAGAAATGCTGCATAGTCTAATTCTTATAATTAAATAAAAATAAATATTTGTGAACAAATTCACAAAATCTCAACTTTATGATAGCGGTGAATTCTAAATTATATCTTTATCCCTCACTTTTAGAAAACATTTTGTGAAACCCATCTTCTAATTAAACGCCTTTGTAAAATCCTTTTTAAATCTATCATTTTATAAAAAAAATATCTCCTTTGAAAGTAGAATTTCTACTTCACCATTGTTGTACTTACATGTTGGGGGTTTTTCAATTTATTCTACAAAATAATGGCTTTAACCACCCATTCTTTGTAATTAGTCATTTATCATTTTTTGATAATATGCTCAACAAAATGGGACATGTTAAAAAATAAAACTAAAAATATTATTTAGATCAATACTAATTTATGTCACTTAGCATATAACATTAAATTAAATAAGTAACTATCTTAAGACAGATGTATTAAGAATGTAGTAGAATTAAGTTTTCACCCTTCCTTGTGCATAATCAAACCCTTGAAGCTAATGTCAACAAAAAGACCACTCTTTCTCTTTAAAAGGATTTTTCAATTATTTTCTCTTATCGAATAAAAAATTAGTGGCGATTCCTAAATATTCAAATTTAGTTACCGTCTACATTGCTATGCCCTTCAAGCACGTTATGACACATATATGGATGAGTACCATTATTAGATCTTAATTGAGAAATATTGTCTTTACATTTACTTGATGCAACTCTAAGTTAAATTGAGCAACTAATGTTATGATGAAATCGAATGAATATTTCTAAGATACAAGAGAGAATGTCTCCTTGTAATTAATTCCTTCCTTCTATGAGAATCCATTGGCAATGAGTCTCGTTTTGTATCACACAATGTTGCCTAGTGAATCTTTCTTGGTTTTAAATACCAATGATCATCACCGCATTAGGCAACCCAACAAGATCTTGAAGTTTTTTATTTGCCATATAGTCTAACTCATCATTCATAGCATTGTACCACAACTTAGAATCGCAACTTGCAAAAATTGTGAAAACGTTCTTAGATCATTTTTGGCCCATATGTCAGATTTGGACTCGTATAGATACACTTGATAATCACTAGGCATTGTTGAATCCCTTATTTAGTTAATCCTCTTAATGTTGCCCTTGTTAACCTTTTGAAGACATTATGGTTCAACAACTTGATCTTCTAAATTATTATAAACTTGGTGTGTATCATTAGTTTGTAACTTGATGTAGGAGTTATATCACTTTATAATCTTTCCCACAATCTAGATTTCAAGTTAGATCACTCCCGCAATCCACATCAGTCTAAAAATTCTGGCATTTCTTGGTTCAACAATCTTGATGGTATAGCTTGAACAATTAAAACCTATAACCCTTAATGTTAAGTTTCTCTTTAGGGTCACACCATTTAAATCTAGTGAGCCAGGTACGGTGTATTGGACTATAATACATTGCTTGCTGAGAAACTTAGCAAATATTCATAATCCTTGTACGTTGTCATTGTGTCTATCCAAAAGTGAGTGCATATCTAGAAAATTGCCTATATATGTATGATCTCTAATATTTGTAAGCTCGTCCTAGCACCTTAGTTGGTCTACTTTTTCTTAATGCAATCCACACAAGTATCAAAATCAGGAAAGTTAGAAGTTTCTAATATTCCATCATTTACCTGTTGTTTGATTCCTTTAATGGAGATATATCTCAATCTCTTTGTGTATTGGAGGGTCTTAGATTCATAACACAATATTTAATACCAATACTGTCATGCACAATCACTAAATGTAAGAAATAGTATTATTATTTCCAAAAACAACAGACTTGAATAAATAAGAATAATTCCATAAAATCTATTGAATAACATAAATAAATAAGTCCAAAATCAAATTCATAAAAATTTGTTAATACAAAGGTTTTATTTTGAAATAAATATATATACATATTATTATAGTTGGCTGTTGCAAGCCTACTTATCCCACGTCATCTTTATTGATGATTTGACATTTTCCAAGAAAATAATCAGATATTCGAACGTGGATCCGATGTGTAACTGAGGTGTTCAGCTCTTAATTGATGACGTGCTCTTTCTCCCACATAACTACTGCCTTTTCAGCTCTTAATTTCCACATACAGTCCCATTAACGCTTGCCTTGTCACTTCCAGCTACACAAATCTCTTCTATTTCAACAAATTCCAGAAACCTCTACAAGTAGAAACAGAGGCGACTTTCCATCAGTCTTTGCTTTGGGGGTTGTGGCCATGGATGCGCATGTTGGGTGCGATTTCAGTAGAATTTCTCAAAATGAGTTGAGAAAAAAAAATGCTGGGTTAGATTCCCATTATGTCCCTTCTATATCGCTTTGATGCTCCTTTGGTGTTTGAAGAAATGCCCAAATGTAAAGACCCTATCATGTTGTTTGTGTATGCTCGATTGTGAGTTATGATTTTGGCAATGGACTTTGGGGTATCAATGAATTTTTATGAAAAGTTATGCAGTCTAATTTGAGAATTAATAATGTTTCAAATAACGCACATATATGGCTCTGAAATATGGTTTGGTTGAGATAAATCTTCTTTCTTATTAACCTTTGTTCGTGCAGACTAGAACTAGCAGTGTACAGTTCCAAGATATGTTTTCAAAAATGAAACGGGGTCAGGTGGGTATCCATATTATTGATGGTGTCTTTTGATAATATAAGCATTCTTTTGTAATCCACATGTGTAGAAGGGACATCAAGGTATGCTTTCTACTTATCTATTGTTCAAGTCATTCCCTATTCCTAATGTCCAAGGAGAATTTTCAAAAAAAATTATATTTTTTCTCAACAGTCCATGAGCTTGATTCTTTAGAAACTTGACAATAATTTATTGACTTTCTATTTAGTGAACTACATATATGTTATTTGTTTCCTTCACCGTAAACATATTGACAAGATTCAAGTTACGGCAGCAATTTTTGGTACATTAAATTGGACTATCTCCATGTGCAATTTTTTCTTAAAAAAAATTTGTATCTTGCCCAAGTATTCTTCATTGTATACTTCAGGAAGTAGTAATTAATTGCCTGTCCTTGGTTCTCTTTTTAAACAGCTGTTGGATATTCAAGTTCAAACTAAAGTCTTTGTAAATGTAGCAAATATTAGCCACTAATAAGACAACCAAACAGAACTCTTTGAGGCTCAAACAATATTTCTATGGTGGACTGGATGGAACTGTTTTATGGACAAGCTGAATGCTAGATCTCAGTTAGTTTCCTTCTTTGGCTAGGCTTATACCAAGAAATGCAAGGATAGTAGTCGTAAAGCCACCAATTGACCAAATAATTGAATTGAATTTGAAATAACTTGACAAAATATCACTTTTGTCTCTTTGGAGAAAGTCCTGTAGGATTCTTTGGCCTAGTGATCCCCATTTGATATACTGTATAACCGATTGATAGTATATTATAATTAATATTATCCATCTTTATATAATATTTGAGCAAAAAACTATATAGCATAATTTTAGTTAAAATAATTTTTTTAACCTTGACCTTATAATAGATAACAATCAAATTATTTTATCTTATACAATCTTATACAGTTAAAATTAAATAAAAATATTTTTATCACATTAATTGTTATCTAATATCTTATCCATATATAAATAGTATTTATTATATTATAATATAGATTCTTTATAAAGTATACAAAACGAGGTTAATTGTTGCCATCTTCCAGCGCACTCATGCCAATCAATCTTCCATAGTAATTTATCTCCAAATGTACTCTTTGCTATTAACGTCGGCTTGGGCTATTAATATTAACTACCCAAGTTGGACTTGGATATATGACTTCATTTGTGAATTAAAACCAACTTATATTAATAATGGGCACAGTAACTGTCATGACTGTATCAAGAGGGTGTTGTAATAGAATGGTAGGAGAAATTAAAAATAAAATAAATTGCCACAAAAAATTTAAAAAAGAACATGTAAAATACACTTTCCTTATTGAATTGTAGAGTAATCTATAAGAAGAAAAGGATGGGGGAATTTTTGCAAATTGTACATTCTTTCACGACATGATGACTCAAAAGTATTCCCACGCCACTTTTTCTTATAGTTTGCACATAAGTTCAAACTTTATATTATTTAAATGTTAATCTAAATGCACTTCAGCAAACAAAGATATTGCATATTATAGAAAAAAAGCAAAAACAAAAACCTCAATCATAAATGAAATCAAAACCATAATTTTATATGTTATCTTTTGAATTTTATGTTATAAATTATCTACTATTGTCAATGTAACACCATACATAATATAAGCCTTGTGTTATGTGTTATAAAAGTAAGCAATTAAAAAAAAATTCAATTAATTTAATATTTAATTTAAGATTATGTGACTATTTTATAATATAAAATTTATTAATTCATTTAATTTATTTAAATGATTTCATACCGTTATTTAATTATTCTTAAAGAATAAAATTTTTAGATTATGTGCTTAAGAATCTAAGATTTAATACTGCTCCATAAATTACTAGTCACATAATAAATAATTTTTTTTAATATATAAAAATCTTTAATTATATGAGATTTAGTATAAATTTAATTTATTTCCTTTCATTTGATTACGTGTCTAATACTTAATTAAAATTCTAAATTTATCTTTAAATCCCAATAAGTCATTTAATTCTATTTCTTCTATATACAAGGGCGTGTACAATTCAACCATATGCTAAATAAAACATAAATTAGTACCTTAGCATTTAACAATGTTTAGAACACTCAAACATACATCTACCAATATTTTACATCAAAAGCTTGTTAATATTATATTTCCACTTACACGTAAGACTATGTACATATCTACATCAAAAAAAATATACTTGGCCTCACTATACCATGCAGAAGGAAAAATCTTATGTTAAAACACTACAAACTACATAAGTATCACACAAACTATCTACATGTCACGTTCTAGACCAGCAAAACAAATTTTCCTACTTAAGAGAGTAAACTAACACCACATCTATAACCATCAATACAAACACTCTCATCTTCAGTCGTCAGCAAGAGGTTCTAGAAACTCTATAATTCACAGGAGTACGAAATATAATTTTTCAGTAGGTACTTAGATATATAAATAACATAATATTCTATTTGGAACTCTAGCATGGCTGTGAGCCTCATTGTGTGACCTTTATCACTTTTCAATTCAAATAAACCCAATAAAGCATAAAACAAGTATCAACACTTTATGGAGGTATCACAATTATAATTTATTAACAAAATTACAATAAAAGTAGTAAATCACAAAATGCCCATCATGAACCCTAGTTTGGTAGTGAGTTACCAAGGCCTCTAGCACATGATTTTGAGCCATTTGAGTAAAAATCACACATGATACAAATCCAAATCACTTCATAGAACATAGATCTACAACTAATCATCAAGATTAAGCCAAGGTGAGATGAATCAAACGAAACCCTAGTTATGATAACATAGGAAAAGATCATTATCTGCTTGAAAATAAGCTCTCCAACTTTACAAATCTAGGCTATCTTGCTATAGATCACCCATATCCAAGCTTAAAACCCAAAGAACATAGAAATCCATGCATCAAAGAATAATAACCCACCATGAAAACCCAAGGTTTTCAAGAGAAAAAAAGTGGATTAAAGTCCCTACATCTTGAAAATACTTGATTCTTGACCTTAAGCACTTTTCTTCTTTTTTTCTTCTCTTTTCCCCTTTCTTTTGCCTTAGCTGTGAGCTATGGCTGCCTCCTTTTCTTTTTTTTTTCTTTTCTTTTTTTTCCTCCTTTATCTTAACTTGGCCGTGGGATTTAGAGACTAATGGGGAATTAATTAAATTGTTTAATGTTCCTTATTATATCTTCTTTTGTTAGGCATCCAATGGAAGAGCAAGCTTTTTGGTTATTCTAATCTAGTTAATCATGACATTTAGTTAGGTCGTAGCCATATTAGTTGGAATGGAACTAAATGAAAGTAATTAAATAGATTTAGTTTGGTTTCTTCGACCAAGTAATGATGGCTTTTTCAAGCCAATAGTAGGCTTCTAAATGTCACTATACTATTGGCTAATCTTTGACTAATGAATGGCTTCCGAGTGTCACAATTCTATTGGCCAATTTTTGGCTAATCACATGATGCCGCTTGTCACAATTTCATTAGTTAATTTTTATTCAATTATATACTTTCACATGTCACAACCTAATTAGTCAATTTTCTAAATGCTAATTTTTCATTTATTTTATTATACTATTCTCATTTAGTCCAATTATAAAGTGACTAAAAATAAATTAGTAAACTCAATGACCAATTTCAGCTTATTACTGATTTCTAATTTTTCATTAGATGAAAATGTCCCTCTTTACAGATCCAAAATTATAAATTGCCACTGTTAAAATTTTATATTTCATAAGGCATTTCAACTGATACTTAATTTTTCTAAGTAATTTTCAATGTTGTCACAACGTGCTCGAAGGGCGCCACGACAAGAGGTAACTAAATTTATAAAAAATTTAAGAATTGCTACCAATTTTTTTTAAATAGAAAAATAATTGCAAAAACCTTTTTATTAAGAAAATTAGTCTTTGAAAAGATATTAGGTTTGAGAGTCTAATTATGTACAGAAAATGGTAGGAACTGAATCTTACTGTACCCCTAATACATCTGTCATAAGATAATTACACTAAAGTTAATTGTGCATAAATGATTATGACCTCAAAATGTATTTAATTTACCCCAAAAAATAAAGATTGTAAATAACAAAGCATGATAAAAATAAATAGAGAATTAATTAAAAATATTTACAGTTTTGGCTTGCGTTATGTGCTTATGTATCCTCACCTGCAATGAAAAATCAAAACCACGTAATTTTTGTTGAAATGCGTATGTGTTGAAAAATTTTAATTAAAATTACAGATTGATTAAACGTAAAATGATTTGTGTATTGATTAAATTAAAAATGCTTTGATGATGTTGATTAAATTAAGAATATTATGCGAGGGTTGATTGATAAAGATGATAATGATAATTGATCAATTAAGAAAAAAACTATTAATTGGTTGTTTTTAAAGAAAATGATTAATATTTATATCACCCACGAATCAAAGAAGCATCCCGTCTACATTAATCATTGGTTATTTTAATTATTTTCGAAATGGAAGAGTCGTTACAACATCATCGTCTCTAATTATTAAAGATTAAAATTTTTGAGATTTTTAAAAAATGATTAATGATTAATTAAAATCTATATCACCCATGAGTTAAAAAGTTGTCACGACAACAATGATCATTAACAATCTTAAAATATTTTCAGAATGGAAGAGTCGTTTCGACAACAATGTCTCTAATTAATTAAATGTTTTAAATTAATTTAAATTTAATGATTTCTAAGGGATGATTAATTAAAATTATAATTTATATCACTTACGAGTCAAATAGTCGCCACAACAATAATGAGTTTGGTGATCTTAAAATATTTTCAGAACGAAAAAGTCGTCACGACAATAACTTTCTTAATTTATTAATAATTTTAAATTATTTCTAATAAGTGGCTAATAATTAATTGAAAACATATATCGCCTTAAAGTCAAAGAGTCATCACGACAACAACGTGTCTAGTTGATTAATAATTTTAAATTATTTGATTGAAGAGTTTTGAAATAATTTTAATTAATTTTGGAACTGAAACGTTGTTAGGACAGTAAGGCTCCAATTTAATTATTTATCAAATCAACGAGTTATCACAACTCAGATGATTTCAATAAATTATTTAATTATATTTGTTATTATTTATCTAAAATATTTTTCTATTACTATCATTTTTATTTTTTTGTCATATCTTTTCCCATTTTTTTAGTTTGGCCAACTAATAAAACCTAGTTCCAAAGAGAACTCTAGACCCATTAAAAACCTTAAATCAAATTTAATTATGGTCTCAATCATTAAGCTCAGTTAAATCTTATGAAAACAAAACCCAAACATTACACAATCAATCCCTAAGCAAAATAAACACATTCACAAGCCTAAATACTTAACTCATATAACACCAAATCATAACAAACTAGGTGCCATACAATTAAAATTAAAATAAAACAAAATAAAAACATGTGAGAGAGCGCAGGTGCGTGAAGTGAGTGTACGTAAGGAATGGAGACTGGGTGCTGTGCAAGTACTTCTGTGGGAGTGCAGAGTGTGTGGAGGTGCTGAACCGTGTGGGACCGTGCTGGGTGAGGCTTGGCCGTGAGTGAAGTGCTGTGTGGTGCAGAACCATGTGGGTGTGGCGGTGAGGGAGTGTGTTGTGCAGTAGTGTCGGTACTGTGGATGAGCAGGGGTGCTGGTGCGGCGTGAGATGGTGTGTGGCAGTGGGTGTGCTTCTATGGAGGAGGGAGCTACGGTGTTGAAAACAGGGGAAGAATGAGGAGCTGTGTGTGCTCTGGTGCAGGGGCGGTGGAGGTGTGTTATGCTGGATGGTGTGCTGCTGTGAGACTTGGCCATGAGAATCATGTGTGTAAGAGCAGTGACAAGGGTGCTATGGTACTCTGTTTTTGGTAGAGAAAAACGGGTTCTGACCGTGAGAGAGTGGAGATGCTGCAGTGAGTGTATAAGTGCTGTGAGGGAATGGAACCGTGAGTGAGGTGGGTGCAGCGGTGCTGGGAGGTGGGTGCTGAACGTGAGATGCAGTGGAGCTGTTCTGGGTGGAGTGTGCCCTGGCTGTGATTTTGGGAGAGGAAAACAGGGGTGAGAGGTGCTGTGAGAGCAGAGGAGTGGGTGCTGGTGCTGGGCTGGTGTGTGAAAGACCGTAAGAAAGTCAGTGCAGTGAGTGAAAGTGCTGTGCTGAGTGGAGGCTGGTGTATGAGGTGAGTGAGGGAAAGTTTGTGAGGCTGTGCAGAAGTGGGGCGGGGTGGAGGTGCTGTGTAGCTGTGAAATGACCGTGAGTGCTCTGTGTAGCGTGTGGGAACAGGGGGCTTGTGGTGCAGTGCTTGTGTGAGGTGCTGGACGGTGAGGAGTGGCCTGTGGTGGTGAGTGAGGTGCAGAGGAGTGGGTGCAGAAGAGGGCTTGTGATTGTGTGGTGGCTGAGCTGTGTTGCTGGTGTAGTGAGCTCGGGTGCAGAGGGGTGCTGTGCGTGAAGTGTTCTGCGAGGGAGTGAAATGGTACTGTGCAGGAAGTGAAGAGTGAAAATGTGAATGGCAGTGAAGGTGGTGCGGTACAGGGATGGTGAGACGTGCTTGTTGCGGGGTGTCGAAACAGAGGTGCAGGACCGTGAGTGCTCTGGTGTTGAGCACCATGAGTGTGTGGCTGTGACAAGCTTGGGTTTTTGGCGTGGGTGAACGTGAGTGAAATGGTGCTGCAGAATGTGTGTGAGGCGGTGAGGTGCTCAAGAACGAAGCGAAGAAAGGGAGAAGGAATCAACCACGAAAAGGAAAAGTTCCAAATGGAAACTTATCCAGAATCAAAGACTGAAATGAAGAGAGTCCCTTACCTTGTTCGAAATGTAGAAATCCAGAGGCTCTTTCCGTTTCCTTCTTCCTCTAATTTCCAAACTCTATGATGCTGCGTATGTCTGTCAATGGATTCTCTGCTGATGGTGTGTGGAGATGATATATCCTCTAAAAATCTTCTCTCTCCTCTTGTAACTGAAAAATCCACCAGCTCCCCTCTCCTCTACTCCTTCACCGAATCTCTTCCCCTTTCTGTGCTCTCCCTCTGAATAATGCCAAAAGACAATATATTTTCCTCCTTTTGCAACCGAAGATCTGCTGCCCTCAACCTCTCTCTTCTACCAAACCGTTATGCCCCCTCTTACCTGTGTGATGGCATTATCTGGAAGACTCCAGAGATGAAAAAATAGATAGGCAAAGATGAGAAATCGCAAAATGGATTGGGACCTCCTACAGTTTGGGTAGAATATATTTTGGGTCAATAGATATTTATAAAATGGGCTTGATGATATTTTTTGGGTTGAAAGAATGGACTAAAGTGTGATGAATTCAAGTATTTTAAATGGGGCAAAGAAATTTGATTTTGATTTATTTTTAATTAATTTAATTTTCATTTTTTTCATATGTTTTCTTTTTCTGATTTTTTTTTAAAATTTAATTGTTGAGTAAACTAGCCTAAAATAACTACAAATTTAAATTTTGGGATTGACTTATTTTCTTTGTTTTTAATTCAAGAATTTTATCATTTCTAAAAAATTTAAATTAGTCGAGACAAAATATAGTATTTACAAGTGCTCTCTTTAATTTGGACAGCACACCAAAATTATTAAAAATCAAACATGGTCAAAAATAATAAATAATGGATAAATGACCATTAGAGCTAATTAAGGTTTTTACAATTTATATTTACTTAAATGGGGATGCTACATTTCTCTCCTCATAAAAGAAATGTTACCCTCAAAATTTATTTGCCTGTTGCAAATACATCCAGATAGTCTTTCTATAAATCTTCTTCCATCTCCTAAGTAGTTTTCTTAGGACTTAACCATTCTCATAAAACCTTAACTAAAGGAATTGTTTCTCTTAATTGTTTGAGGCTTCCGTCAATAATTGGTACAGGTCATATGAGGTATATTAAATCATCTAGACTGACTCACTTTCAATTATGTAAGAAGGATCAAAATAATATTGTTTGAGCTGAGAGACATGAAAAACATTATGAAGATTTGAAAGATTTGGAAGAATTGCTATTTGATAAGCAACTGGTCCTATTTTTTTGAGAATTTGGAAAGGACCGAGAAATCAAGCGCTAATGATTTGGAGTTCAAAGATCTACCAATACCAGTCACAGGAGAAATTTTAAGAAAAAACATGTTCTTTAAATTCTAAAGTTTTTCTCATTTGATCTGCGTAACTATTTTTCCTGCTTTGGGCAATGAGTAGTCTATACCTAATTATTTTGATTTGATCTGTGAGTTCCTGCATAATCTCTGGCCCTAACAATTTTCTCTCTCCAACTTCATACCAGTATAATGGGGATCTGCATTTTCTACCATACAGAGCTTCATAAGGTGCCATCCAAATACTAGAATGGTAACTATTATTAAATGCAAACTCTATTAATGACGGGTAGTTTTCCCAACTCCCTTTGTGTTTTAAAACACTGGCTCTAAGCATATCTTTTAGGGTTTGTATTGTTCTTTCAGTTTGGTCATCTGAGTTTGTGGATGATATGAAGTGCTAAAGTTTAGCTTAGAATCCAAAATCTTTTTCCAAGGTTCCCCAAAATCTAAAAGTGAATCTAGGGTCTCTATCCGAAACAATACTAGATAAGGTTCCATGCAATCTCACAATTTCCTTGATGTACAACTGGGGCTAATTTATCAAGTGGATAGTTAGCTCTAATTAGGAGAAAATGTGCTGAATTGGTCAATCTATCCACAATAACCCGTATGGCATCATATCTTGAAAGGGTTCTAGGCAAGCCGAAAGGATTACCTATTTAGAATGGTGACTATTATCGAAAGAATGACTTATGCCTAAGCTGTTAATGTAACCATGCAAATTGAAATGTGATGTAATGCTCGACAGGCTGATAAGGGAAACTAGAAATTGGCAAAAAGAAAGGGTTCTGTACCTTATATAACCCAAAATATTCCTATCACTAGGTCATGATTTTCGAGAAACATCGCAGGGGCAAGGCCAAGATAAAAGGATAGAATAAGTGACTTTGTCACAAACAACCTCTTCTATTCCTCCACAATTTGGGGAAGCTCTAGCATGTCATACTTGTAGGAATAGGCATACCGATACTTGTCTAAAGGAGACCGGAGCTTACTTTGGATGCAGACAAATGGGACACCTAATCAAATATTGTCCTTTCAAGGAAGACAGACCCAGCAAAAATGTCATACCAGTAGCCTCAGCAGTCTAACCAGCTATGTCAGCTCTTGCTGAAATTCGCGATAGAGGCCAAAACACGTCAGGAAGAGGACAAGCTAGAGTTTATGCACTCATTCATCAAGTCGCCTAGACAAGCAATGCAGTAGTTACTAGTACATTTTAAATATTTTCTCATTCTGTCAAAGTATTATTTTATTCTAATGCTACTCATTTGTTTGTCTCACCCTTATTTTGTTTCACAACTTGGCAAGGCTAGTTATCTGCTATGAATGACTTTAGCTGTGACCACTCCTATAGGTGAGATTATTCTTGCTAATGAGTACCTACCAGTATGCGATATTGTGATAGAAGATGAGACCTTTAAAATAGATCTTATTATTCTTAGGATGCTTGACTTTGATGTAATCTTAGGAATGGACTAGTTATTTGCACACCATGCCATTCTAAACTATCATGACAAGACAGTATCCTTTGAGATACCTAGAAAACTTATATTTGTTTATCAAGGAGATAGGAGTATAGTTCCAAACAATTTGAACTCAGCATTAAATGCTGAGAAATTACTGAGAAAAAGATGTGTAGGATTTATAACCTTTGTTCAAGATACTAATCAAGAATCTCCCTTTCTTGAACAAGTTCCTGTTGTCAGAGAGTTTCCAGACATCTTTCCTGAAGATTTAGCTGGTCTACCACTGGAGAGACGAATTGAGTTTAGTATAGAATTGGTGGACAATACCCAACCTATTTATATTCTTCCATATAGGATAGCACCTGTTGAATTAAAAGAATTAAAATCACAGTTACAAGATCTCTTAAAGGTTTAATACGCCCTAGCACTTCTCCTTGAGGTGCTCCGGTACTTTTTGTGAAGAAAAAAAAGATGGATCTTTGAGACTGTGCATTGATTATCGTCAATTGATTAAGGTAGTATGAAGAGCAAGTATCCTCTACCTAGAATTGATGAATTTGTTTGACCAATTATAAGGTGCCAAGTGTTTTTCAAAGGTTGACCTATGGTCAAGATATCATTAGATAAGATTTTGAAAGGAGGATATTCCAAAAACAGCATTTCGAACTCGCTATGGTCATTATGAATTTCTAGTAATGTCTTTTGGACTTACTGATGCCCCAGCTACATTCATAGATTTGATGAATAGGGTATTCAAGCCTTTCTTAGGCCAATTTGTCATCGTGTTCCTCGATGATAATTTGGTATATGTCAAGAGTACTAAGGAACATGAGAAGCATCTTCATGTTGTTTTACAAATCCTTCGAGATCATAAGTTACATGCCAAATTCGAAAAATATGAATTATGGCTTTCTAGTGTGGCTTTCTTAGGGATATAGTTTCCACAGATGGAATAACTGTTGATCCAAAGGAGGTTGAATCAATTCAAGAATGGCCCAAACCTACAATTGTTACTGAAATACGTAGTTTTCTTGGGTTAGCAAGACACTATAGGAGATTTATGAAAAACCTTTCTTGTTTAGCAGCCCCATTAACTAAACTAACCCAAAAGAAAATGAAGCTTGAATGGTCCAAAGCTTATGAGTAGAGTTTCCATAAACTCAAAGAGTGTTTGGCTACAGCACCAATTCTAACCTTGTCCTTCAGGATATGAAAGATTTGTAGTGTTTTGCAATGCAATCAAGATTTGGTGTGAAGTCTGAAATTTACACAGATTACAAGAGTTTGAAGTATATATTTGATCAAAAGGATCTGAACTTAAGGTAAAGACATTGGATTGAGCTTCTAAAAGATTATAATTGCACCATACTCTATCACACAGGAAAGACAAATATAGTAGCAGATACCCTGAGTAGGAAGTTAATGGGTAATCTATCCCATATATCGACAAAAAGAAGAAAAATGGTCAAGGAGATAGAAAAAGTATTAGGCAACATAGTTTTATTAGAAATTTCAAACTCACGAGTTCTAATAGCTAACGTACAGGTGACTTCTACCCTTATAGAAGAAAGTAAGGTATCTCAAGTCTCAGATCCCTATATTAAGCCAAAAAGGGCATTGTTGGAGCAAGAAAAAGATTTAGATTTTTGTGTTGACTAAGAAAGGACCATAAGATATAAAGATAGAGTTGTAGTATCTGAAGTGAAAGAACTGAGGAGAAAATTGCTTGAAATGCACATGAATCTTCCTATACAATGCACCTTAGGTCTATTAAGATGTACCATGACCTATGGGAGATGTATTGGTAGGAAGGTATGAAAAAGGATATTGTTGAATTTGTGACTAAATGCTTCGTGTGTCAACAAGTGAAGGTAGAACATCAAAAGCTTATTAGGACTTTGCAAAACCTTAAGATTCCCAAATGAAAATGGGAACTAAAGACTATGAATTTTGTCAATGGGTTACCCAAAACCTCAAAAGGTTTTGATTCTATATGGGCAATTTTTGACAGACTAACAAAGTCTGCTCATTTTCTCCCAGTCAAGACTACTTACACAGCTCAACAATATGCTAGGCTATACTTAGAGGAGATAATATCATTACATGGAATCCCAATTTCTATAGTTTCATATCATGGATCCCAATTCATAGCCAAGTTTTGGCAGTCTTTTCAGATAGCTTTGGGAAGCCACCTACACTTTAATACCGATTTCCATCCATAAACTGATGGGCAATCAAAGAGAACTTATCCAAACTTTAGAAGACATGCTCAGAGCATGTGTACTTAACTTTGAAAGGAACTTGGGACTAGTATCTACCTCTAATGGAATTTGCATACAATAATAGTTATCAATCTATCATGCAGATGGCACCATGTGAAGATTTGTATAGGAGGCAATGCAAATCACTAATAGTATGGTTTGAGGTTGGCAAGTCTAAACTGTTGGGACCCAATTTGATACAAGATTCTTTAGAGAAAGTTCAGGTTATAAGAGACAAACTAAGGACTGCACAAAGTCGACAAAAAGCATATGATGATAACAGGAGAAGACCATTGGAATATGAAGAAGGCGACTATATGTTCTTATGAGTCTCTCCTTTCAAGGGTTTTATGACATTTAGAAAAAATGGTAAACTCATCTCAAGATACAATAGACCCTTCCAAATACTAAAGCATAGAGGGGCTATGGCTAAAGCATAGAGGGGCTATGGCCTATGAGTTAGCTTTTCTTCTTAACTTGGATAAAGTTCATCCAGTATTTCATAAGTATATGCTACGAAAGTATCTGCCAAATGAGACTCATGTTCTTCAGCCACAAGTGATTGAAATTGATTCGGGCTTAAATTATGAAGAGCAACCTATAGCAACAGTGGATCAAAAAGTACAAAAGCTATGCTCTAAAGAGATACCCTCAGTCAAAGTATTGTGCTAGCATCATAAATGACAAAAAGCTACTTGGGAGCCAGAAGAAGCAATCAAACAACAATATCCTCAACTGTTTTCCATAAGTATGTATATATGCATGCATGCATTAGATCTAAAATTCGAGAACGAATTTCTTTAAGGGGGAAAAATTGTTAGAACCTACTTTAACCCAAAAAAAAAAGAAGGAAACAACATATTAAATATGGTAGTTAGGAGGATTGAAATTGGGGAGGGGTGGAAAAGCCATCAGAGAGATGGCATTGAAGGTAACATGCAGATGAACAGAGTGAAACTTTTTCTTCCGCTTATGTATAGGCCAGAAGAAAAAGTTGCATGCAAATTCATGGCACTGCATGCATTAAACCTCTATAAATAGAGGCCTTCGAAGGCAGTAGCAGCAGGAAAATAAAACGAGTATCTACAAGTGAGAGAGAGAAATAGATAAGTACTTGGTTCAGTATAATTTTTATTTATTCTGTGAGTATTTAGAATTGCTCTTGGGTTACTATCCTAATCTCACCCTACTTTTGTTTAATTTTTCTTGAAACCTTATGATAATGATTTTACTATAGTTTATATTATGTTATTATTATACGCAATATAATTTATGAGCTTAGAGTTAAAAACTCTAATTTTTGAATTGTTATATTTTACTGCATGGTTTGGTATTTTGAGTTAAATATATTTTTATGACATCAGTATATCTTGAGGCATTACATTTATTTCTATCCATATTTATAATTTTTTATTATTTTTTGCTATGATTACGTATATAAATTATGTTGTTAATATTTTGATAATATATTTGAAAATATCGAAAACACTAAGAAGAACCCTTGATATACCATGGTATGATAAATGACCACAATACTATGAGAATATGTGTGCATGAATGCTCGGATGGAAATACTTGGGGTTATAAAAATAATTGCTTGATACTTGAGTGGAAATACTTGGGACTATAGAAATAATTGGCTGATGCTTGGTTAAGAATATTTGGGGCTAAAAATTTAAAGGCTGATGCATATGTTAAGATATTCTTCTAATAAAGCCTAAAAATATTCCTATAAGATATTACTTGTTTGATGAGAAAGAATTTCAATGAGAATGATTCTTTATAAATATGAGATTCTTTGGAGTAGGATTTCCTGAAAGAAAATATTTTCAATATGTCAAAATTTGAATTCAATTTTATTGATTACCAGATAAAAGTATTGGAGTACATTTATAATATTTAATGCTTATTATCAGTATAAAGTATACTTGTATTATTTTTAATTAGTGGTACTTGAGTATTCTTGTGTTCACTAAGTTGTAAAACGCAACCCTTTCATATTTTTTTTCAAAGCTTGATCAAGAATTTTCTGCATCTCCAGCCTAGAGAAACTGTTTACTTCTAAAGTGAGATAAATTTCTTTTATGGAAATGATGTGAATACATAGATATTTGATATTGTAGTCATAGAGTTGAGCCCATTTGTCATGCATATTAAGTATTTGTAATTTAAATAAATAATCATGTAATCTAAACTGCTTATGTGTGTAAAATATTTTGACAATATATATATATGATATTGTGAAACTTAAGTGATTATAATTTTATGTTAAAATACATAAGTTTAATACGTGATAATGAGGCTTTGGAGATAAAAGGTATCTAGTCTCTGACCGGTTATATTTCCTTAAAATTGGGATGTGACAAATTCATACTTCAATTGAATTTTTTCTTACTTAGAAAATGCAAGATCTATTGTTGTGCTCAATATAAGAAACTTTGTAACTTGTTTAATGAATTTACCATTCAAATATTGCAATTGATCATGTATAACAATTGGAAATACATCTCTGATAATAATGCTTTATATGTTGTCATATTACTTTTTCAGTGGCGAAAATGAATTTTTATTTAAAAAAAATACTCATATCAATATCTTGAATACTATAATTTTTGTTGAAACAAATGAAGTTATCGTTATTTTATAGTCATATTCTGGCATTAATTATACGTTTCTTTTTTTCTTTACTTGAAGCTATATGTAAAATTTTTAATTTTTTTTGGGTTGACAAATTAAAAAATTACATATATATTAAGCAAAGTTGTGAAGGTTTTGGGAGAGGGGGCATGGCACCCCCTAGTCCCCCATGGCTTCGTCTATTCATACATTATAATTTTCGAGTGTATTACAGAATTGGAAATAAATGATGACACTGTTTCATGAAGGACACCGGAGGCCAGAGACCCAAAAACTTTTGGCATTTCATATAATACTATATGGGGAGAGAGTGAAGATGTATTTTGAGTATGTGAACCTTCCTTCACACATAAAAATTAAATTTTTAAGAGATTTTTGCATTTAATTTATCATTTAAAATAAAAACGTAACGAGTATATAGCAGTTTTTTTTTTTTTTTTGTTAGTGGGTTAAAGTAACTTTGACGGAAAGGCTCTTTACAGGTTTAGTAAAGTTCAAAAAGTCTTTTGTTTACTCTTTTTAAAATTTAAGACGTGTAAATAACACACAATGCAAAGATAAAAGAGTTTTTAACATTTTACCCTTGAAAAATAAATTTTGTTTGGATGGCTTTAATTGAATTGGAAACGTTGACCACCGATCTATTTATAATATATAAAGTCTAAGACAAATGTTAGTTAACTGACACATTAGTGTGTTAATATTTTAATTTTCAGTCATGTCAGCAAGTTTTTTATTGTTGTCACCTCCTGATTCATCAATTCCACTATTTAGTCATGAGATATCAAACACATCAGCAATCTATTTTTAAGCCACCTAAGCAATTTCTCAGGATTCTCAATTCCTGATTCATTGTCTTCTCAACTCTCACCATTCTTTCTAAATCTCTCATATTTCACTATCTCTTAATAGTGTCTTCTGACTATGTCATTGAATGATAACTACAATTACATTTCAACTTTTTATATCCTAATGATACCTCTTCATACATTAATCCTAGCTTTAAGCACATTGTCTGTTGATCATCTCAACCAAATAAATCCTTCTCAACTCTCACCATTCTTTCTAAATCTCTCATATTTCACTATCTCTTGATGGTGTCTTTTGAGTATCTCATTGAATAATAACTACAGTTACATTTCAACTTTTTTATATCCTAATAGAACCTCTTCATACATTAATCACAGTTTTAAGTACATAGTCCGTTAATCATCTCAACCAAATAAATCCTTTCACACAAGACAGCAATGAGGAAGTGAACTTATCTTTAAGCAATGCATTGATCATCAAGGAAGTGAACTTTCTCCCCTCCAAATACCATTCTCTTGGCAGTGCATTTATTCCTTAATATATGAAGAAACCATTAAAGATGGGCTTTCTACGTTGATCATCAATGAAGTGAACTTATTTTTAAGCATCATCTTTCTTTATATGCCAAGTCATGCACCTAACATCCACACATCTTTGTGCTGCAAATTTGAGTGAAATGTTCAACTCAGGGTTCTAATTCTTTACCATAAAGCCCATCTTTATGTAGCACTTAAATGTTTTAAACAGTGTCACATTTAACATTTCTATGTTGGTATTATATGCTTAGATGTTCGGAAACTTTTGAAGGTTGCAGTGATCATCCTCCTTCTTGGAGGAGGGGCAGGGGTTGATTGCCGTTGGAATTCCAAAACATTATTGCTTCATGGCTTTAAAAGTGATTGTTCAAAAATACATGCAGTTCTTGTAGGGGACTCAGTTCTTGTAGGGGACTCTTGGAAAAAATCAGTTGTGGCTCCAATATTACCTCTTTGGATTTTGGGTTGCCTTTTCCTGCTTCGTTGTCTTGCGATCTCCTTTTTCTGATTTTGCAAATTTTTAAACCAGAATGCCTCTACAAATTCAAGTGGGTTTCAAGTACAAGTACAACATCTCATGTTTGCCTAGCACTCTCCTTGAATTAATATCTGCATAGTAATCTTAATTAGCCAATATTTACATCTTCTATTGGTAATGACTTCATTCAGAATGCAGTGATGACTAATAATAATTTATATTAGAAAGTTAACATTGTTACCACTATCTCTCTTTCTAGAGAAATCTATTATAATATATAAATTCTGAAGCATAAAACATATGTAAGGACACATCAGCTATCCTGAATTTTGATTAGCTAGCCACGTATAAGCTATTGTTTGAGATCCTTGCCTTCTCATTTAGTGTCTTCTCAGCTTCCAACCACATCAGCAAATTTACCTCTCACATTCCTGTTTACTATTCTAATTTCCCCTGACAGTTTTGGAGACTCTCCACATTTCATATCTTTCACCGCAACTTCAAGTAGAGGGCTAGAGGCTAAAAGATACACTCCAGTCTTAACCAAAGGGCGTGAAAGCCATGGCAAAGGAAGAAAGCTACATCATCGTTTTCCAATCTCATCACCTTCTTCAGTATTTCTCTTACTACTTCCCACATCATGGGTAGATACAAGTTCTTTTGCCCCTCGCAATTTTCTATCGTCCACATTTGTTGGAATTATTTCTTCATGTTGTAGATTAGGCAAATTGGTTCGCAAACAGTGGGCATTGACCAGCTTTCGTAGGGGGAAGCCTGAAAATTATAAGCTGACAGTGTTTTCATCATGAACCACTCAATCATTGTCGCTTTCGTTCTTGGTAAAAGGTAAAAATTTTCCTTTGTGACTGTTGACAATTATGATACCACTACTGAATCTTCAATTCCTCACTAAAGAAAAGATAGACTGAAAAAATTTGGGAGGAAAGATGGGAGCAAACGTGAGAGAAGGAGGAGGAGGAGAGGCATGGGGAAGGGCAACAGGCGCGTGAGGAGAGGCAACGGGAGGAGAGACAATGATGTCAAGAGAAGAGGAAGCAGGAGGAAGAGAGAGAAGAAGGGCAAGGTTTACCGCACAGTCACAGAGAAGAACCCTTACAAATTTCGATAAAAGAGATTTCAAACTCTTTACAAGAACAAACACCATCGGATTTGTGTCCTTCAAAGGTTGACTAGAGATTCAAGCAACTTTGTAATCTCTAAAACTATTGGTTGTGGAGTTTGAATCGAAACCCAGCACCCTTATTCATCTCCAAAACAAGTTATAAATGGAAAAATGGTAGGAGGTAAAGTTATGCGTCCAATTACTCCTATGTCACTGGAAATGACTTCAAATTATGCTATTCATCTTGGGATATAAAGGTAAATATTTATTTAACAGCGTTTGAGAGATTTCTATGCTGGAGAAATTGCAAAGATTTTTAAGGCGGGTGCGTGAAGGTGTCTATATATAACAGTCGTATACCACAAATGAATGTGGAACAAAAATCACAATATTTGAAACTATATTTTTCAGCGCTAAGTATTAGAGAGCATTATTGATAAAGATTTCTTACCTGGTGTACAAATTCTCTTCGACTTCACTTAGTGATAACCATTATTTAAAGTGTATATATCATTAGGAAGGAAACAACAATATAACATGGCTACTATCAGAATTTTTTTTTTTCATATATATATTTTTTGTTATTGCTTAAATTTTTTTCAGTCTTTTTTTCATGACATCTAATTTTTTTACAATAGAAGAAATACTTCAAACACAGTTTATATCTACTAAAAGTTCAATTAATCTAATATTGTTAACTAATAAATTGGAGTTCATTATCTAATCAAATAATATCTTAAATAATTTTACTTATCAGCCCATACAACTTGTGGGTTTACATTTAGTTATTATATACTTTTGGAACACCAATAAATATATGTTTGAGAAAATATATCTACTATTAATTTTAAAAAAATTTGTATAAATTTTATATCAATAATTTAAAATTAATAATAAAATACTTTTCTGAAACATTATTTATTATATTCAAGAAGCATACAATAATTTTTCCTCTTTTTATCGTATTTTGATGGATAAGCATACTGCCACTTACATGATCAAACATCCTCCAGTGGCATAAGTATTCTCTACCAGGAAATTGCATGAAAAAATCTCAAGCCACAGATTTCAAGACATCCAATCCTCCTCAATGGTAATGACCATTGCTCATTAATATGAAAATTGCATCTTACTGATCAAGTTTGACGGTTTGATTTTCTCTTTGAATTTGCTGCAAGTTAAATATATTATAAATAAATGCGGTGATATGATTACCAATGATTTATATTTGATATTATTGTTATATTCGTCTCAATATATTCCTTTTTAGCCAAATTAACTTATTTTTGTTCTTTGAATCCTTCTCACCTAACTTTAGATTGTATTCTAAGAACGATGAGCATTTTATTATTATATACAATGCACTAAAACTAAAAAAGTTTCATATCGATATGTATTTAAATTAAAACTTGCATTTATTAAAAAAAAACAAGTGATTAAATATTTAAATTAGCCGTGCAAAACATGGGTCTATATCTAATTTGCTAAATGCATAAGCAAAGGGACGACCACTCCAAACGCTGGACCACCAAAGAGCAGCAGCAAGCTGCTTGTGCAAAAGGATTTATTTTTTTTCTTGTTTACACTTAAAATACTCCAATTTTGTCACTTTCTTTCTAGTTTGGTACAATATATATATATATATATATATATGTATAAGTCTTACCATATTCCATGATATGTATTTTCTTTCTAGGATGTTACTGCAGTATATTGCTTTTATATTAGTAAAATTTTCATTCATCCAATTGTTATTACCCATTGAAATGAATTTATACATTCAATTGTTTTTTTTTTTTTTGCAAGTGGAGTAGTAATTTTTTTATTTGATATATAACTTTTTGAGCTAAAATTTTGTTTGTCTTTATGTGGCTGGCTAAATATATTTAACATGTATTTAAATTAATTTATTTTATAATTAAAATAATTTATAATTAAAATTTAACTTAAAAATTTTAAAAAATTTATGTTTTTAAAATAAACTATTTCAATCATATACTTAATTTTTTTCGATTATAAATGATATTAAAGTAGGGAAGAAGGCAAAAGTTGCATATGGCAGTTCCTATACAGTTCTCATCTTCAATCATCTAGCCTATTCTACACTCTTACTGGTCATTGCCATTGTCCTTTCCTCCAACTTCCCATACGAATCTTCCCACACCTATGCTGTACCCGAACATTTGCTATTGAGCCAAACCAAAGAATACTTCAAAAAGTTTGACTTACTTTTATGAAATCAAGGTTCACTTTTCAAACCTATCCAAAGAGACAATTAATATTGTGGTACCAAGAAAAGCAGAAGGAAGAACTTCATATAAAAAAAAAAAAAGGGATAGACAGAAAGAAGTCGTCTCTAAGTGACTTGCTGCCATTTTCCACGCAATTGGGGTGAGAAATAATTTTGTCATTGTATTTGTGCCATTGTGATGAACGATGGAAACTCCAAAAGCACCATAGTCAACTAAATTCAAAGTAGATTTTGTTTAATTTTATATTAGTCTATGAATAATTTTAATATCATCATAATCTCTAATAAATTATTTAATTATTTAAATTAATTCTTTTAGAGATTAATATAATTTATTTTTAAATCTCTCAAAAACAAGTTACTGAATGACAAAATGATATATTAAACTATAAATAAAATTAAAATGTTTTAAAGAATAATGTGAATTGAATGAAATTTTAGGATATCATGTTTAGTAATTTAGTCTGCAGAGATTATCATCTTATATTGATGTCATCGTAGAGTCTCCTCAAGTCAATTTACACAACTGGAAAACCATCAATAGGGACTGAAGGAGAAGACCAATCATCTTTTGAAGCAATTCTACTTTAGAGAGGAGAACAAGCACAGATATTTTGAAAAAAGAAGATGGAGAGTAGCCAAAGATTGTTGAAAGAGAAGATGGGGTTTCTTGGGATACTCAAAGAAGCAGTGAAAATCCCTTGTAAGAATCCCAACTTCATCATCTTCACCTGCCTCACTTCTCTTCCTCTGTTTTGCTCTTTATTCATATACGAAACCATGTTTCTGCAAACCTCAATTGAAGCTGCTAAAGTTTTACAAGAGGATCCTGACCCAGATTGCACATTCTGCTATGGTTGGCAACCTCTAATGGTTGTTGAACATTTAATCAGCAAAGTTTCTCATAATTTTGTGCTGTTGGTTTTGTCCCATCTGGGAATTCTCCACTTGTGCGATCTCTTCAGCACTGTTGCAACTGTGAATTCGGCATCGCTTATATATGCAGGAGACAAGGATTTAACTCTTAAGGAAATGTTCTCCAAACATCTCATGGACTCAAGGTTTAAAGGGCCTCTGATCACATCCATCTATTCTCTTCTGTAACTTCACTGTTATCACTCGGGCTGTTTTCCATTTCCCTGTACATTTATATGACAATCATTTATCCTTTGTTCATGGTGCTGTTTTTGGTGATGTTTGTGGTCTTGTTGAGACAATATGTGGAGTGGAGTGCTGTGTTGGACATGGGCACTGTGATTTCCATCTTGGAAGAGAAAGAAGGTGAAGTGGCTCTGGTTGTCTCTGCATCCCTTAGCAGAGGTAACAGGGGCAGTGGAATTCTCTTGATGCTTGGTTGTTTTCTATGGAGGCTCAGCTTGAGACTGGTGTGCCTATTCATAGTTTGGAATGGTGGACGAAGTAAACTTTTGATCTCAGTAGTGCAGATTAGTTTGGTTTGCTTGGCAAATATCTTGAAGTGGGTGGCTTTTGTAGTTTATTTCATTGAGTGTAAAAAAAGAAGATCAAGAGAAAGAGGTGTCTGTGGAAGTAGGTCAAGGAATATTGTCTGTTTAGTGTCAGAATATACATTTAACTATCAAGTTTGACTCAATTTTGTAATCCATAAAATGTTTTCAATGATTTAATTTAAAGTATGCAAGTTAGTGGACCTGGTTCTCCTCTGGCTGCATTATTCTGTGTTTTCTAGTTTAGGTGCATATGTTCTGCAAGAGAGCAGGAAAAGGAGTAAATAGAAAAATGAAAAAAAAAAATAGAAGACTCAGATGCGTAGACAGTCCCAGTAGAGCTTACCTTTCTTCACTGAAAATGGTGCTTAATCGATTTCTTAGGAAATGAGTAGTTAGGAGCCATTTTCAGAAACCAATTTATTGGAACAATTAAAAAGGAACTTACACTTGAAGAACTTTTTAGCAAGTTAATTATAGTTAGACCAAATAAGAATGGTTACTCAGTTTTAATTCAGTTCAAAAATTGAAATGGAGTTTTTGAAAGTAAAGGAGCTGTTGATATTGCTGCTTTACTTTTTTGACCATTGTTCAAAGAGAAGCTAGGATTTTTTTTAAATACTTAAGCAGCAGTTGAAAGATCTCTTGTAAGAATCCCAACTTCATCATCTTCATCCGTGTCACTCACTTCTATTCCTTAGTTCTGTTGATGTATGAAAGTATCTATCTGCAGACCATAATGGCCAGAAGCGGCTGAAGTTCTGCAACTTGAACCAGGTTGCTTGTTCTGCTATGATTTGGTACCACTTGAGGCTGTTCAAAATTTAATCAGAAAAGTGTTTCACAATTTTCTCTCATTGGTTATCTCTCATCTGCTGATCCTCCATTTCTTTGACCTCTTCAACACTAATACAACTTTAAATTCAACATCATATATGCTGGAGATGAGGACTTGACTCATAAAGGAAATGTTCATCAAAGACCTTATGAACTCAAAACATAAGAGGGCCTTTGATCACATCCATATTTTCTTTTCTATTGACTTCACTGTTATCACTATTGGTTTCCCTAACAGTATACATACATATCACAAACGGGTATGTTTTGTTCATGATTTTTTCTGCTATTGTGATTTTATGTTTGTTGAGACAGTATCTGGAGTGGAGTGCTATATGGGACATGGGTACTCTGATTTCAATAATGAAAGATCAAGAATGTGATGTAGCTTTGTGGGTCTCTGCATACCATACCAGAAATAATAGGCACTCTGAAACTCCCTTGATGTTTGTTTTCCATGTATGGAGGATCAACTTGACAATAAAATGCCTATTCATAGTTTGGAATAGTGGATGAGGAAGTAAAATATTGATCACAAAAGGGCAGATTAGTTTGGTTTGCTTGGCAAATGTCTTGAAGTGGGTGGTCTTTTGTGGTTGACTTCATTTAATGTAGGGTGCTCAAAAAAAAAAAAGAGGAATTTGTGGAAGGAAGTCGAAGAAAACGCGTTTAGAAACAAGCATAGTTTTAAATTTTGATTGTAAAGTTGCCTAACAGTACGGCTGCACTGTAGCAATTGCGCGTTAATGCAAACTGATGTGGGCCGATATGAATTACAATTACAGTGGTTGTGATCGCGACGACTGAATCAAATAATGCGATCTATAATTTAAAAGTCTGAAATCACATAATGATTTAGTTTAATGCATGCAATATTCCATTATATTGGAAACAATAGGGCTGGGTCTCCCCTCACTGCATTATATTGACTTTGTAAAATAAAAATAAAATAAAACAATATTACAAAAATAATAAGTATAAAAATATAAAAAATTAAAAAATAAGAGAAAATATTATTGAACAAAAAGAACAATTAAAATAATAAGAAAAAAGAAATGAAGATGAATTTTAAAAAATTTGATCCATATACTTCTTCTCTTAAAGATTTAAAATTATAATTTATAAATTATTTAAGATAATAAATATATTATAACATTTAAAATTTACATCATTATTACTTATTACATAAGTAATATTTATTAGAACTAAATATCAAAAATTATTTTTAAATTATATAATCAAATTTATATGATAAAATTATATCACTCTCCTCTTTTTATATATTATAATAATAGATTCTCTAGTCAAAGGTGCAGTTGTTCAGAAATAAGCAGCAGCGGGAGTCCAAGATTAACTATGCCAATACACCAGAGCTACCTTTTGGCACGAGAACCATTGCCTAATTGATATTTCTCAGTGTTGAACCCAAAGTTTCTCAGGTTGATTTTGACAAAAATAAAAACATTGTAATTAAATGTTCCTTGTTGCATACTTGTGCTTGATAATAATAAAAAAATGCATATCTTAGCTTTAATTAGTCCATCTTTTTTTTGTCTTTCTGAAATTACCTTAATCTATCTACAATGAGTTTATATGTTAATTAATATGATCCTTAGTCATTATAGAACGATGAATCACCTGATTTGGAGTAGAAAGATGGCATGAGCAGTCTCAACAAGTTAAGGAGGAAAAGATTCATTTTTGATGGAAGATTAGCGAGCTCCTAACAAAAAGGAATCAGCGCCCACATGTACACTTAATTACTTAGAGAACGCATGTGGCAGAGCAAGTCCAAGGAAAAGCAAGCTCACCGCGAGATGAATCAACTCACGGTGAGAGAGTTGGCTCACTCAAAAAATGCATTTCAACGAAACAAAGGAGAGTAAAATCACAACTGCGACCACAGGCATGATGACATGATTTTTCTGCCCGTTCCCATTGGGATAGCGTTTGCTTTGATCTTGACACGTCATCGTCGGTTATAATGATAGAGACATTTATAAAGGTATTTTTTTTAAGGTAGTATCAGAATAAAACGGTAGTTAAAAATTTAAATAAAAAATAAATATACTTAAAACTTTACAGTTATTATATATACAGAAATTAGACTTTTAAAATTTATAAAAATAAATTAAATTTAAGTTATTAGATTTAAGTCGAATAAAAATTGTATGATTTACATGAAAATAATTTTTAAAAAGTTTATATTATGAAAAAGATCACGTTATTATTATTTTTAATTCATAAAAATTAATTTTATGAGTTGCTTTAAATGAAACGAATATACGGTTATACTCTTAATTAAAAAAAAAATCTGATCACAATCAGCATACAATAGATAGCTGATATTTGTTTCTGTCCAAGAGACTAAGCTGATATTGGAGCGTGAAAATGGCAGGCACCCGCGTGTTTGATTTGATCATACAAAAATGTTGTTTTTTCTTTTTTTGGTAATTGTACAGAAAAATGTTATTTGATAAAAAAAAATTTGGAAAGATCTGCACATAAGCTGGTGGGCAAGGGTCAAAATTCATCCTTACCTTGTATGGATAGAAAACTATTATGGCTGGTTAATTTTATTTTTGGAATATTACAAAAGAGATAGATGCAAATTACTTTTAAGCAATGATGGGTTGTTCACTTTTATAGATAGAAAACTATTATGACCGGCTACTTTTATTTTTAGAATATTACAAAAAAGACATATACAAATTACTTTTAAGCAATGACGGGTTGTTGAAAAAAAAAAATTACGTCTTTCTCTTATAGATTATGAGAATGTTGTGTTATTGAAAAAAAAAAAGCTCAAATCCTAATTATACTAACTAAGCTCATGAGTGATAATTATTTAAGGGCCTCCATATAATTTATAATTTATAATTTATTAATTAAAAATCTCAATTTACATATGACAAAAAAGAGGGTAATTATACTTACTTTCTTGGAGATTAACGATTATTATAATGACAACCTTTTTATTTGTAAAATTATACTTACTTATCTTGTTTTATTATTTTAGAGGGATAATGATGCAGGAACTCTATATAATGTAAGATAAGTAAATATATATTTTTCAAATAAAAAAGGTAGAGAGTGTAACAACATTATATAAAGTAAGGGATATGAATGTAATTTTTAAAATAAAAGAGATGTCAAGTGTAGTAAGCATTCACCTTAAGAGATATCAGTATAATTATTTTTTAAAAAGATTACGTGTCATAAAAAAATACTAACGTAGCATATATATATAATTGAGAGGAGTAATTTATTGTGAGAGTAAAATAAATAAATCGTGACTATTATATCTTACACGAATGATTAATATTAAAATATAAAGTAATGTGACTTTTTAAAGTGGTCACATAACCTTTAAATAAGATTTAATCCTAATTATCCATGTATAGTTTAATGATTAAGATTTACTCCTCTTATCTCTCATAACAAAAAAATATTCTCCCTTCATATATCCCCTATATATATGTGTGTGTATACACACACACACACACACACACACACACACACACACACACACACACACACATATATATATATATATATATATATATATAGTTGAATAATTTAAAAAATAAAAATGATTTATATATATAATTACCATTATAACATTTGATTTTTAAAAGTTTTGTGAAGATCTGGGAAACTTTAGTAGCTTGTATTTATTTTAAGAATTCCAAAATTTAAAATATAGAATGAAAAATTAATCTTATGTGGGTTTGTTTAAGCCATGTCATCAACTCTTAATAGTTTGAAAGATTTTACCGTCCTTAATTAATGAACAAAGCTAAGGTTCTAAAATTGAAGGTTTTCAGAATTCATGTCCTTCAAGTATATATTTAACTCACTGCTCACTAAAGGAATAAAATGAAGTGTCTCAGCTTACTGCCCCAACTCGCAAGATTTTGAAAATCAGATCAGTCGTTGAATTAGTGAAGTGATTGATTTATAATTTAATATTTTAACCGTGGTTAAATTAATATATAATTAAATATATATTTATATTTTTATATATTAAAAATTTAGTATGTATCTAGTTAAAAATATATATTTTTCATTAAATCTACTGATTTATATTTAATATGCTAAAATAATTTTTTTTAATTTAATGAAATATTAGTGTATATAAATTTATTAGGTTAAAATATATTTTTAGTCCCTATAATTTATATCTATTCATAATATGATCCTTATATATTTTGTTTTCAAATAAATCCTTGTACTTTAAATCGTTAGTAAATAAGTCTTCATTCGTTATCTCCTGCTATCACACCGTCAATATAGTGTCTAACAAATGTTGATGTGCCTTGTTAAATCATCTCCTATGTGGCTTATTTGTCCACGTCGCATGCCATATCTCTTCTATTACATGATGTAAAATTTCTGATGGATAGCAATCAGACGAACTCGTAGTCGTGGAAGGAATGGACGCGGAGGCAGGCAACGGTCCAGAGCTCATCCTTATAAAACGACTCAGAGATGGGACAGGTGTTGGGAGAGTGCATATGGCGAAAGCAGAGGATTGGGTCCTGAGGTTGAAGAACGCATAACAAATCTTGCAATTGGAGGAGATGAATTAGGAGAATGAAATAGAATTAAAAATGTAGACGAAGGATGAGGAGGAGATGAAGAAAGAGAAGAAAGGAGTGCCATTTTTTAATTATCCTTATTCTATTGTCTTGTCTTGTATTTGCCACTCTCACTTGCCTGCTTGATTCTTCTCTCTGTTTCTTGTGGCCTATAGATTTCTTCTTCATACTACAAATAAATAACAAGCCCAGTCATGCAGGGGCTTCTAGTTCTTCAATCTTGATATACAATTTCAGCAAAAAAAATAAAAATAATCATGCATTATTTCTTATACTAGTTTTCCTTCCAATGTCTTCCGCAGCTTAAATTCAATGACCAGCTCCCTCACTATATATATATATATATATATATATATAGTTGCTTAGTAGTATGTACTATGTGGAAGGCAGAGTGGTGGAAAGGGTTTCACACGTGGTGGTCCATAGTCCATACTCCATAGGTGCCTGATTTTGAGCAGGATGTACACTTATTATGCTCTTCAATTTATGTTCAAATTGAATATTCCAATGAGCTCTTAATTTTATGCTGTTCAGTCTTTACCCCCCTCCCCCCTTTCACTTGCACTCGCTCTGTTTTGTTTTGGTCCACCTTACACCCTATGCAAACTAGCAACCCTCCACTAACACACTGAAATTGGGTACTTAAATAGTAGATTCAATTCTTACTACTAGTTACTGATTTTTTACCTGAGTGTTGAATTGTTGATAATTAACAACTTAGGCACAAATTATTTTGAAAAACACAATTTCTAGGAAATTGTTTTTCTCACCTGTATCTTTCTTTTTCACATTGCTGATATGGCTGCTATCAAGATCGTAATAAAATCCTGCTTTTTGATGTTTCAATGTCTCAATTGAATGTTGCTTTCTTTTTGTGTTTCGTTGTATCTTTAATTATTGTGATCTTGAAGTAATTTGAGTGTCAAATTCTAAAGCTAGTCTGAAATATGCCTGAAGCAATGGGAGAAAGTGACTAGTTTTGTGTTGTTAGAATTTCAAAAGTGGCTTATGTTGATAATAATCTGTAGTTAATTTTTTATAAATATAATCTGTAGAATTTGTTTGAAATGTATATCTGGTTGCACGCGAAGCCCAAGTCTTTTTGTGCATTCTTGTGGAAGATGGTTGTTACTACTGCTTCCAGTGCTGATGGCAACAAAAGGGTTGTTGCTAAGATGGGCATTGTGGTTGACAGAAGGAAGAGGCTCAGCAATAGGGACAAAGGCAAAGCAGAGTTGATGGGTTCCTAATTCGAGAACATGCTTTCCATTCCCTTTGGTGGGAAATCGGTGGAAGGAGTTCATGGAGAAGCTATTGAGGTGCGTTGCAGATCTAGTTCACTAGTTCTTAGAGGCAATGGTGCTGGAGGAGCATTTTGTTGGCCTCGTTGATTGGGTGGAGGTTCATTGGCCAGTGCTTGAGTTGGCGGGGATTTACTGCGGTGGTAACAGCCACAGTGAAGATGGACCAACGTTGATGGTTTGTTTGGGGCAGAGGTTCTCGGAAGTGAAGGTGGATTTTGGGTGGGGGAAGTTTTTCGTGCGTCGTACTCATCAGAAATTTAACATCCATGTGGGAGAGATATGGCATGTGACATGGATAAATTAGCCATTGAGGAGATGATTTTGGCAAGACACATAAGCATCTCTTAGACACATAAGCTCACATTAATAGTGTGATAACGGAGAGTAACAGGCAGAGATTTATTTACTAACGGTCAAAAATATAGGGACCCATTTGAAAAAAAAAATATAAAACTAAATTACAAATAAGTGTAAATTATAGGAATTAAAAATATATTTTAACTACTTTATTAATTTAAATGTACACATATATATTTATTTTGAGAATAAAAAAATATAATTCAATATAATTATATAAGATATAATATGATCTTAATGTTATATTTTTAGGCGTGGACCTTAAATTTAAACAAGTAACAATGGTTTAATGGCTTATATTAAAAGTATCACATTCGATCTTTGGTCACAACTCTTTTTAGTATAAGCCTATTGTTACAATATATATAAAAAATGAGAGTACAAGTAACAAGAAGCTCATCGGTTTAGTGGTAGTGCAGCGTGGATGACTCAGACTTTAAACCCATGAGAGAGAGAGGCACTCTTTTTCCCTTGAGGGAGAGAGCGCTACTTTTTTTCCCTTGATTTTTTTAGCGTATCAGTGTCAATGGGACTGTTACACACACCCAATTGGTAAGAGTAGGAATCCCTTCTTTATATTTTATTTTATATCTGATCTCTTTTTGACTTATTTTATTATATTTATGGTTATCATATTTATGATTTTTATTTATAATAGATTTCTATTCATTATTCTATATTAATTTTATAGTTATATATTATATATAATATATAAATATAGAAATCCCTTCTTTATATCTTATTTTATATCTTATCTCTCTTTGACTTATTTTATTATATTTATGATTTCTATTTATAATAGATTTCTATTTATTATTCTATATTAATTCTATATTTATATATTATATATAAATATAGAATTATACATTTTAGAATTATATATATAATATTAATAATATAATTTTTCAATTTTTGAATTTTTTTTGACATATCAAATTAATTAAGTCTACCCATTATAATCTAATCCACACACAAAACCCAATATCAAAAAATCAACATATGTAAGAGTACTTAATAACAAAAGCTCAATAACAATATTGATCACCTATTTAGGTTAAATCAAAATTAACAATATACTTTAATTATTTTTATATTTAATTAATTTGGACATTATAAAATGTGATGCTGATTTACACTAGTTTACATAAAAAAAAACTTTCATACTGTCCATTGAATTGGGCTTGTATTTTGAGCATCAAAAGGTTTAGCACAGTTGTAATCATCAATTAGCTTGTTTATCTAAGAACTAGGAATAAAAAATTACAAATTTTTTGTATCAATTAGTCTAATAATTTATTTAATTATTTAAAGACAAAAAGTATTAAATTTTTTTGGATTCTAAAAATTTTAAATATTTCTGTCTTTTCATTTAATACATTTTGTTTTAAGTAGCTAGAATGATTTTTTCATAAGAATATAGAATTACTCATTAGGAATTAGGTGTGATTCTAATTTTTCTTTTCTTTTTGTTTTGCCTATAGTGTGAAAAAGAAATTTCGTGGAAAATTCTTGAAACTTAGTTTGAAAGGAACATGATTGACAAAATGAAAATCACTTAAGTAGTTAAGTCTGAAAAATTCTAAAGAAAAGGCTCCGAGTGAGAGGTAAAGCCAATTTATCATCAAAACCGCTACAGACTGCTACCTATGAGCTTCCCATCCCTCAATTTTTTGTTTAATCTTTTTATTTTTGCATGCGCAACGGCGCTAGTTTATGCATCATATCTCTCAGTGTTGTTATAGTACCTAAGTATTTTTTTTTTTTGCCAAATATCATAAATTTTGTGCATAATCTTTAAGTTTGCATTATTGAAGGGAATTTTAAAGCAATTTAATCAACCTTTTGTGTTGCTATATTCTTCAAACTGAGTTTGAGATCTTGATAGTATAATAATGCATACAGAATGCTTCAGAACAGAGTTTCCCGGAAAAAGTGAAACAATTGGGAGAACAAAAAGAACCATTCTATAATAAGAAAAACGGATAGAATCACCTATTGTTTTGGGGATTCTCTGAAGGTGATTCTTTTGGGGATTCTCTGAATGGTTTGAAATTGATAGGTCCCCACAGAAAAAAGCATTGAAAAGCAAGCAGCCAAGGCAATAACTTATTTATTTACTAGCAGAAACATGAACTAGTTTTCTCATCATTGAAGCCCACATTCATGTTGATTATGACTGTAGATGTATCCCATATGTTACTTTAAAAGCCTACATCTTGAACCTCAGCAACTAGATAACTTTTTTGGTTCATAGCTGAGTTCATGCATATCATACTACATATGTTCACACCCAAGAGCTATTTATATAGATTTTTTTTTCAACCAAAGAAAACAACCTCTTATATAGATTTAATACATAGAGATTTTACAAAATGAAAGGAAAAAAAAAAGTCCTTGAAGGAGTTCATTCCTTAGCATAATATATTCTTGAAATCCTAAACATTTTTGTTTGGTCAAAAATCCTAAACATTGATTGAGGTTGCCGAATTGCATAAAAGGTTGATGCCCAAGGAACATAGGGCCAAAGCCCATTCTGTGTAGGGCAGAGCAATTCGCAAATCCCAATTTGTAGCTTCCGTAGACCAAAAAAAGAAAAAAATCTGTAGCTTCCAGCAGCAAAGTCCAAACTTGGGACATAGAGAGTCTTTCTCTCCTCCCTTCCATTCCCACGCAGCCTATTCCCGTCGTTGGCGCATTTCCCTCGGTTTCCCGCGAATATCTCAACGTTCAAACTGGCTACCACCGCTTCATCGCCACCATTCCCCTTTCTCTCTCTCTCTCTCTCTTTCTCTGCACCCGCAACTCTTGTTCTTCTCTTGTACTCCTCATCCATTTCCTCCATCTCCCTCCGCCATCTCCCTTCCTCCGTCCTCGGCCGCGGAATCCGTTAACCCCGGAATCCGCCATGGAAGATGTATAGAATACTATCCACGCCGGCCTCTAAACTCCGCCAGTTCCGGCGACTCCACTCCGAGCCCACCACCGCCACCGACGAGGAACACGCCCACCACATCCTATGGCGCTACCAGATCCTGGACCCCGACAGCGACATCGTAGCCCATTGGAACAAGGTGTTCCTGGTGACCAGCCTCCTCGCCCTCTTCGTGGACCCTCTCTACTTCTACCTGCCCACGGTGGGAGGCACCGCTTGCTTGCAAACGGACCCCAAATTGCGAATCCTGGTCACCCTGGCGCGATCCTTCGCCGACCTTTTCTACGTCCTCCACATGATCATGAAGTTCCGAACCGCCTTTGTCGCCCCCAATTCTAGAATCTTCGGCCGCGGTGAGCTCGTCATGGATGCCCGTGAAATCGCCGTTCGCTACTTGAAGTCCGATTTTGTCATTGATCTCGCCGCCACGATCCCTCTGCCCCAGGTGTGTCACCGTTTCTTAACTTTCCTTTTTGATTGCTAGAACTTGCATCTTGAATGAATCAATTTGCGTTTGAGGAAACATTTCATTTCTTTCATATTTATCTGTGACTTGGTGGTTGCTTGATTTACATTACAAATTATGAAATATTAATTAATTGGAAGCTGCCCTCGTTGTTTAGGCTTCCTAATGCACAACTTGAACTCTTTGCTTGTTTCAAAAGTTTTATGCACAACTAGAACTCCTCTCCTAAGATTTGCGGTTACGAAACTGACATTATTCTTGTTTGTAGAATTACCTTTATCTTTAAAAGGGTAATGTTATAGGAAAGGCAAGAGTATATTTGTTAAACAAAGAAGGGCATAGTGTATAAAATAATATATAAAGTAAAAAATAAGATATAATTTTTTAAATAAAAAAAATGTTAGATGTAATAAATAATAATATTAAGAAAAAATAACAGTTTTGAATTATGGTCTGTAACAACAATTGCAGCAGTAATATTGTAGATGTGAAAGTAGCTACAATCGCAATTGTAATTGCATCAATCGCTTTTTTATACAATTGCTTGTAATTTTTACAATTATAACATAACTGTAACTGCGATCACAATTGTAATTTAAAACTATGAAGCCAGTAATTTTTCCTAATTCTTTTTTAGCTCCAAATGCACAACTAGACTCTCTGTTGTTCAAAGTTTGAAGGTTTTGCTTATCACTTTGCCTTGCAGATTGTGATTTGGCTAGTGATTCCAGCGACAAGAGACTCAAGAACTGATCATGCCAACAACACTCTTGCCCTTTTTGTTCTTATTCAGTATATTCCTAGACTGTTTCTTATCTTCCCTTTGAACCAGCGTATTCAGAAAACCACTGGTGTTGTCGTTAAGACTCCCTGGATAGGAGCTGCGTACAATCTTGTCCTCTACTTGCTAGCTAGTCATGTAAGATCCTAGGTTGCACCTTTGGTTGTTCCTTTACTCAATGGAGTTGTACTTTTTTTTTTTTTATCGTTGTCTATTGTTGGCACAGGTTATAGGAGCAACATGGTATCTATCGTCAATAGGGCGACAATTTTCCTGCTGGAAAACACAGTGCGAAGTGGAAAATAGATCACATACCCTGTCTTGCTTGCCTAGTTTTTTGGATTGTAATAGTCTGACACATCCTGATAGGCAATACTGGCTAAACATCACCCGGGTTGTTCGCAATTGCGATGCAAAGAGCAAGGTCAACATCAAATACAAGTTCGGCATGTTTGCAGATGCGTTCCTCAATGATGTTGTCACTTCCAATTTTAAGGAAAGATACTTCTATTGTCTTTGGTGGGGTTTGAGAAATTTAAGGTATGATATCCTCATTGCGTTGTGCTTTTTTCTGTCCCATGCCTAGCTTTCTGCTACAATTTCATTTTAGGTCTGTTTCTGAGGTGACACTATGATTGATAGTTGTATTTCATGGTGTAAATCATACAATAGATTTATCTTAGCAAGTTCTTATGTGCAATCACAGTGACAAACGGCTATGTTCATATATATCAATGAAAATACCAAGAGATAATTACTTTCCCTCTCTCCCATTCCCACCTCCAAGGATTCTCAAAAGTTAATTCATTTGGATGATTTTAATTAGTTTTTTTTGAAAAATATTCAGGGCCAACTTCAAACACTCGCAATTTAAGGTGTCTCTGTTGATTCTTCTCCTTTTGCCCCTCCCCCTCTTTTCTTTTAGTAAGACTTTTAGTACATTTTTGGATATAATAAACGGCTGATTCATTATTAAATCCTTAGGTACGTTATTTTAGTCTGGGGATGTAGATTAATAATCAATGTGCCCTTCCAGACTTATGATTTTGTTCAATTTTGCATATCAGTTAAAGTTACTACTATTACTAGAACGGCTTCCCAGCTTAAATCTCATGCTGATTTTTCCTACAATATTTATTTTCTTTTGTGGAAGTTACATCTTGCACTGTTGCATTATCTATCTATATCCATATGTAAAATTGCTTTTGAGAAATAATTTATAGTGTTATTCGATATTATTTTTTACGAAAATCATATTATTAAATGCATATTAGCTCTTTAAAAGAAAAAGATGGAATAGTAAAATTAAAAGAGAAAATAATATTAGGATATAAATTTTGGTAAGAAAAAATTATTCAAGTATTGATATTAATAACTTTAAGAAACAAAATATTAGAATGTAAGAATATTAATTATAAATATAAAAATTACTTATAATAAAAATGATAAATATAAAATAAAAAATAATCTGTGCCACACACAGTCAAATAACTAATTAACTTTTTTTTTCGTCTTTCGATGACTGAAAACTAGATATTTAGTTTCAATTTTGATGGTCTGATACTGAGAAGTTGCTTGTTGTTTGAAAGTTAAAGATAGATGAAGGGAACCTATAGATTCACAGAGTTTCTGTGGTAATTGATATGGTAAATAATTTTAAGATAAAATTAAAACAGTAAATTATATTTTCGGATGACAACCGAGCAGGCAAAAAGGCTTTCTCGACCATCCCTGTAATTTTCATTCTACTTGTAGTGGTTTACAATTTTCTTGTCACTATATCTCTTATACCTTATTGCTACATACTCATTTTGACGTCACAAAATAATTTCTTTTTGCAGCTCATACGGACAGAGTTTGGACACCACCACATACCTTCTGGAGACACTTTTCTGCATAGCCTTATGCATTGTTGGATTAATTCTCTTTTCGCTTTTGATTGGAAACATGCAGGTAAGGCTTTCCATGTTACAATTATCCTTTAGTCCTGGTTGATAAAATGAACTCCGCCCGGGGAAAATATGGTTTCAAAAGGGCTTTCAGCATGTTTAGGATAACAAGACATTGATTTATTGTATAAATTATCAGGGATTAGGTCTCGTTTGATATACTATATAAGGGATGACTAGTATAATATAATTAATATTATCTACATTTGAGTAAGATACTAGATAGCAATTTATTTAGTTAAAATAATTTTATCCAACCTTAATTATATAAGACTATATAAGATAAAATAATTTAAATTCTACCTGTTATAGGATATGGTTAAATAAAATTATTTTGACTGATAATATACTATCTAGTATCTTATGCAAATATTATATAAAAATAGATAATATTAATTATATTATACTATCCATTATTTATATGATGTACCCAGAGTATGCCGTATGTTGGGCTACTAGTAATAAAGCTCTAGGAGAAAACTTGTATTGGAATGTGTTATTGTGTGTCATATGTATAGTAATAATGCAAATACTGATTTTGGTTAATGGGCATTTTGTCCCTTGTCGAAGACATATTTGAATTCGATATCAGTGAGACTCGAAGAATGGAGGATTAGGAAAAATGATACCGAGGAGTGGATGAGGCATCGCCAGTTACCCCCAGATTTGCAGGAACGTGTCCGTCGCTTCGTTCAATATAAATGGCTTGCCACAAGAGGAGTCAACGAAGAGTCAATATTGCATTCATTACCTCTGGATCTTCGTCGTGAAATTCAACATCACTTGTGTCTTTCTCTTGTTCGGCGTGTATGTCTCTCTACCTGCTATTTTCTTCTTGTAGTTCATCCATCTTACCTTGCTGCATAGAAATACAACATTTTAAGGAAATAACCAGTTGAAAATGCAAATTACATGAGATTAGTTGTGGAACTTCACCTAAATCTTCATTCTGTACAGATTGAAGATCACTGTTAGGCACAAATTCATTCTGCCAATGGATTTACATGCTTACTTTATAATTTATTAATGTTACCTTTCCAAATTTCTTGATTGTATAGGTCCCCTTCTTCTCACAAATGGACGATCAGCTCCTTGATGCCATTTGTGAACGCCTTGTCTCATCATTGAGCACTGAAGGCACCTACATTTTTCGAGAGGGTGATCCAGTGAATGAAATGCTGTTCATCATCAGAGGCCAATTGGAGAGCTCCACAACCAATGGAGGAAGGTCTGGGTTCTTCAATTCCATCACACTCAGGCCCGGTGACTTCTGTGGCGAGGAGTTGCTGACATGGGCCTTGCTGCCAAACTCCAGCCTGAACCTACCATCTTCCACACGAACTGTGAAAGCTCTTTCCGAAGTTGAAGCTTTTGCACTGCAGGCAGAGGATCTGAAGTTCGTAGCAGGTCAGTTCAAGCGCCTTCACAGCAAGAAACTTCAGCATGCGTTCAGGTATTATTCCCATCAATGGAGAGCGTGGGGTTCTTGCTTCATACAAACTGCTTGGAGAAGGTACCAGAAACGGAAGGCGACAAGGGAGCTATCCTTGAAAGAGAGCCTCTTCTACATGGCGATGCCTGAGAGAGAGGGCAGTTACAACGAAAGGCTTGCAAGTGAAAGTTACGAGGATGAGATCAAGGGATCATCAGGGAATGCAACAAAGGTTAAAAATCTGGGTGCAACTGTTTTGGCCTCGAAGTTTGCTGCCAATACAAGGAAAGGAACTAACCAAAAGATCAAAGGCGGTGATCCTGTGCCCCAGTTGTTCAAGCCAGATGAACCTGATTTCTCTGTAGACCATGAGGAAGTTTAGCGAGCACAAGAACATATCAACAGCTGAAAAATGAGTTTGACACAGATTCCATAGGAAGTTTTATGAATTGGATGTAAATGTATTGTTAGATTAGTAATGATGACGTGCCAAAAAAAAAAAAAAAGGGAAGATGATCACATTCTTAATTCTTTAACTGAAATAATTCACTTCCACGTGTTGCATAACATATACATAGGCCGCTAGAACCATGAACATACACTTACTTGGAGTTTATCTTTAACCAAATCCTACTTCAATTTTGATCTTTTATCAAGTATTCACATGCATTATTATAAGACTAATCTTTTGAATATAGTTGCGACTGGACTTTAACTAGGAGACCTCCAAAATCCTACTTAAATGTGAACAATTTGGTTATGTTGGTATCAAAAATAAATTTTGAGTAAAACCCCGATTTGGTCTTCAAAAGATTGGGTCGATATTATTTTGCTCCTTCAAAAAATGTTAACATCAATTTATTTCTTGAATTATGAAAGACGATATCAAAATCATCTTTTTATGTACGAATAGGGATTAAATTAATATAATTTGTATAAAAAATATTGACATCAATTTATTTCTTGAATTATGAAAGACGACATCAAAATCATCGTTCTATGTACGAATAGGGATTAAATTAATATAATTTGTATGATTAAGAGACTAAATTGATGTTAGTTTCGTATAATTAAGATACTAAATTGATGATATTTTTCAATGATTAAGAAATTAAATTGATGTCAATTTTTTTAGAGGACTAAAATAATGTCACATTTCATAATTTAATGATTGAATTAATGTCGATTTTCTTTAGAAAAACAAAGTAATGTCGACTCAATTTTTGGAGGTTTAAATTGGGAGTTTACTCATAAATTTTCAATGAAAAATGATACCTCAGAGATTACAGAGGTCACATGATAAGAAATTATTGATTTATAAGTCTCTCTTTGACAAAATGTTTGCACATCGGCATTAGTCATTGACAAAGAGTGTGGTAGTTATTGATAGAAAGACTTGATGATAAAATTATTAGTACAAAGTTTCTCTTCAACAAAAGTTGTTTCGACATTAAAGTCATTTCTTCAGTATAGGTATCATCACCACAAGAGATTTGACTTTTAGTAGTGACTAAAAAAATTATCACTAAAAGGGTATTTTTTGTGACGACATTACACATCATCACTAAAGTTATATGATCGTCTACTTTTAGTGACGACTTAGAATAGTTGTCACTGTAGATAAGTTCTTTAGTGGCGACTTTTTTAAAGTCACTAATATAGACAAGTTATTTAATAGCAACTTAAAATAGTCGTGACTGTAAACAAGTTGTTTAGTGACACTATTTTAAGTCATTACTGTAGACAAGTTTTTTAGTGGTGACCAACAAAGATTGTCACAAAAAGATTGACTTTTAGTAGCAACTAACAATGGTTGCCACAGAAAATCATACTTTTAGTGACAACTTGTAATTTGTCACTGTAACTTATTAATGTCGCTATTGAATATCTATTAAGGAAGGAGGAAGGAAATTAAAAGGACTTTTTGATGTGGATCATATTGAAGAAGAGTTTCTAGAGTGAGCTGACTATAAAAAACACAAATGTATAGCTCGTAAACCTTAATTGGGTAGTTAACCTAAATTGGGTTTATTAACTTTGAATGAACATATCTTTTAATTTGGTAGGAGTTACGGAATCTATAATATATCAACAAAATGCTCTTTTTAAGCTCGTTGACATGGTATAATACCCTACCTAGTAGGTACAATGTCATTTATCTCTAGTTGAATTAAGCTTTAAATTTATCCCCTAGCAATTTACTGTTCTCCAGTTAAGTAGTGGATTATGAGTTAAACTAAATGACCTTTATAAAATCCTTTACTAACTTCAGTTACTTAAGTTATGAAATAGAAAAAATATTTGTTAACCTATTCTTATTACTTGCAATATCTAAGTCATAACATAGCAACTTCTTGTCATTCTTAAGATAAATCTTCATCACATTTCAAAGTTTCATTACTATTATTATTTCAAAACCCAAGTTGATAATTCTTTTAAGCCTTAATCATGAAAACTTTTAAATATAACTCAAACTAGTAAGGAAAACTCTTAAGTTTTCTACCTTACC
Organism: Castanospermum australe; assembly: GCA_019955255.1. Taxonomy (NCBI): domain Eukaryota; kingdom Viridiplantae; phylum Streptophyta; class Magnoliopsida; order Fabales; family Fabaceae; genus Castanospermum; species Castanospermum australe. Next base: position 991,699 of record NSJW01000473.1, read on the forward strand.
GCTACTTAAGCGCCAGCTTCCAACCGCTTAAGCACTAGACATGCAGAAAACAACAAGCATTCTAGTTGTCTTTTATGTTGTTGGATGCTTAAGTTACCTCCTTAAGACTCTAGCAAACATACATACACATATATTTAGCTATGTTTTAATAAAGTTGAGCATCTCTTATCTTTATTCATTTTGTGATTAAACAAAAGCAATAATCAATACATAACTTATATCAAACATGCCAACCTTGATATATTAACATCCAAAAGCTGGGCTTCTAACATTAGTATCACTTATGACTATTTTACAATCAGAAAGAAGGGCTTTACATAACCCCTATATGATACTTTCATAAATCTTACAACTTGAATAATTACATCAAAACTTTAACTGTGTTCATCCAGGGTAAAAATCTTGAAGCACCTAGACTGAGATCACCCATCCATATGATATCAAGTTCAATCAAAGCGAGATAAGTGATATCTTGAACTATCAAATTTGAAAATATTACAATAAAGGAGTGAGACATAAATCTCAGTAAGCAATAAGAACATTTTATAATTTAAAACATGCAATGTTCTCAGCTGTACTATGTATAACAAATAACTTCTCCTTTTATAAACTTGACTTTTATTTAATAAATTCTTTCTCTTTGACGTTATATTACCAATGTTCTCTTTTCATTTCGAGACCTTACACCATGATTCCAAACTTTTACCATTGTGAAGAAGAACTCTTTCTAATGCAAGGGCATTCCTATGCTTTAATCGTTACCTCGAATAGAAATCATGCAGGATCACTTTCTTAACTTTGAAGATCATTTTCAAACTTGTGAGATCACCTCCTTTGCTTGAGAATCATTTCTCAAAAGATCTCTATATCACCTCTCTTGGAGGATCATTTCTAGTTTTCTCTATTGGTAATAAACATCATTCTTTCATAATCTATTTCCAAATTCATATTCTTCCATGGTCTTTCCTCAAAATCATAAGTTCAAGTTCATCTTTAAAGTATAAGAGAGATAATAACTTCAAAATCCATAAAAAGGTATGATCAAACAATTAACACATAATTCATTAAAAGAGCATAATCAAGAATCATTGAACCAGAAGTGAGAGGAGAAGTGTTGTTACTCCCTACCTACATTGAGTTTGATTGCACGAGCACCTTCTCTCTCTTTCTCTTACACGTGCACTAACCTCATTTTCTCTCACAAGAGTTTCTCTTCTCTTAATTTGTGATGTGGTGAAAGAAGCATGCATGGGAGGGGATATTTATTGGCTCTTGTGGAGTGGCTTGATGAGGAGTCTTGGATGTGTACTTAAGCTTGGGAAAGGGGAAAGAATGTTCTTTGGTCAATTAGACCATGTGAGCTTTACATTTAGTACTAGCTTTTGCCTTGGCCTAATCAAGAGCATCCACTTGGCTCCTTATCCCCATGGTCATGATTACTTTGTTACTTAAAATAACTAAGTTTAATTTGGTTACTTTAACTAGGTCTCTTTCCTGACGTAGGGTGGAGTTGGTTACTTTCTAACTATTTTCTTTGATTTCTAACAAGATTTCTTTCTTTTTGGTTTGTCTAACCATCATTACTTCTAATTAATAAAAGATAAAGTCTAGACTAAGGTAATCTCTCCTTCCTAGTGTCTAACGTGAATTTGCATAAGGGATATAGTTTTGTCTTTTTCTACATAAATTCATGGGAATCACCCTAGGAATATACTAGTTCTTCTTGATTAAGTAACCTAGCCTTCTTCCCTTGAAGTTCACGTGTTCATACTTAAAGAGATAGGGTTTGTCTTTTTGTTCATTAATATTTTAGCTTAATTTTATCTATAGGTTCACATACACTCACCTTCCACGTGAGTTTCCCTCTAACTTCTCTTTTCTTTCTTAAAACCTTAGTCATCTAGGAAGGTTCTAGGAAATCTACATTTTATTCTAAGAATATTATTATTCACTTGAGTAAGTAACTTAGCCATTTTACCTTGAAGCTTCATGTAGATTTTCTTAGAAGTAGGGTATATTCTTTTGTCCCATTCTCATAGGTCTTGGATTTTGGGCTTGCCTATCTAGAGTTTTAGCTCTTGGATTTGGACCTTTTCTTTAGCCTTGAATCATTTTCATTAGGTTCACTAATTGGTCTTGATCTACTTTATAGGGTTTGAACCCTTTCTAATCCTTAATGGGTATTTTCAACATGATTATATACTTATATCTATTATATTTTAGGGGGATGTTACACATGGCAATTGGCTTGACTTGGTTGAGGCTATTTTCGAGGTCTAAAAACAACGTTTAAACATATTTTGAGACTGTTTGAGTCTCTTTCTTACTAATGTTTTAGTATTTTCCTTATTTAATCATAACTTTTGCTAAAGTTTCAGATTTTATCATTAAAGATTGGAATTTTCAAAACCTATTTTACAAAAAAAGGCTTAATTGCAGTTTTGATTCCACTATTTTAGCAAAAAAACAATTTGATCCTTCTATTTTGAAAATGAACTATTTGGTTCTTCTATTTTCACAAAATGAGCAGTTTTGGTCCCTCCGTCAATGTGCCATTAAAAATTTGATGAAAAATAATGACATATCATTAATTGTTTTATTCTATATAAGTAATTTAAATACATTTGACATACACATGATTATTTAAATACTCAACTTAACTAAAATAATAAGATTAATTTTTTATTAACCTTAATTTTTTTAAGGTTAATTTAAATTTTTAGAGAGTCATGTAAATATCACTTGCATTTAAAATAACTTATTTAAAAATAAAAATTAATTTTTTATTACTACATCATCATTTTTTGTTAGGTTTTTAAGGGCACACTAATAAATGGACCAAAAATGATTTTTTGTTTATTAAATAGAATGACCAAATAATTCATTTTTAAAATAGATAAACCAAATAATTCTTTTTGATCAAAAATGAAATTAAGCCTTTAAAAAATATCAGTTTCACAATACTTTTATTTTTAATTACTTTTTTTTGGGGTCCAGGGGAGGGGGGATTTTGGGGAAGGGAAGGGGAATCGATCTGGGATGTGGATCTTAGAGTGACAATTAAATTGCTATATCAATCAATGTCAGCTCCATATTTTTAATTACTTTTTACTTCACCACGTATCTCTCTCTTTGTTTGTCTGTCTGTCTCTCTCTCTCTTGCACTTTCTCCTCCTCTCTTGCGTGCATGCTTCTGTATTAGCCTCCTTATTTCTCGTGTGCAGTACTTATCAGTTCTCCCCCTCTTATGCAGAGTCAGTATGGTTGAACCTCTCGCATAATTCTGAAGAAATTTAGGAAAATGAGTTTCTTTCAATTTTGGTTCCTCTTGCTTTCAATTTTGGGCATTTACGTTAAAATGACCAATGCCAAAACTAGATTACTTTTGATAAAATTTTGGACAAGTGCGAATGGTTTGCTTATAGACACTACGACTGACAGACTTCATTTGATTCTCTATGTGACTTTGGGTTTTTTTTCCCCTTTGTTTAGACTAGAAATTAACTAGATGAGTTACTCTTTCTCAACATAGGTTAGCTTTCTGACTACTTGCCCTCTTCTTTCTGCTTTCTCTCTCTTGCCGTTTTCTTGAATTTTCTTTTTTCTACATGGATTTGCTTTCCTCTTTATGTTTGAGAGCAACTTCTACAACCTTCTATCTTCCATGAAAACTAAAATTCTTTACAGCCTCTATAAGAAATTTCCTATGTTTTGTTGATATTGGAGGATGCAAGGCTCTACAACGAAGCAATGCCTTTGCTCATTACTTACAAGGACATAGAAGCTTGTGTTTACTTACATGGGCTTCTCTCATTCTATTTTGATTTTTATTGAAATTAACTTTGGGCTCTGTGTTGTTAAATAGATAAAAGCTCAAGGGACCTAATGATTATATCTAATTGGAAATATAGGAATATATAATCTTAGATTAATGGATTGATATAAAGTGGAAAAGACAGGGTCAAAATGGGGAAAACATGTTTGCTGATGATGACATGATTGGGATGGTTCGTGATGCATGTGGCTTTGTTGATGTGGATTCTATGAGGAATGAAGATGTTGGCACAAACCTTTATCTGAATTGTGAGATATCAATGTTATCATTCATAGAAGTACTTCCCAAAGGAGCTTTTGTACTTGATTCTTACTATAAAGCAAGGAAGGTTATTTGGGACTTAGGCCTAAATTATAAAAAAGAAAAAATATATGCTTGCAAAAATTATTGCAATTTATTTTGGGGTGAGCATGACAAAGCCCAATGGTGTCCCATGTGTGGTTTGTTTTGATGGAAAACTACCAAACACAATGGTAATAGAATAGCCATAAGGTGTTATGGTATTTCCCAATTAAGTCAAGGCACAAAGGTTGTACATGGCAAAAGATACTACTAAAGAAATGAGATCCATGAGAAATGTACTAATGATGGAGTATTAAGACATCCACCTAACTCCATGGCTTGGAAATCCTTTGACAAACATCACCCATTATTTTTTAATGATATTAGGAATGTGAAGTTGGGTTTAACAAGTGATGGTTTCCAACCATATGGAAATATGAGTGCTTTTCATAATATTTGGCCAGTGGTTCTTGTGCCGTATAACTTGCCATTGTGGCTGTGCATGAAAGACTCATACTTTATGATGTCACTCCTTATTCCTAATCCCAAATGCCCCAGAGAATGAAATTAATGTTTACTTACAACCGTTGATTATGGAGTTGAAGGAATTATGGGAAGAAGCGATAGAGACATATGACGCATATACCAAGAAAAATTTTAGGATGCGAGTGGCAATCTTATGGACAATCAACAATTTCCCTGCATATGAAAACTTATCTAGCTGGTGAACCATAGGAAATTTTGCATGTCCTTACTGCCCCAAAAATACTTGCTATCATAATTTGTGTAACAAACTTTGTTATATGGGTCATCATCACCTTTTACCAATAATGTATCCATGGTGTCAAAATAGAAGAGCATTTGATGGTGAAATAGAAAATAGGCCTGCACCCACAACCCTAAGTAGTGATGAAGTGCTTCAACAATTGAAAAATTTGGAGAATGTAACATTTGGAAAGGGTCAGAAATGAAAGAGAGGTAGATCAGATGAACATAATTGGAGAAAGAAAAGCATTTTCTTCCAATTACCTTATTGGAGAACTCTTATGTTGTGACACAAATTTGATGTCTTGCACATATAAAGGAATGAATATGATAATGTATTAGGAATAGTGATGAATATTGTAGGAAAGACAAAAGATACAATGAAAGGTCACTTTGATTTGGTTGATTTGGGGATTAGGTAATGTTTACATCCATGTGTTGACAAAATAATGGGAACAATGTGTTAATCCCAATTGCTAACTATGCATTATCCTCGAAAGAAAAGTTGAAAGTTTATAATTTTTAGCTAACTTGAAGGTTCTAGATGCTTTCTTCTCAAATATTTCATGATGTGTGAATGTGAAGGAGAAAAGAATTTTCGAATTGAAGTGTCATGATCATCATATACTCTTGCAGCAAATTCTTCTAATTGCTATTTGTGGACTATTGCCTAAAGAAGTTTGTGAACTTATAATAAAGTTGAGTAGGTTCTTCAAAAACTTATGCTCAAAGTGTTTGGTAGTTGAAGACTTCGACTGCATTGAAGAACAAATCGTGATAACTTTATGCAAATTGGAGACTATTGTTGGCAGCAGAAGCAAAAATTGCTGAACCAGTGCAATATTGATGGATGTTTCTTATTGAAAGGTAATAATCTTTAGTCTTGGTTACTTGGTTAGTTCTCTAGTCTAAATAATTGTGTAAACATCTTTATCGAATATTAACTGCTATATTGGATTTAAACCCTACATGTAGGTATTTGCGTGAACTCAAATCTTAAGTTCACAACAAGGCTCGTCCAAAGGGTTTCATTGCAAAAGGCTATTTAGCAAATGAGCATCTAGCAAATTAGTTTTGTTTTTATATTTCACATGCAATCTAATTATGTAAGTAGCATAAGAGAGATGTTGAAAGAGAAATGCCAAGAAATGCTATATAGAGGCATAACCGGAGTTCGTTGTTTGATTCTTTGAAAGAATAGGTGTTCTTTTATATGTGTGTCTGTGTACTATTGTATTTTGGTGTATATACTGTCGTTATAGAATATCTCTTAAGGGTAAGGTGTTGTTATATATATATATAACAACACCTTACCCTTAAGAAATATTTTATAATATATATATGTGTGTGTGTGTGTGTGTGTGTGTGTGCGCGCATAACAACACCTTACCCTTAAGAAATATTTTATAATATATATATATGTGTGTGTGTGTGTTTGTGTGTGTGTGTGTGTGTGCATGTGTGTGTAGCACACACACACACGCACACACACATATATATGTACTGTTGTATTATATATATATATATATATATATCTGTGTCTATGTCTGTGTGTGTATATATAGGTGTGTGTGTGTAGACGCACACACGCACACACACATATATATGTACTATTGTATTTTGGTGTATATACTGTCGTTATTGAATATCTCTTAAGGGTAAGGTGTTGTTTGTTTGTAACAATAAGTTTCAAAGTTAGATGCACATGGACTATCACATGATGAACTCATGAGCTAAGAGGTTAGTCCTTTGAAAGTGTTGCATCATTATACAACCTAGATGGTCAGTAGATTTACATTTCATACTAAAGATCGTTCATTACCAAGAAAAACCCAAAATCATGGAGTTCTTGTAAAAAGAGATGAGGATCCCGATAAAGAATACTATGGTTAGAAGACATTCTAGAGTTGTCTTATGTGGGAGATAAAAAAAGTCTACTTATTCAAGTGCCATTGGAGGGATGTTGCTTGTTTGGGAAGAGGATATAAGGTTGACAATTATGGATTCACAAGTGTGAATATCAATGGTGCTTTAAATACCAATGAGCCATTTGTGTTATCACCCCAAGCAGAACAAGTATTTATGTAGAAGACATTGTTGATAAAGATTGGCTTGTTGTTATGAATACAAATCCTCATTATCTTTACAATAAGCCTTATGTGGAGGAGGGCGGTACGGATGAAGATGTCAATGATCTAGCTAACAATGATAAAGATGCTTACCAACATATAGAGTTCGAAGATGACTTCCCATCAAATACTGTGATAGATAATGACATTGTGATTAAGTTACATAGAAATGATGTTGACTCACAAAGCATTAGTTAAGAAGGAATCTGTGATGAGAAATAATAAAGACGATGATTTCATTGATGACAATGACATTGATGAAGTTATAAGTGAGGAAAATGATGAAAACTTTCTTAATGATGAAGCTACATCAGATCAAGATGATTGTCATGAAAATTATTGCAGCATGTGCTCTAAATTTATTTTTAACTACAAACTTATGATTGTACTTTGTTGATAACATATTATCTTACTTAGTTCTTTACTTTTTAATCAGTCTTTTGCCAGCTCAATATCAATCTAACAACTCATGATCATAACATACTAAATTTCACCATATGGTCCACCAAACAGCCCCTAACTCAAGCAGCCAACATTCTTATTTTCAGTTTGAGCAATTCTGTCCATATAACTTTGATAAGATAATTGACATGGCTACACTTAGTATTTGACCATAAGAATTTATAGAGTTATAGACAACATCTAAAAGTATATCATAGTCAAGATATAACCTCAAACAAGTCTATTTGGTAAGTAAACAGATTCCAAACCTGTGGCAATAAGTACCAAGGAACCTCCATTCTTGGGATTAGTTGGTCAAGATATAACCTTCTTCTCTATTGCATTTAATTGTGGGCCATATCTAATTTTTTCTCTTTTTTTTACTAAAGAAACTCAAAGTGCATGATCTGTTAGGATTTTCATGAGCACCAGATTCCATGTACTATTACTTTCATTCTATTCCTTAAAAGCTTTATTAAATGGGTCCCTCTTCATCTTATGTGATCTTGGTTCAATTTTAATTGGACACAATCTTATTTGTAACAAAAAAAAATTGTTTGAGTTTACAAAACATAAGAATCATTTTATTCTTATATCTTCTTATGGATTTTTTTATTCAAATTCTCACTACAGTTTTATAGGGTATTAAATGTACATTTTTACTAATATTTGTTATGAAAGTATGCAGGATGATTGGACGCGGTGGTTCTAATGGAAGACTAAAAATGAATTTATTGCAATCATCTAGAAGTACAAGAGGGAGATATAATGAACTCACATCTCCACTACGTTTTCTCCCAACACAAGTGGCTCAAGACCAACAATCTCAGTCACATGGAGTGGTTTAACAAAATCCAACTCAGTACCATTATTCTTATCCTCCAGAAGCAATTTTGAGCAACCACTCTCATCCACCACAAGCCATTCAACATTAGCAACTAGAGGAGACTCGATTGGCTTCTAGAACTACTAGTGGAGGTGTAGTTAGTGTCCAACCACTCTCTTAAGAATTTTACAAAGTGCATTTCGTTGTTGTTTTGACTAAACAAGTGGAATGTTTTCAGTGTTATGATACATAAAAAGAAGAAAAACAGATAATTTTTTTCTTTTAAAAAAAGAGAATGAATAAGATAAGTTTTCTAAAAAGAGATAAGAGAAAAAGAAATGATTGTTATTTAAGTCCCACGTCAGATAAAGAAATTTTATATTGTTTTAGCTTTAAGTCCTACATTGAAAAGCTAGTAAACTCCTTTCCTTTATGAATGGTTATATATACACCTTAAGGTAAATAAGTTTAATTCCCTTTTCCCTCTTGGCACTTAAAAGGTTTTAGTAAATTTTAAGAGTAAGATCTGACATCGAATAAGATTTTGGGTTATTTTGACTTAAGCTAGGTGAGTAGAAATTGTATTTAGTGATGTTTTTTATGTTTTTATTTTATTTTATTTTATGTTATATTTTTATTGCGCAATTTAGATAGTGAATTTAGGCTTTGGGATATAGAAATATTTAGGATTTAGGGATTCAATTAGGAATATTAATTGTCTATAATTGATATTGGTATTTTTTTATGATTATAAAACGGTATAAGAAACTTCCAATTCACTAAGGCGAATCGTTAGAGGAGGAGCCAATTGAAAATCGCGAAGTACTGTAAGTAGTTATTATCTGCTACATGCCTATTTGTGATTTTTAAATTCTAAACGAATTTTAGAATTTTTTTTATTTTGAATATATTAGAGCCTTAGTTACTCTTAGGACAAGCAAAATTTTAAAAAACTCACATTTGACTTTTGAGCATGGTTATAATAAAATGATATATGAATTGATAATTTTTGTTAATAGAAAATATATTGATAATGACTTTAGAACAATTATGACAATTGTTTCGTATATCAGTTTTGGACTAATGATAGTCATTGTTACAAACAATAGTTTTTAGACCATTAATGGTAATTGTTTCAGAATATTGTTTGGCACTATATTGATATCTTTTATTGTCATTAGTTGCTTATGAAAAGCATATTTCAATATTTTTGTTTTTGTGAGTTTTTTTATGTTAGTAAATATTTTATTTGAAGTAAGATTTACTTTAATAAATTAGAATTTTTATTTCCACTCGAAGATTCATTTTATTGAGGAATATGCTATCGTATAATTTTGTAAATTATTTTCTTAGGAGAAAAATCATGTCAGAACATTGTGTCTAACAGTAGTAAATGTTAGCTTAGCGCACCTAACATTAAACTCTACAGAGGAGATGTTAACCCTGTGTTAAGTTAGTATATATGAGTTGGTTATGGATTTGAAGCATGATGCTCATCAGTTTAAGCCGTTGGCTTGTCGGATTTACTTCAAGCTATGTGCATGTCAAATTGGTTAGTTTACCCACAAGTTGTGTACTCGATCAATTCAATTCAAGCCTTAAGCTTGTCAAATTGGTTAGCTTATCGCACAGGCTCTGTCCTTCATTTGTTATAGTTCTATATGGTGAATTATTCGACTTGGATTTTATTTTAATTAATTTTCTCAATGTTACAATCTGTTATTGAAAATTATTTATTGACTTTAATGTTTTGTTAAATTTTTTTAATGAAATTTATAATGACTATGATTTAGAACCTTTATATTTTCAAAGGAATAAGGTTTGTGACAGATTTAAAAAATATTGAGTATGCCTTGTTGGAAGGCCATTTTAGGTGTCAGTATAATGGATTTGATACAATGTTTGTGGTAAACATGAGTACAATTATGCTATAGATTGAATGATTTGTTTATTCAAATTTTGGGTATTTGAAAGATCTTGAACATGCTACAAATGTTTTATTTAGTTTAAGCATTAGATAAATATGTAAGGATAGGAATATTGGTTGAGGTATGATTTAGTATCTCATGATTGGATATGGAGATCTATGCTGAGATTAAAGATACCTATCGGATTTAATTTTAATGTTTTAATTGATGAGTCAAATCAAAACTACTACTTTGGACGGCATGAGTAGTCAGACAATGTTATTTATGGTTTTGTCATAAAATGACGATTGGTGATACTTTCTTCATATAGGAATGCTATTGTTTTGAGACGTCATAATGAAACTATACATTGACTAAGGAGTGATAAATATTTCAATTTGGAGTTAGAAATCTTCAGATTGATATACTATACGGAGTAAGAAGATAAGGTAATTGGCTTGTAGTATTAGAATATCACAATGTGGTTTTGGTTCTTAACCTTGTTGGGGTAAACAAAGTTTGGAAATTATAAATTTACCATTTTGTCCTTAGATGCCTGAAAATGAGGATTTGAAATTGTCTCTTTTGGTACAAGAATTATTGATTAAGTGATATTACTTTGACATACAAATGTTAAAATTATGCTTAGATAAAGTTCTATTAAAAATATACTCATATTAAAGATTGAAGTCTATGGAGACCCCTTGTTTATATTTCTTAGAAAAGGAAATGTTATGATGTGGTATATTTGACTCTTAGTATTGAGAAGTTGTGGAAGTGACACAAAAATAAAAAGTTGTTACTCAGGATGTAGAAACTCAAGAACTGTTAAAGGTTTTTAGATATATAATCTTGCTTGACCATGTTTAGAAAAGCATAAGGATCAACTGAACAAGTTATATTTGTTTTAAAAAAATGTTTGGAAATTGTTGTAACTTCGGGATGATTCTATTTAGCTTCCAGTAAGCTTTTGTTAGAAATATATGAATTATTGGTGAGAAAAATTAAAGGCTTGATTTATCAAAATTTTAAGTTTAATGACTAGATTATATTGTTAACGATAATGAGTAGCAAATCCTTATGATTCCTGGTTTTATTGCAAAATCAGCCTAAGAGAGAAGAATGTTTGCCTTGGGATTTATACTGTTTTGAAGAGTAAATAAATACTAATATATTAATACCATGATTTTGAGTGAATGTCTTGGTAATATCTTAAACTGCTTATTCGTATGGATTCTGATTTAATCTTGGATTGACAGTTATAATGAGGTTTACATAATAATTATTCTATTTTTGAGCTTAAGTTTATGATCAACTATTAGTTTAGTATTATAGAAAGTCTGTTGAATTTATTTGAAGATAGGACTATAAATTGATATTAATGTGCATATGATTTTATACACTTTTTGATCATCGAATAGTCATGTTTAGAGTAGAAATTTATGTATGTTGGACTTTAAAGTGTTTTGAATGTCATGTATGAATGTTATATATATGAGTTAAGGCAGATTTGATATGCTATTGATGATAGATTAAATCAAGGTTTTGAAAACCGAACTGGTCACTGAACCGGTCGAGGTACTGATTCAAGGTTCAATGGTCGAACCGTGGTCGAACCGGAATATAATTAAATATATATTTATATTTATATATAAATATAAATATATTTATATATATATATAATTATTTATATATTAATAACATAAATAAAAATACAATACAAATCAATAATAAATTTATTTGAAACATAAAAAAATAGAGTTATAAAGTAAAAAAATATTACATTCATATACGCAATATAATATTAATTCATATAGTAATATAGCATATAAATTAAATAAAATAAATATAATTCACATAATTCATAATTTAGTTAATGAAATATGATATATTTATTAAAAAAAATTTAGATTAAATAATAAAAATTTATATTAAAAATATGTTTTATAATTATTTAATATTAAAATATTAAAATATAAATAAACAAAATACAATATGTTTAGTAAGGATGCGAAGCCTTGCAGTATTGGACAAAAAGTCAAAAACACACCGAGCTTGACTATATTAGAAATTATTTCTGTTAATGCTTACTGATTGGCATTTCTTTTGAATTTTAAAAATATATGAATAGGATTTCAAGTCTGCCACTCTTTGGGAATACTTCTCATCACAAAGATTCGAAAAGAGTATCCAGATCGTATGATGTTGACATTTTCAGTCTTTCCATTCCCTAAGGTCTCTGACACAGTTGTAGAGCCATACAATGCCACAACCACAAGAAAATCTTAATCGTGACAGATGTACGGATACATCACCTATCCACCCGAGCTCTGCCCTCTCGAGATTCGCGTGTTCATTACTGTTTCTGTTACAACTTTTCAACTCCCCAAAACGACGTCATTTCCTTTTTTTTTTGTAAAAATACTACTAAAACGACGTCGTTTCACTTAACATTGGTTCAAAAAAAAAAGAGATCCGAACCGTCAACCATATGGACCAGTACCGGGTTGACCGGTTCGAAACCGGTTCACCGGTTTTTGACCCTACTGGTTTTGGGAGGTCACCCGAACCGGTGAGGGGACCGATTCCCGGTCCGACCGGTTGAACCAGTCGGTCCGGTCCGATTTTCAATACACTGGATTAAATTGGTGAGTGTTGGGAGGCCCAAACCTTTGAATTTAATGTTGATATTTTTATGGTGCATGTAAGATGTGAGTAAACATATTTGCAAAATTTCATGGTTATCGAAGGTGTAAAAAATGATGTTAGCCAGATTAGACAAATGGTTAGACTCAGTTATGAGAATTTTCTAAAAAAGTTTGATATATAATCTATTGATTTGGTTACGATCAGGGATCAAATGATTATTCAAGGACCTAATACTTTATGAGAATTATGTTTGACACCTTAGAATTGAGATTAGAAATTTTAAAAATTTTAAAATTTTGGAAATAGGTTAGATACCCAACGTGAACAATTATGATTTATTTAAGTTGCATAGTACAAAAAAAAAACTATATGAGTGAGTTCAAAGATGGAAATTCACCCAAATAAAGTTAATGTATGAATGGACAACAAAAAAAAAATGACAATTTAGTTATTGTAAATAAAGTATGGTGGTTAATTTGAAAATCACAATATAGAAAATTTTGGATTTAAGTATCGATTATGGTTTATGTTAGAGTATCTAAAGCTAAAGGTCTCTTAAGGTAGAGCAATGTAAGGCAATCAGATGGAATAGTAAGCAAAAGACTGTTGTTTTGATTTATCGGGGATTGATTTGGAATCTTTTCCTAAATGTGATAAAGCAAAACATGATTATGGTGAAATTTAGTTTACAGTGGTTAAGGCTTTAAATGTTAATTATTGATGTTGTTTAGACATTTAAAGCCTAATAGCTTGATTAATTGATTGAACTTACAAGTTAATAGAGAGTGATTGATGTTGTTTGATATTAAAATGGTTTGATATCTGTAAAGGGACCTAATAATAGAATTTTGTTTAAGTGAATTTGAGTATTTTGAAGTTAATACATTAAATATTAAGTACGGAGATCTTGATGGTTTTAGTAAATAAAGAAGTAAAATGTTTGATTGGATTATATTGCTAAGTTGATCAACCAAGCCAAAGTTTTGAGGAGGTTAAAGAACTTACTGTCAATATTTGTCATATAAAATTAGATATGTCAATTAACTGAATAATTTAGAGATCTTTTCAGATAACCTTAAAGATCCTTTAAATTTAATATTAGCCTATTACCCTTAGACTATGGTCAATCAGAGGGAACTATTCGCATGTTAGAGAACATATTTTGTCCTTGTGTTCTAGACCTTGAAAGAAGTGAATTAGCAGTTACCTTAGATGGTGTTGGCATATAATAATAGTTACTACTATATTCAAATAGAACCTTTTGAGAACTTAAATGAGAAGAAAATGTTGATTACCTATTGGTTGGTTGAGGTTGAAGAAGTCTAAAGTCTTGGGATTAGATTTAATTCAAGGTAGTTAGTAAAAAAGTTAGATTGAATCATGATTGTTGAGTGCAACCTCAAATTAGAGTAATGTCTCAGCTACGTAGAACAATCACTGTTCATAGTGGATACACAAGTGAAGCGCTTATGCTCTAAGGATGTCACTTCAGTAAAGTTGCTTAGTGTGGAATTTCAGGTGAAGGAATCACTTTGGAACCTAAGACGACTATGTGTGAGAAGTACCCACACCTATTCGATGAACAAGCTTAGCAGAAAATTTAAATTCGAGGACGAACTTATTTTAACCGGGGGGGGGGGGATGTTACGATATGGAAAAAGAAAAAAAAATTTATCTATTTTTTTTTAAAAAGAAAGAGAATGGATAGGATAAGTTTTCTAAAAAGAAAAAAAAAAGAGAGAAAGAAAAATAGTTGTTATTTAAGTCTCACATCGGAGAAAATTTTTTTATATTGTTTTAGTTTTAAGTCCCATATTGAAAAACTAATAAACTCATTCCCCTTAAAAATGGTTATATATAAACCCTAAGGTAAACAAGTTTAATTGCCTTTTCCTTTTAGTCTCTTTGTAAAAGAGAAAGGTTCTAGTAAATTTTGAGAGCAAGATCTGACGTTAAAAAAAATTTTAGATTATCCTGACTTAAGCTAGGTGAGTAAAAATTTTATTTAGTGGCATTTTTTATGTTTTTATTTTATTTTATATTATTTTTTTATTGGACAATTTTGGGTAGTGAATTTAGGCATTGAGATATAAAAATATTTAGGATTTAAGGATTTAAGTGGGAATATTAATTGTGTATGACTGATATTAGTATTTTTCTATGGTTATAGAATAGTATAGAAAATCTCTAGCTCACCAAGGCAAATCGTTAGAGGAGGAACCAATCAGAAATCTCTAAGTACTATGAGTTGTTATATCTGCTACATATCTATTTGTGATTTTTAAATTTTGAATGAATTTTAAATTTTTTTTATTTTGAATATATTAGAGCCTTAGGTACTCTTAGGACAAATAAAATTTTGAAAAACTAACATTTGCCTTTTGGGCATGGTTATAATGAAATGATGGATGAATTGATAATTTTTGTTGATAGAAAATATATTGATATTGGTTTTTGAACAATTATGATAATTGTTTCGTATATCATTTTTTGACCAATAATAGTCATTATGACAGATAATGGTTGTTGGACTATTAATGGTAATTGTTTCAAAATTTGCTTTGGCACTATATTGATAGTTTTTACTTTCACTGGTTGTTTATGGAAAACATATCTCAAGATTTTTTTTGTGAGTTTTATGATGTCAATAAATGTTTTATTTGAAATAAGATTTATTTTAATAAATTAAAATTTTTATTTTCACTTTAAAATTCATTTTATTGAAGAATATGTTACTGTATAATTTTGTAAATTATTTTCTTGGAAGAAAAACCGTATCAGAATACTGTGTCTAACAGTAGTAAATGTTAGCTTTGGTGTATCTAGGATTAAACTCTACAGAGAAGAAGCTAACCTTGTGTTAAGTTAGTATATTTGAATTAGTTATGGATGTGGAGTGTGATGCTTATCAATTCAAGTCGTGGGCTTGTCAGATTCAATTCAAGCCATGTGGTTGTCAAATTGGTTAATTTACCTGCAAGCTGTGTGCTCAGTCAATTCAGTTCAAGCCATGGGCTTGTCAGATTAGTTAGATTACCATGCGAGCTGTGTACTCAGTTTATTCTGTTTCTGCTTGATGAATTATTCTGCTTAAATTTTATTCTATTTAATTTTCTCAATGTTACAATTTGTTATTGAAAATTATTTATTGACTTTAATGTTTTGTTAATTTTTTTAATGAAACTTATAATGACTATGATTTAGAACATTTATATTTTTAAAGGAATTATATATGCTTGTTATATTTTTTCAAGTATTTTTTATTTAGTTTTATTGGCTATCTACTATTTCAAAAATTAATTTTTTATTACTCATGAAAAAACTCATACTTCCACTTGTCCAGTTTCTAATGTAGTAGGTATTAACTGCTCACTAAGTTGTAAACTCAACCAAATTATTGTTATATGTTTTCAAATAAGGAAAAAGAGATTGTTTCTGGTTCATCTCCTTCGGTGTAATCAAGGAAGTTTTCAATTGTTTATTGTAAGCTGTACACATTGTTCGTGTGGACAAGTTTGAATATTTTTATATTTGGATTTGAAAGCCTTGTAGGCTAGTACTCTTATATGTACTCTATTATTTTTACAAGTAGGATCCATGCCAGTTTGATATTTGTAAGTTACCAATTGAACCATCTTATGGTATTTTATTTTAAATTAAATTGTTGGTTATTGAGATTCACCTATCGGATATTATAAATATGAACTTATACTAAAATAAATTATTTTCTGAAGTCCTATTGTGGTTATTGTGGTTTGCCAATTCTAATTTACATGTTTTGAGACTTGTATAACTTAAGTAAATTTGATATAAGCATTTGTCATACGTCGGTCATGAACCTCTAGTTCAGGTTGTGACATTCAACTCCCCTCTAATTTAGTATCCACCCTTTTAATTTAAGCTAGATAACCACCTATAAATAATCTTGCTGTTTTGGAGTCTTCAATTCATGGAATAGTCTTCAATCTCTACATAATAAAACGTAAACAACCAAATCCTGCTCTTAATTTCTCAAAGTTTTGCACATTATTGTAGCCTAAACCTAACTAGTTGTGATGAGTATTACAAATGAAGAACAATCGATAGTATTTACAACTTCTAATAATAATATATAAGAGGAAATCAACTACTTCACAAATATTGTTAAGCATTTTGTAAGTAGGAAATGATCAACTTGTTGCTGCTGGAAAATTCAGCTTGTATTAAAATGATTTTTATTTTCCTTTGAGTTTGTTTTCTTTATGTCTCCCTCAATAAGCTTTATGGGTTGGCCCTAGACAAATTTATACATTTTTAGGTAGTTAGCAGCATGCATTCCTTGAAGAGATACAAGTTGACACTTCCTATAAGGATACTCATTAAGTTCAGTGTCCCTTCAAGCGAAGGGAAGGCTAAATAGTGAAGTGGGATCAAGAGCAAAACAGTTGACTAAAACATAATTCAACTATTGAAGCTTATATATCTGGAGACTAAATCGAGACACAAATCGAAATCAAAATTATTACGAAATATTTGTAAGTGACACAGGTCTTATCATGCCTCTGATTATAAGCCACAAAACTACAATAACAAAAGAGTGCCACAAACTCTGGCCCCATTGGATTTTCCAGAAAAACTACATATATATAGTTGGTTGTCATATTTCTCTTATTTTTTCAAAACTACTCAAACTCAACATATGATGACAACATTCTTGCAAGCAATTTGGAAAGTTCTTTCGGTGACCCTTGATATGTATTATATAGTAAGCACTACACTTTATGCTTCCCTACTCATATGGATTGTAAGATATGGTAGAATATCAATGTTGCAATTATAGCAGTTTATATGGGACCAAAAGTTTAGCGCTAGCTAGTAAATTAAAAGAAGATAAAGAGATTAACATGCAAAGATTTTTACAGTTTCTCCTGGTCAAAAAAATTACCAACTACTAAGTTTGTCCTAATTCCAATCTTCAATTTTATTTTGCTTTCGGGCATAATAATTTCATATATCTTAATAAAAAGTTTGTATAGTCTTTGATGCTTGTAATCTTGATAATGGATTTGTTTCTGAAATTTTACTACTGATCACGTACAGCTAAATTGCTTTATGTAAGAGGAAAACAAGAATCTTGGATCATCAAAGTGATTGATTATTTGCTGAAAAAAGTTTCACTTGAACTACTTTGCAGAAAAATGATGGGAACTAAATTGGGACTAACAATTGGGACATGATGTTAAGGTTGAACTATCATAAACACATGCCAAACGTGTACTACACATGTAGAAAACCTAACTATACATGATATATACAGACAGTTTTGACTTGTATTTTCCTCCAACAATTTTATTCCCTTTCTTCTATGATATGTAGATTATAACCGTCACAGTCAACCACAAAAAATTAAAAGGACGCCATTAAGTATGTAGAATCCACACAATTGCATGCACATAGTTCAATCACTTCTTAAGCAAGATGCTTTTGCTTTTGCATTACACTCTGCGACATCTCTTAACCATCTACCAAAACTATTGCTTAAGGAAAGTAATTTAGAGAAGAAAATAAGTCATCTATGTTTTTTGCAAGTGCATTCTACAAAATGCTCTACATAAGTATTTTGTAATGCATTGCCTCTGTCCTACAGTTGGAGTCACAAATTCTGAAAATTCCAGTCTGCATAATGCAATACCAGTTGTAGAATGCTATGCAAACATTGCCCTTTTGTCCATTGCATTTGTTATGTTTAAAAGCTATTAGTAGTTGGATTCAGTTCTAGCATAAAGCAAATATTTTTACACTGATTTTTTTTCTAATTAGAATTCATTTGAAATATATACTTTGTAGTATTACAATACAGGAAAAAAATAAAAAGGATAAGCTTTAAAGGGGAAAAAAAAGAAAGAGAGAAAGAGAAATGTTTGTTATTTAAGTCCCACATTGGAAAAATAGCAAATTTTTTCCCCTGAAATGGTTATATATAGACTTTAGCGTAAATAAATTTAATTGTCTTTCTCTTCTAGACTCTTTGTAAATGAGTAAGAAATTCTAGTAAATTTTGAGAGCAGTATCTAACGTCGATTTAGATTTTGTGTTATTCTCACTTAAAGTAGATGAGTAGATATTTTATGTAGTGTTATTTTTTTTATATTTTTATTTTATGTTTTCATTGGGCAATTTTGGATAGTGAGTTTCGGCTTTGGTATATAGAATTATTTATGATTTAGTGATTAAAGTAGGTAATTAGTTGCCTATGACTAATATATAGATTATTGGTATTTTTTATGGTTATAAAACGGTATAAGAAACCTCCAGTTTACTAAGGATAAGTGTTGGAGAAAGACCCAGTTGAAAATTACTAAGTACTGTGAGTGATTTTTATCTACTATATGCCTATTTGAAATTTTTTTTGAGAATTTTGAAGCAGATTTTTATTATTAAATTTTGAATATAATAGAGTCTTAGGGTCTCTTGGGACAAGCAAACGTTTAGAAAACTCAAACCTAATTTGTGAACACAGTTATGATAAACCGTTGATTAAATAGATAATTTTTGCTATCAGGAAAAATGTTGGATTTTGGATTGCCATGTGTTTAGACTTATATCATAATGGTTTAGGACCATTAAACTTAAAATTTGCAATTATAGAAAATATTGGCTTTTCAAATTTTTCATATATATAGACTTTATATTGGCAGTGGTTTTAGACCAGAAAGAAAGATGAAGTCTATTAAACTTGAGTTTTCTAATGTCAAAAATCATTTACTTGAATTAAGTTTATTTTTATAAATTTGATATTATTTATATTCCTAAGAAAATTTATTTATTTATTCTTGGAGTTTATGTTATTAGAATTTTTGAAATTTATTTCTTAAGGAGAAATTCTTATCAGACTCTGTATTTAACAGTAATAAATGTTAGCCTGGTACATTTTATAAAATCAAATTAAATCCTACTTAGCTGGGGGATACTGACTCAGTCTGTCACGTGAGTTAGATATCTTTTTCGAACATAAAGCTCATCAGTTCAAGTTTTAACTTGTCAGATTCAATTCAAATCTTGGGCTTGTTAGACGGTTAGTTTACCTGCGAGCTGCGTGCTCAGTTAGTTTAAGCCTTGTACTTATTAGATTCAGTTCAAGTCGTGTGTTTGTCAGATTGTTAGCTTATCCCGCAAGTTTTGTGCTCTGTCTGTTTTGGTTTTACCTAGTGAATTCTCCCAATTGTTTACATTTTAGTTGGTTACCTCATATTTTGGTATATTAAAAGTTTGGTTTATTGACTTACTGTTTTGTAAAATCTTTTAGATAGAAAATATTATGACAACAGCTTTGGACTGTTTTATTTCATATAATATTATTTTTAAGTTATTTTATTATTTATTAATTCTTAATTAATTTTCTTTATACATACACTTTTCAACAATTATTATTTTATAATTTTTTATATAGAAAACGTGTGCCTTTGTTTGTCTCATTTCTAGTGTAGTAGATATAGATTGTTCGTTGAGTTGTAGACTTACCCCAAATTACATGTTTTTCAGATATAGGTACTGAGATTGCTTATGATTTAACTGCCAATTTGATTGAGGGATTTAGTTATTTGGTGAGTTCATCACATTATTCGTGTAAGCAAGTTTAAGAATTAGTTATCTATGTATTTTGAATATGAAATCCTTGCAGGCTGACTCTTAAATATGCTCTATTATTTTTACAAGTAGGATTCATGTTAGTTTTTTATATGTTAATTACCAATTGAATTATTTTATGGCATTTTATTTGAAATGAATTGTTGGTGATTGAGATTTATCTATTAAATACTATAAATCTAAATTTATGGATAAAAGTA
The DNA here is from genome assembly GCA_019955255.1 of Castanospermum australe. Classification (NCBI taxonomy): domain Eukaryota; kingdom Viridiplantae; phylum Streptophyta; class Magnoliopsida; order Fabales; family Fabaceae; genus Castanospermum; species Castanospermum australe. Next base: position 1,012,359 of record NSJW01000473.1, read on the forward strand.
TTTTTTGAGATCCTATGGTGACTGTTTTGGTTTGTCAGTTCAGATTTATAAGTTTTGAAACTTGTATAACTTGGATGAACCTGTGGTTTTCCTTTTTTTCCTTTTTTTTCCTGCATAAGTTCCATGATTGGAGAATGCTTCATCACTTCACTAAGCATAACTTCTTTTTTTTAAAAAAAATTTCAGCTGGCTACCATTGGTTTGGCTGCAGATAATAACCCATTTGATGTGGTTGTTGGAGTATTCTGTTTTATATATTAATTTTTTAGTCTGTATTTTAGAGTGAACCCATATCAAAACAATTTTGATATGTCTTGCTTCTTCTTTTTCATATTTCTTTTAATTGACATTGTGATAGCACCTCCTTCCATTTTTCACATAACTTTTATGTTTGTGATTGTGAGTATTACTGCCAAAATGACGCTTAACACATGATACCTCAATTTATGCTAGCCTTTGATAATATATGACATATAAATTGCAGCATAAAAATTAGGCATAATAATAATGGTGAACAACCCTAGATAATTTGCTATTGGGTCAAAGGTTATAGATAGGGAGATGTAAGATTGTTTAAAGTATTGTGCTATATGTCTTTTTGAAATGGTTGGTGTGAAAACCTTGAGCTTTTGAGTTACGGAAAACATTTGAGTAATTTTGGTAAGTGTAATTATTGGTTGGTCTTTTATACGAGCTTCTAGATGCCACACGAACACAGATCAAACAAGAAGGCCTATTATAATTACATGAAAGCTTGGCACCGGGACTTGAGTGGCAATCATGCTGAGACCAATAATTTCTGCATGTCCATCAATGAAGTCTAAGTGGTGGGTTCCAGTTTGAATATCTTAAATTTTAAGCTTGACAAAAATGTGATAGTTTCATCCTGCTTTTTTTTTTTTTTTGAATAAGAAATTGACTATTGTAGTATAGGTCCTCAAAGGATCACGTGTTTGTTGATGAATTCAGCTGCATAGGTACTTTTAGTCACTCTTAAAATGTTACCTTATATATTTATGATTCCTGTCATAGAGAATAAACATTTAGTTGGAATGATTTGGTGATAGTGAACAGGGGAATGATTTGGGGGCTTTTTATGCTGTTGTTTGGAAACTTTTTTTCTTTTTCTTGGCAGTTGCTTACATGCTCCTGGTTTAATGTTTTGTATTCTACCATGTAGATTTCTAGGATTTTAGAGAGATCATATCGGTATGATAATATTTATTTTCTGACTTACAAAATTTTCAACTTCTTGGCAGGTGAAATGTCACGCAGGTGGATATAGTAAGGACATTTCTTTCCCAAGAGTACTACATATTCTAATAAGATTATATCTGTCAACTATGGCATACTTATAAATCACTTTGAGGTTTTATTTTATTTTAAATCTTCATATTTTAACTAGAAGCCCTTGTGATCGTTCTGAAGCATTTTTTTCTTTTGTGAAAAATCTGAAGCATATTTAGATGTTCAGTTTCACTCTTTGAAGAATAGTGAATTGTTTGGTGATAGAGATTTATGGCAATTTGGGTTAGATGTGTTGATGGTTTGTTTCTGGTTTGAAGGGATATAGAAATAAATCTGTGTAACCATGTTTGGGATGAAAAAAAAATTAGTTTATATTTATTTCTCATTTTATTTGTGTCCTATTTTTAATTATGTTATATTTGTTGAATTTGTTCAAGTTATACATTGTTCTTCCAGTTGATGATTTTGTTGACCCAATACTGACCATGGAACACCTAGCAATAACCAGAGCTATACCAAGAGCTTTTCATGTAATAGACAATTTTTAGTATCCTTATCTTTTTCTATGAGGACTTATTGTTTTCATTTTATTGTCATATCTTTTTTCTCTTGTTTACTTAACTGAATTGGTTCCTGATTGTAAGTTGGTCTCAAAAACCCAAATATCAAGGGTTAGAGAAGGTGGAATTCAAGCAAGCCAATGAACCTAGACCAGCTATCTCTTAGTAGAAGGTAATACTTTCGGAAATATCACATATCAAGCCACTTATGCAAAATGATTGTATTTCTAGGTGACATAAGAATATTTTCCAAATTAGTTAGAGTTTGAGAGGCATAAAAAATTTAGACTGCTAACATACTTATGAAATATGATGTTTTTATTCTGTGTTTATATCTATCATTAAATTGGAAACCTAAACTTGCTTTTGTATTTTAAAAGCCCATTTAAATGCTTTAAAATATGTGTTGTTATTTTCAAATTTCATTTGTTAGTCACTTCTACTTAAACATCAGTTTATTAAACTTTTAATTATGTTTTTTTCTTTTTTTTTAAGAGAAGTACCATAGATAATTTTATACAATGCTTTGAATTTGTTGATCAATATAGACTTTGCACTTTTTTCGTGTTTTTTTTTCTTTGAAATTTTATGCTTACGTCTTTTAGGAGTAGTTGGTGTAGAACATTATACTTTTAATATGCGATTTGTACCTAATCATTCTATCTATTAGCCTACTAAATTATTACTATATTAGATTAATCCTTTCTTTTTAAAAAAAATATACAGTGACAAATGACCTATGCAATTGCACGAATACTGTACTAGTTGGCTATAAACATAATAACTGAAGAAATTCTTAGGACTGTTTGAGAAATTTCTTAAACTATGTCATTAAATATATTTGTGAGTTAACAATGTCTTTTATTATTTAAATAATAATATTTACTCTTATGTGTTATGTATTTAATAATATGATGTAACAAAAAAATTTTATATTAAAAATACATAATTTATCAAAGAGGCTGTTTAAATATATAATTTTTATATAATAAAATTGAATTTAATTTTGATTTATTGTAATGTATGATATTATTATTTAATTATGTGTTATTAAATTATTAAAAAAATTAATTAAAATAAAAATTACATTAAAAGTTAAAATATTAATTATATGTAATTAAATAATAATATAAAAAATATTTTATAATTATAATATACTAAAATTAAATTTAATAAAATTTGTATAAAATGTCGTTAAATGTAATAGAACACTTTGGAATGTCTGATAAATTGTCACCGGTAGCACCGTGTGAATACGGAGGAGGGACTTTTATGGTTCGATAAATATTTCACGGCACGAATGAAATTACGTGCACGTGTTTGTTTGTCGGTAAATATCAATCATCGATGTTGGGATACTGTGATTTTATTTGTGGTTGTGGCTGGACAGCTACTTTCACCATCCTTTGGCTTCTGACCTTTAAGAGACACTGGTTAAAATAAATCAAAGTATATTTGGCTAGCCTAAAATAGGGTTGACAATTGAATATAATGAATTATAATTCATCGAATATATTTATTTTTAAAATTAATCTAATTCATTTAATTATAATAATAAATTTAATATATTTAAATAAATTAAATTAGTTTTAATTAATAGATAATTAATTAATTAATTTAAATATTTATTAAATTTAATATATATTCATAAAATTTAAAAAATAAAATATATTTAGTTATAGGAAGAATTTAAATGTATCTAGTTAAGGATAAATGGATTAGATATTCATATATCAAAATGTATTAATAGATGGATTTGATATTTATCCACTAAAATAAGTTATGAATAGATTTGATGATTTTAATAATTTTTTAATAGATCTTAAATAGATTATTAGTTTATTTTATCTACTCATTAATGATCCAATTAAAATTTATTCAATTCATCCATTTGTCACTCCTAACATAAAGTGAAGGATTCATTTTATAGAGAAAAATAAAGAATTATAATTAATTATGAGAAAATTAATAGTTGATTTTTATAATAAAATATATCCATATGTATAATAATTAAATTATAAAGTTATTAAAATTTATGTTGATTTTTTTATTTTCTCATAATTAGTTATAATTCCTTTTTTTTTTCTAAACTTAACCTTTCACTCTAGAGAAGCTCAATTCAACAAAAATGAACTATAAAAAATTAAAGATGGAGAGAGAGGGTTAACTGAAAAAAAGAGAGAGATAAGGGATTAATTGACATCTTAATATCTAACTTTTTACTGTAATTTAATTATTCAAATATATTCTAATTTAATAGAGAACAGTAAAATTTGACAAATTATAGGTGATATATAGTGAAATTTGATAGTCAAGTATTACCTCTATTCAAGAAAGGCTCATATTAAACCTTAGGTTCTAATAATAATATCCTCAAATCTGAATACTCACAATAATATCTAGCTAATGAAAAGAAGTTAATAGGTAGTTTGGGTCTCTCCAAAACCGTAACACCCACTCTTCCTAAACATCCAATAGTAAGAAAAAAAAAAGGTACAAAACAAGTTTCAGCAGCTAACACTGTAGAAAAAGGAGGTAGACAATTTTGCAGAATGTAGAAAACTGCAAAACAGCTTCTGCAGAATATGAAAATAGCTTCTACAGAATATAAAAACCTTCACAGAACGAAATGCAGAATGTAGACAATTTGCAGAAAACGAAAATTGGTATAGGAGAAACTTGATACTTCTCATTCTACTTTTGAAGGTTAACTTACATACATATATATACATCAAGCTTCAGCTAAACTAACTAACATAACCAATTAAACTAACAGCCAACAGTAAACAAATAGAAAACAGAATCAACAGTAATAACAGAAAATAAAAAACAGAATTAACGGCTGTAACAGAAAAACAGAAAACAGAAACTGGTGAGCAGCCTAATCTGGCTTATCTTGTTGCTGAGTAGTGGAACTCGGTATTACCCTCCACAAGCTGGAGAATGTATGTTGTACATGCCCAGCTTGTTTTGTATTTGAAAGAATGGAGTGGCAGCTAAAGGCTTAGTGAATATATCAGCTAGTTGATTCGTGGAAGAAATTGGCATCAGATGGATAAGGCCATTGTGTAACTTTTCACGAACTATGTGACAATCTATCTCAATGTGCTTGGTCCTTTCATGAAAGGTTGGATTGGTTGCAATGTGCCTTGTAGACTGGTTGTCACAATATAATAATGCTGGTTGAGTGAATAGAATCTAAAAATCTTTGAGTAGGAATTGTAACCACTGTAATTCACAAGTGGTGGCTGTCATGGCTCTGTATTCTGTCTCAGAGGATGACCTAGAGACTGTTGTTTGCTTCTTAGATCTCCATGAAATGAGAGAATTGCCTAAGAAGATGCAGAAACCAGTTATAGATCTTCTACTTTATGTGCAACCAGCCCAATCTGAGTCTGAAAAGGCTTTGAGTCAATAGTCTGACCATGCTGGTAAGAAAATTCCATGTCCAGGATTCCCTTTAATGCACCAAAGCACTCTTGTGGCAGCCTGATAATGTGCAATAGTCGGATTACACATGAACTGACTTAGCTGCTGTACTGGATATGCAATGTCTGGACGAGTAGTAGTTAAGTATAGTAACCTACCAATTAGCCTTCGATATGCTGAATTATTTGCATAAGCTTATGCAGAAGTTTGATATAATTTGTTGTTAGACTCCATTGGTGTCTTGGCAAGTTTAGATGCTAGCAGCCCTGTGTCAGATAACATTTCTAAAACATATTTCCTTTGTGACAAGATAATGCCTTTCTGTGACCTTGCTATCTCAAGTCCTAGAAAATATTTGACATCTCCAAGATCTTTGATCTTGAAGGCTGCATCGAGAAATCCTTTGGTTGCTGAAATTTCCTGCATATCATTTCCTGATATGATGATATCATCAACATAAACCAAAAGTGCTGTAAATGATGAACCATTCTGTTTTGTAAACAATGAGTAGTCAGATTTTGATTGATGGTACCCTGAAGAAATCAAAGAGGAACTCAATTTGGAATACCACTGTCTGCTGGCTTGCTTAAGTCCATATGGTGACTTCTTTAATTTGCAAACTTGGTTCGGTTTGGTTGGAACAACACCCTGGGGAACTATCATATAGACTTCCTCATCAAGATCACCATATAAAAAAGCATTGTTGACATCCACCTGTTGAAGGAACCAGCCCTTGGCAGCTGCAATAGCTAATAACACACGAATGGTTGTCATTTTGGCTGTTGGGCTAAATGTATCAAAATAATCAATTCTTTCTTGCTGAGTATGTATCCTTTAGCTACTAATCTGGCTTTGTATCTTCCTATAGAACCATCATATTTGTGCTTAATCTTATAAACCCACTTTCATCCGATAGGAGTTTTTTCCTATGGGTAAATCAGTATAAATCCAGGTTTTCATTTTGCTCTAAAGCTGTGATTTCTTGGTTCATGGCTTCCTACCAACAACTATGTTTGACAGCTTGAGAGTAAGTGGTTGGCTCTATTGTGGTGGACAATGAAAGAGTGAAGTGTTTGTGTTTTGGAGAAAGAGAATTATATGAAATAAATGCTGATAAAGGATAAGCATTACCTGAGCTATGATTGGATGCTGAAGTTGAAGTGGACAATTCACAGTGGTAGTCCTGCAAGTAGGTTGGTTGTCTTCTGGTTCTATTAGAATGTCTGGTTGGAGGGTTAGTAGTAATATTTGTTTGTGCAACAGAATCTGGTATGGTTTCCAAAGGTGAACTGCATGTGAATGGTAACGGGTCAAGTGTACTAGTGCAGTCAGAAAGTTGTCCATATTGTGGTAGTGGAAATGTGTGAATATTGTCAGCAGGCTGTGAAGGACTTGAGCTGTTGTGAAATGAAAAATGTGATTCGTGAAAGATAACATGGCTAGACAAGAATATTTCTCAGCTATGTAAATCAAACAGAATGTAGCATTTAGTTCCAATTCTGTATCCTAAGAAAATACATTTTCTTGCTCTAGCATCAAACTTGAACCAATGTGCTGTGACAGTGGAAGCAAAGCATAATGAGCCGAACACCTTCAAATTTTCTAAAGATGGCACCTTGTTATGCAGTAGCTCATAAGGAGATTTATGTGACAATAAAGGACTAGGCAATCTGTTAATAAGCTACACTGAATGCAGTATGCTGTAAGTCCAGAACAATGTAGGTAGATTGGATTGGAACATTAATGCTCTTGCTACATTTAATATGTGCTGATGTTTTCGTTCTACCACAGCATTTTGTTGTGGTGTTTCTACACATGTGGTCTGGTATATGATGCCTTTCTTACTATAGAATTCTGTCATGGAAAACTCTTTCCCATTGTCACTTTGGATGAATTTTGCTTTGTTTTCATACTGATTTTCAATCAAGTTAACAAGATTCTGCAGCTGAATCCTGGCTTCTGACTTAGTTTTCATTAAGGATACCCAAGTGTACCTTGAGTAATCATCAACCACAGTAAGAAAGTATCTACGTCCATGGATGCCACTAACAGCATATGGACCCCAGATATCCACATGTAACATTTCAAAACACTGTAAAGACCTTGAGTTGCTAATAGGAAATGGAAGTTTTCTTTGTTTAGCATAATGGCATATGTCACAAAAATGTTATTCACGTTGCATGAAATGGATGCATTTTGTTTTTGGAGTACAGTGATGGGGATAGAGGATGGATGTCCTAATCTAAAAATGCCATAGGTCAAATCCATTGAGAGAGTTGCTATTTACAGATAAAGTTTGGTGTTTGTGATAGAAGTGAGTTTGAGTGGATTAGGAACTATCAATGTGTATAAGTCAGCTTCAACATTAGCTGTACCAATCATCCTCGATCCTTGCATGTCCTGTATCACACATTTATCATGATAGAAAGTTAATTGACAAGTAAGAGAGGAAGTGAGCTTCGTTACTGAAATAAGATTGAAGCAAAAATCTGGTAGATAGAGAACATCAGATAAAAATAATTTATCTATGAGCTGAATGGAACCTGAAAAGTTTGTAGTTAATTGTTTACCATGGGGTAACTTAATTGATATGGGATTAATGCTTGTAAAGGTGACAAAATGTGAGAGAGAGAAGCAAATATGGTCTGTTGCTCCAGTGTCTATTATCCAGGATATTGAATCTGATTTGGTCGAGAGACTAAAGGCTGTACCTGATATATTTGTGAAATGGCTTTCTGTGTTGTGAGTGCTAACATGGTTGGCATTGTGAGACATTGTGCTGTCTTTTGTGGTTTTAAGGAGAGCCAGAATCTGTTGACACTGCTCTAGAGAAAAATGAAAGCTGGATTGTGACTGATCTAACCCTTTAGAGTTTTCAGGAAACTCCTAATTCAGTATCTCTGGAGCCATCAACAGAATTCACTGATGCAGTCTGATTTCTAAATTTAAAAACCAGGTGGAAATCCATGTTTTCGGTAGCATGTTTCCACTGTATGTCTAGGCCTATTACAGTATATGTAGAACTTGGCTGCACTGTTGCCTCTGCCTGCAGAACCCCTTCCACCTTAACCTCTGCCATATACTAGTTTTCTGAATTCTGTTGTGACAGCATCAGTGCCAACTGCTAAAGCTTTGCCATCATCGAGTGCAGCATCTCTTTTCTGCCTTTCTTGCTGAACCACCAATGAGAACACCTTGTTGATAGGTGGCATGGGTTCCATCAACATGATTTGAGATCTCACTTGTCTCATAGCATGCATTTCTTCTTGCAGCTATGCAATACGAAATGCATCTCCTTAAGAGAACCTATCCTTGAGATCTCTCCACACATCACTGGCCTTCTTGATCCAAAGCACACTTTTGGCTAGACTGGGCTTCAAGGCATGTATAATCCAGGACAGCACCATATTGTTGCATCTGTGCCAAACTCGATGGAGAGGATCTCCAGGTTCCAAAACCAAGCTTATTCTTGATATCCAATGCCATGACCATTGATCTAGCCCAATCATGGTAATTGGAGCCTGAAAGAACTGGTGAAACCAGTATTAATGCAAGGTTTTCTTTTGGATGTAAGTGGTAGGGGCTGGTGGGATTTTGTAGGGCTTCAATGGCTGGGTTTGCCATGATTAAAAGTAGCAGAAGTAGAGCTCTCTAAGAGAGCTCTGATACTATGTAGAAAATGGAGGTGGACAATTCTGCATAATGCAGAAAACTGCAAAACAACTTCTGCAGAATATGAAAACAGCTTCTGCAGAATATAAAAACCTTCACAGAACGAAATGCAGAATGTAGACAATTTGCAGAAAACGAAAATTGGTATAGGAGAAACTTGATACTTCTCATTCTACTTTTGAAGGTTAACTTACATATATATATATACATCAAGCTTCAGCTAAACTAACTAACATAACCAATTAAACTAACTGCCAACAGTAAACAAATAGAAAACAGAATCAACAGTAATAACAGAAAATAAAAAAACAGAATTAACGGCTGTAACAGAAAAACAGAAAACAGAAACTGGTGAGCAGCCTAATCTGGCTTATCTTGTTGCTGAGTAGTGGAACTCGATATTAAACACCTATGAGAGACTATATGAAATCAATGGCCAAAGGATGATGGAACATGAGGGAATATGAATGGGAGATGGATGAAAATTCTAGAATCATGGGAGGGCTGGTCGAAAAATATGAGGGTGGCTGATGGCTTGCTCAATACTCTTCATTCGGATAGCTTACTTAACACATTACTTATTCTTAAATATAAATGTCATCATCTATTTTACACATTAACTTTATAAAATAAATATAAACGAAGAAATATCCTTATTTTAGTTCAAATGAAATATCAAAAAATTAAAATTTATAAGTATAAAAAATCAAAACACAAGTTTTAGTTCAAATTTATAAAAATTATGGCTTTTAAAACTTCTTGTTTGCAAAACATATGGGTTAAAGATTGAAAAAATTCACTAAAAATTATTTTTCAACTTAATAATATCTAAGAATCAATTATCAATAATTTTTCTTTCAAGAAAATGAATATTTTATATAGCTCTATATATAGGTGCTAGTTATCATCACAGTTCTAAAAACCGGACTGGACCGGTCTGTTCAACCAGTCGGACCGAGAACCGGTCTCCTCACTAGTTCGAGCGACCTCCCATAACCAGTAGGGTCAAAAATCGATCAAAAACGGGTGAATTATGTTTATTTTAGTTAATCTATATGCTATATTGTTACGTAGATTAATGTTGTGTTGCTTATATGAATGTAATATTTTTTTAGTTTATGACATTATTTTTTTATGTTTCAAATAATTTTATTATTGATTTGTATTGTGTTTTTATAATTTTTATTTTTATTTATTTTATTAGTATATAAATAATTATATATATATATACAAATATACTTATATTTATATATAAATATAAAAATATATTTAATTATATTTTAATTCGACAACGGTTGAACTACAATTGAATAATTGAATCTTGAATCAATACCTGAATCGGTTCAGTAACCGATTCGATTTTCAGAATCTTGGTTAGCATACTTTAAAAAATTTCAAGACTCGTAATGATAGATGATAACTAATTATGTCCAAATAGCTTCAAGTATACTTCCACTATATTTTCAACTATATTTTCATGAGCTATTTTAAGTCTTTTCTAAATATGCCATTTTATATTAGTAAAAAAAATATAAATTGAAAAATGAGAACAAACAAAAAAATGAAAAAAAAATTATTTTTTTTAAATGGAGAAGCTTTAAATTTGGAAAATATTTTATTAAATTTAAAAAAATGAAAAATGAATGACCCGCACTTGATCTAAATGTGCGTTTTCCCTCCTATTCCCATGCGCCAGATATCGCACGAAACTGGTCATGTCTAAATTCAAAGTCAAGCCACATGCCTAGTTTCACTAGCTAGGTGCGCGCAGCTTTTTGAAAAGAAGGAGAGATGATGGCGCTAGCAGAAAAGAAGGGCAAAGGTAAAACCGGCAATCAAGTAATTAATGTCAGAAGATGGACAACTGTCAGCCACCATGTTGCCATCTAGTCCACTGTAATGTACTGTCTAATTTGAAATAATTACATGATTTTAGAGAGTTAGAATTATATTTTTATTTAATTATATTTTAATATTTTAATATTAATTATATAATTAAAAAATATTTTTTATTAATTTAATATTAATTTTTTATCTTAAAATATATATTTTTATTTTAATAAATATATTTTTTAATTATATAATATTGATATATTAAAATAAATTTTAAAAAATATAATCTTAATAACAAGAGATCGTAAGAATTTCTCCCATCTCATGGCAACATTGTAAGCTATCACTATACTCCAATGTCGTTGTCCAGCCTTTCTTTTACGAAGTGACTAAGGGAAAATCACAGCAGGGTGAAGAGTTGAGAAGGGTATTAGTTTTGTGCCCAAATAAAATTTTTTACAAAATTTTTAAAAATAAAATTTATGTAGAAATTAATTGACTCAAGTTAACGATAAATTAATTTATCATAATATTAAAAAATTTTAAATTATTAAATTAAAGTAAAATTAATAATTAGATATAGATTATTGTCAATTGATACTAACTTATATCATATGGTGTATGAACAAAAGCATAATATATATTGCTTTATGTTTTTAAAAACCTTTGAACATCGTGTTTTGTCCGAACCTAAAAATTTGACTTGGACCATGTCTCAATTCAAAACCCACTCAGCCACAATTCCCTAAATTCGGCCTAATTGAAAAAGCTTGTTAAAAGGACCCATTGAGACCAACACCCTTGACCCAATTTTATTTTTAATAGGGTGGCTCAATTAAATAAGTGCAACCCAATAAGTCCAAGCACAGTCCTCTAAAATTGGAAAATTAAAAAAAAAAGAAATAAAATGTTAGGTTGATTAGTGAAGTAATCAACCAACCCTAATTGATTGAGAAATCAATTTAGCAAATTTAATTTTGATTGATTTAAAAAATTCATTTTTTTGTGAAATTAATGTTAATTTTAATGAATTTAAAAATCACTTTAAATTTTATTGGGAAAAAGTAATGTTGATTAATGGATAAATGATTATTTACAGAGTTAATTGCTAGAATTTTTTTTTCTTGATTTATAAATAGACACACTTACACAAAGAAAAGAGAGTTTGGGACAACGAATGAGAAAGAGGCTTGGGGTATTGTTAAAGGGAGGCTTGAAGACCCAAGAAAGAAGGGAGAAAAGCATATTGTAGAAGGGTCCAAGTTTAGAAGACACAAAACATGTCATAAGAGTATATTATCAACTCACAGTGCAAGCCAAAATGAAATGGTTCCAAGTTTATGTTGTTGCAAAACCAAAGGAAACACTAGAAGGAGCTCCAACAAATTTATGACCATAAATAAGATCATAACATCTAAGATTAACACTTGGAACTATAAGATAGCCAAATATTGCCTCTATTCTCGAAAGTCCCATATTAAACCCTAAGTTTTAACAATAATATCTTCAAATCAAATACTCATAATAATATCTAACTAAATCTATGAAATAAGAGATGTTGTGTGCCTTAAGATTATCTTTAGGAGTTAAGAAAATGAAAAGAAATCAACACCCACTCTTCCTAAATGTCCAACAGTAAAAAAAAAAAAAAAGAGGAAACAAGCTTTAGCGGCTAACGCCCATGAGAAACTATATGAAATCAATGGCCAAAGGATGATGGAACATGAGGAAATATGAATGGGAGAGGGACAAAAATTCTGGAATCATGGGAGGGTTGGTAGAAAAATATGAAGGTGGCTGGTGGCTTGCTCAATGCTTATCATTTGGGGAGCTTACTCACGCATTACTTATTCTTAAATGTAAATGTCGTCATTTATTTTACACGTTAATTTTATAACATAAATATAAATAAAAAAAACTCTAATTCAAATAAAATATAAAAAAAAATAAAATTTATAAATATAAAATATCAAAACTCATGTTTTAGTTCAAATTTATAAAAATTATGATTTTTAAAGCTTCTTGTTCGCAAAACATATGGGTTAAATATTCTAAAAAGTTCACTAGAAATATTCAACTCAATAATATCTAAAAATTAATTATCAATAATTTTTATTTTTAAGAAAATAAATATTTTATATAACTCTATATATAGGTGTTAGTTATCAAACTTAAAAAAATTTTAAGACTCGTAATAGATGATCACTAGTTGTGTTCAAATAGCTTTAACTATATTTTCAACTATATTTTCATGAGTTACTTCAAGTCTCTTGTGAATATCTTATTTTGTCTAAATTAAAAAAATATAAAAAATGAAAAAATGAGAACAAATGAAAAATGACAAAAGAAACAATTAATTTTTTTTAAATGGATAAACTTTAAATTTGGAAAATATTTGATTAAATTTAAAGAAATGAAAAATGAATGACCCACCCTTGAGCCAAATGTGCGTTTTCCATCCTATTCCCCAACCATGCGCTAGATATCCCACAAAAGTGGTCATGTGTAAATTCAACGTCAAGGCCCATGCCTAGCTTCCCTAGCTAGGTGCAGCTTTGAAAAGAAGGAGAGATGATGGCACTAGGGGAAAAAGAAGGGAGAAGGTAAAACCGGCCATCAAGTAATTAATGTAGGGATATTTAATTGGCTAGTTTTATTTAATGATTTGATCAAATTGATTTAAATTAAATAAAAAAATATAAATTGAATGGGATCTTTGATTCTGTTGAAATAAAATTAGATCAAATTTGATCATAGCTAATTTAGATAATGAGTTAACTTGTTAATTCGATAACTCAATGATTCATCCGATTAATTGGATCATTTTTTTTTTTTGTGAAACTCTAAGATAATGTTAGGCTTTTTTTTTTCTCTTCCTTTTATTTTGTCATTTTATACTTTTTTCTTTTATCTTAAATTCATACATTTTTTTTATGAATTAAAAATATTAAATTATATAATTTTTAAGTTATTATTTTATTTAAATTAATAATTTAAAAACTTAGACTACTTTTAAGATAAGAGATCAAATAAATATGATATTATTTTAACTTATTTTGATAACTTGAAAACTTAAATTGTTAGTTCTGAATAAGTTGTACGATGCATTGGTACTATTTTTCTTTTTATATGATTATGAATTTTTTATTTTATAATTTATAAATAAAAAAAGAGTAACGATGACTCAAACCAATCTAATTCAACCTTAATCAATTTAGATTGGTTCAAGTTACTTGAAAACAAATTATAAAACAGACCCAACCCAACCTAATTAAGATTAATTGGTTCGTACATTTTTTTTTCATAAAATCTAATCTAATTCAACCCAACCTATAAACACCCTTAAATTAATGTGAGAAGATGGACAACCGTCGGCTACCATATTGCCATCTAGTCCCCTGTGATGTGCTGTCTAATGTGAAATTATTACATGTTTTCATAATGTTATTAGAATTATATTATCATATAATTATATTTTAATATTAATTAAATAGTTAAAAATATACTTATTAATATAATATTAATTATTTTTATTTGAAAATATGTATTTTTATTTTAATAAATATATTTTTTAATTATTTAATGTTGATATATTAAAATATATTTGAAGAACGTATAATTTTAATTATGCTTCCAGACATTGCAATTATTTCTTCTATCTCATGGCAACATTGTAAGCTACCAGTATCACAACACCCATATACCATTGTCTAGGCTGAAGTGACTGAGGGAAACTCACAAGAGGGAACTTGAGGGAAAGAGAAAAACTGAGGCAGGAGAAAAGAAGGGAAAGAAAGCTTCTGAGAGGTTGAAGCGATTCCAATATGCATTCTACCCCAGGCCCTGTTTCATGTGACAATAAAAGAGCTCATGCTTATAACTACTCACTAACAAGTCATGCAACAAGCATCTTCACGGTCATACTCCACTATGTGCATGCAATATATACCATGGTGCCAGATAGAAAGCTAGCCCAAAAAACACAAGCTTCCCTTCCCTTCACACCTCATACACTTCACTTGCCTCACTCTTCTTAATGGCACCGCAAGCACATCCACATAAAACCGGTCGACAAGAACAACTAGGTTAATCCGTGTCCCCAAATCGAGACCTCAACTGTCCCACACCAACCACGTACACTGGGGTCCTTTCCACCCGTTCACTTCAATGCCAAGCCAAGTGGCTGTTTTTCTGTCTAGGGAATCCTCATTCTCGAAGCGGTGGGTTTGTTTGTCATGAGCATACTTTTTTTTATTTATTTTTATATGTTGTATAAAAAAAATTTATTTAAAAATATTAATTACTTTTTTTAATTTTATTTTTATTTTTTAATAAAAAATAATAAATTTAAAATTATAAAAGAAAAAAATTAATAAAATAAAAAATAATTTAATCATATAAAATAATTTTTTTATAATTAAGATTATTTAATAAAAAATTATTTTTCTTGTGCATTATTATTTGGTGATGGTTAAGAGAATGTCGATGGGGTGGTTTTGATCATAAATGTTCTTAATTCTCTAAAATGATCAAAATGTAATGATTAGGAAAAAAACCGTCGCCAAAGACGCCACGCACAGAATTTTGTTATTTGAAGGCATTAGCGGTAGGCAATACCAAGTGGACAAAGAAAATTATTGTTTTATTTGTAAAAATGGTTCCGTGTAGAAATAAGACTGAAAAACCAAAAAAGAATAAAATACTAATGCTTGTGTTGGCTACTGTTCTAATGCTTTTACGTCGAAGGCTTCACGGGAAGGCCATTTGGCTTTTGTTATTTTTAGATTTATTTAATTATTATTATTTTTTTTATTTTGTTGTTTTGAGTTTTGTCTTCTTTTCTTGATGAATTTTGTCTTTTGTCGTTTCCTTTATTATTTCTTTTTTTATATTTAATTTTATCTTTTGAATAATGCGCTGGATCATAACGTCTTTTAAATCTTACATTCCATTCATATTTTTCTTCAAATAACTTATGTTTGTCTTTTTCGTTTGTCAATATTTTCTTTTGAAAATAAACAAAATTTATGATTTATTTTTATTTATTCAACATTGACGGAATTGATTGTATGGTCTTGTATTATTTTTGATCTTGTTGAATGTAAATCTAATTTATTATTTAATTATATGTTACTAGATAGTGAAATTAATTGTGTGTACTTTTTGTCACCTTTGATTTTGTCCATGCTAATAAGAGATAACTTGTATGTCTTGTACATTCTCTAACTCTATTTAGGAATTATTATAACTAATTATTCTCCTTTAATAGCTTTTATTTTTTGAAGGATTTTTTTCTTTTCCAGAAATACAACATTTTCTTTGAACATTTAAATTTTTAATTAAAATCAGTTAACTCCACAAATATTTTTAAAAAATTATCAGACTTTAATTTTTCGCTTTGAGAATATGTAAACACTTTGGTTAGCTAAATTTATAAATATTTTAATTTAATGTGTTGCTATTTAATTTCAATTTTTGGATATAATTTCATTTTTACTTTAAAAGGAGTAATTTCAAATATTATAAGGCTATTAATTAATAATTTACATAATTAATTAAGAGTAACAGTTTAAGGATGAATGTATTAAAGGTATAATTGAATTAAATTCCTACTATTCCTTATATATAATTCAACTTTCGAACTTGACCTGATTCGCAGGCTATTTTTTTTATTTTCAACATGATAATAAAAAAGATTTTTTTAATAATTTTTCAATCAAAAACTTGTTAATAGCAACTCCATTTTTCTTTCAATTTCTTCCCCCATTCTGTCACGGCACCCTCCAAGGATGGTTGTGATATTTCCCATATTTCCTTTGCTTTATCACATGATACAATCTTCTTATACTCACATTGACGTAGAACACTACAAGTACTTTGCTCGAGTTCAATTGCACTTTGTTTCCTTTAGCTTTTGTTCATAAATCACTTGGTTTGTCACTTTTGCATCACCATCTTGCATGGTAGGAGTGGAAGCACGATTCTAAATAATGCTCCACACGTGTAAGTGTTGTCAATATTTACATGCAAGTATGCATATCCAAACAAGTAATATAGTAAAGAGAAGAATATCGTCCAACGAGAAATTGCACTAACTTTTCTAATTTCTAACAATTCACTTTCTTGATTTTATCCAAGCAATCTAATAAATTAAAGCAAGTAGAAAGAAAGGAAATAAAAATTAAGTTAAGAGAAAATGAGAACTAGGGAAAACAAGAATGAAAATAAATTTGACTATGAATCAAGATTCACAACTCAGGGTTCAATCTATCTTAACACTTCATTCAAATCCATTTATTCTTCCCTTACTCACATTATTGGAGTGGAGTTGCTAATCTAGGGTCCAAAATTATTCATAAGCCTAACTCTTTCGATGGTCAAATGAACATGTTTCCCTTAATTAATCCCCTATATTTTTATGAGAATTAGATTAAGTTCCACTCTCTAAGAATAAGCCCTAAGTTTGATTATTCATGGTCAGTAGGTATGTTTCTATCCTACAAGCAAATCAATTCATTCCTCTATTAGAATAGAATTGATCACGTGTTATCCAATCAAGGTCTAACACCCAAATTTCTAAGTCTAGTTCATTAGGGTTTCCCTATTCAATCTAAGTGTTGATCAGGCAATTAGAAGCATTAAGCATAGAATTGAAAAAACAACTCCTTTCCTTTGATGAAAGCAAGACATAACAAAAGAAATTTAAACTACTTGCCAAGATTGATTGAAACCCTAGAAACGAAAATTAGAACATCCTCTAGATAAATCATCATCAAGAAGAAGAAGAAGAAGAAGAAGAAGAAGAATGTGAATGATAAAGTTTGATCTCCACTCTTGATCATCTTGATCTTCTAGTTCCCCTTGATAGGCTTTTCCTCCCTCACTGAATCCCTCTCCAAATCAGAATGAATATCCAAAACCTTCCCTCAAAGCTCTATCTCTAACTCCCCCCAAGGGCCTATCACGTGTAGAAAACATTTTCAAGCTTTTCGCGTGAGCGCTGCAGTGTCAAGCTTTGGGCGCTACCGCACCCAATTCTCTGGTGTAGATAATGGTCATCACAATTCTGGACGCTACAGTAGCGAAGTGCAGCGCCCAATTTTCTATCTTTGGGCTATTATTTGTGCACTTTTCTCTATTTCAGATTCTGACTTCTTACTTGCATTCCATTTTTCACCTTTAAATTGCATGAACTGGGCTTCAATGTATTTTTATTGTAGATATTTCTCTAAGCTTTTCAATGCATCCAAAATCATCCTAATCCGATATATATGCTACAAGTTATGCTCAAATTACTGCTGCAAGGTCAGCGGGTGCTTTAACTCAATTTTCTCACTTCTCTAGATTTCTCCTAGGTCTTCTACCTTTAATCATCAGCATAATTACAAATGAGAAACACCAAATAGATGAGAAGCTCCAACAATTAACTTAAATACCAAAAGGAATTTACCCAAAGTCAAATAAACTTATTCAAAGAAGACTAACTCAAAAACCAAGCTAAGCACTAGCATTTTAAACCAAAATATTCAAGACTCAGCAATCTTCTATACAAAAAATGAGATTAAATAACTCTATTTTTATAGAATTATCATACCCCAAACTTAAAATTTTGTTAGCCCCGAGCAAAAGAAAAGAAAAGAAAAAATTAACCCAACAAATTATTGAAGCAACTAAACAAGACAATTAACTAAAAGCAATACAATGAAACCAAGCTTGAGACAAATTACATTAATCAAAGTATCATGGTTATCCACAAAGATTACATTAATTAATTAAAGTTACTAATAATATCTTATATTGATACTGGAAGGAAAAATCTATGGACATTTACTAATAACTATGTTAAGTATTTAAATTATATTTCAGTTACATTGGGAACATTTAAGGCATGTTTGGCGGATTTTTAGTAAAATGATGGTTGATATGTGAGAAACTAGATTATGTCTTATTTGAAAAACTTTAGATAAATTTTATTTATGAAGTTATAATAATAATGTATGATTCTGTATTATACGACTGATAGGATTAAGGATGATTGTAATAAGTTTAGGTATATTAGTTATATGTGGAATATTCATTGGATATGTATAAAGATAATTTGAACACAAAATAGTGCTAGAATTTCACTACTTTTGGCATGTCAAATTTTCATGATCAAATTCTGAAGTTTTATTATACTATAGGTTAAGATGTTGGGAATGTCTCTGTAAATTCTTATTATCAAATTTTGAATGTAGCATTGCAAACAGGATTAGTGAAATGATAAGAAAGAATTGAGTAAGTATGAAAATGGAATTAAATGTTACTTGAGTATGTGACTGTTTGAAAGTCTAAAAAGTTGAATTTAAAGTTGAAACTCATATGGAATGTACAGGATATATGAGAAGATAAGTATGTATATTTTTAAGGCAAATAAGGAAATGTGATAGGTTAGTTAAATACGACAATTTGTCAGTCAATGAAGTTAACAAATGTATGGATAATGTTAGAAATATAAGGATTGATTTCATTGTTAAATAGTTTGTCTATAAATAGAGGATGGTGGTTAAAAGATTACAATTTAGAAATTTCATATTTGAATATTGATTACGTCTTATGTTTAAGTGTTTGAAGCTAAATTTAAGTTAAGGCTTTCATGTTGGATAGTGAAGCAATGACTATGTTGTTTGATATATAAAACTGATTTGGAATATATTCCTTGATCGAAACTAAATGAAGCAAGGTTGTGATGAAATTTGATTATATGATGGTTAAGGCCATAAATGTTATCTATGAATCGTTTTAAAAATGTAAAGCTTAGGAACTTGACTAATTGATTGAACTTAAAGGTTGATAGGAAATTATTGATGTTGTTTCATATTATAACAGTTTTGAGATTTTTACTCATAAGGAATTGAAGAATATAAATTTTAAAGGTGAAATGTGGATATTTTGTGATTAGTATGAGTGAAAATGGAAATAAGATGTTTGAGTAGATTATATTGTAAAGTTGGTCTCTAATCAATAGGTGGTTTAATTACTTACTTGTAAGAGTAAGGGAGGAAACATTTAATGTGCAGAACTAATTGGCTCCTTTTAGTTTGTGCCATTTAAGCTTTCTTATCTAGTGATTAAGGATTTTCACACTTGGTGGTCTGGATATGCAACTATGGTTTTTCATAAACTAATAACTAAAATGCAAGAGGAATTTTTGGAAGAGAATAATTCCAAAGCAAGTACTAAGTAAGAAGGAGTCAATTCATCCTATGACCTTGAAGGGAAAGGTCTCAAAATTGAGAAAAGTTGACTTTGGTTTTACTCAACTAAAGGGTGAAGATTGTTCCAGCTAAAGTTGTGAGAAGATTGTTCAAGCTAAAGTATGGTGCTGTTATTGAAGAGAGAGTTTTGAATTTGCAACCACGTGATTGTAATATAAAAAAAATTAAATTTCCAGTATAAATTAAACTTATTGGTACAAAATCTTTTAGTTACTCAAGTAAGGATAGTGAAGTGAAAGTGTTAGATATTTATACTTAGCCTAATGACCACGAAATGTGAAGAATAGAGTAAAGACATATGATGTATTATTATTGAGATATGAATTATGCATGTCAATAATTGAAATTTGAATGGATTGTTCTGTTTTAGGATGATCCTAGTTTAATCAATGTTGCATTGATATCTTAGTGGGTTATAAATGATAAGATTGAGAAAAGATCTCAAAAGCCAAGTGACTACTAATTTGAGAATTGATTCTTTAAGATTTAATGATAACTCTATATGAAATAGAGTTATTTAGTTTCATTTTTTGTTTTAAAATATGTTATGTCCTCAATATTTGCATTATAAGTCTTAGTTTTATTCTAATTTTAATAAAAATTTAGTTTTATTCTAATTTTAATAAAAATCATGTTTAGGTTAGTTGTTTAATTGTTATTTAGTATTTTTTTAGTACATTGTGCTTTGTAAGTGAATAGCTATAGAATGGGTCCAAAGACAAGAGAAAGTGAAGGCTTGAGGACCTAGTGACATTTTTTGTTGAAAAATTTGAATTTTGATAAAAGATATTCAGACCTTATAGTTTTCCTTTGATCATAACTCAGGCTACAAACCATGGATTGAGATGATCTTAGTCGCTTTGAAAAGATACGAAAGAGATATAGAACTTTGATGTGACATTGAAATCCAACTCTGTCATTTTGAGAGTGAAAATCAGCATACAAATCAGAAAAGTATTGCTATCAGGACTATTAGACCTTTGAGGAGTAAAATGATGATATGTTAAGCTAGAGAAGTCCAATTGAGGTGATTCTAAATCCTATTGAAGACTAAGACATAGAGCTACAACTTATCTATTAAGGTTGACAGCGAATTCCTTACCGTTTGATCGTTATAGTGTCCCAAAGTTGAAAATCATTGCTGGAGGACAGAGAATGTGGCACTGGGACGTTAGGATTCTGCACTGCGGCGCTGATGCGCAATAGAATTTTTAAAATGATTAGAACTCTTGTACTTTGAAGAAATAAGTTTTCTTTTAGAGTATGTTTGGATATGGTATTTAAAGGAAGGAATGTAATTTTTAAAGGTATTTAAAATGCTTTATGATAACATTCTTTGTTTGGGTATTTGGTAAAATGGTTTTAAAATTCTTTAGCATTTTGGTCAAGTGTTTTTTACAAGAATTTGATTTCACCTCTTCAGGTGAAATTTTTGAAATTCTTTCTATTCCTTCAACCACAATCTTACTTCATTTCTTCCATGATTCATTTCTCTCATTTTCTTCGCTCACATCGTCCATGATTTCTCTATGTTTCTTACTTTGATTATTGCAATTAATAACCTAAACTTTTGATGACCATAACTCAATGTTGGGTTTTCCTTCAAGGTTGCTAATATACCATCTTATACCGCCAAAATAGCCATTGTTTCTGCTTATCACTACTTGCCTCTGGCTTCTGGCACTGCAAACTACAAGGTAAAGAGGAAGAGAAGGATCAAAATAATGAAACTCGAAATTTCAAGTGATTGGTCAAATATAGGGGAAAGCCTCTAATCTCATTCATTAGCTTTGATATTTAAGTATACCTACTATATGAGCTTCACATTTGGTTCATATTTTGTAAACTATTAATGAGGATTTTGCTACTAGATCTATGGATTTGATTGAAATGTAATTTTCAATCCCAGCATTGAAGCTTCATTGGGTTATTTGATGTATGATTAAATAGACATATCCTATTCCGTAAACGTTCTAAACAAAAATTTTCTTTTAAGATGTTCTTGTTGGAAAATCTAGTTGTGTTTGAGGTGCGTAAAGATGCCCTCCCATTGCTCAATTTTGTCATTGAATTATGCTCCAATTGGAGCATCCTTTGCATGTAAGAGTTTTTGGTGTGCATACTTCTCATAATCTTTTAATTGCTAAGGTGAAATTGCATTAAATTGTGTCATTGTCTTACATTCAAAATAATTACTATCTATGAAAGTTGGATGCCTGGGTATCTTGAAAATCTAAACAAAGGATTTTACAAATGATGGAAATTGAATTGTTAATTTTGATGCATTTTAAATTCCCTAAAATTTTAAAATACTTTATCCAAACAGAGCATTTTAGGGTATTTTCAGAACAACTTGCTATATTCTAAGAAAGAAACCGTTAAGCATTCAAGACTTTGGAGACGAAGAGTTTGATGATTGAAGATTTGGATATACAATTCTTTTTTTTTTTTTTTGAGTTTTCATCTTTGATTTCTTATATTGTTACAATGGTGGAACTCCTTAATTGTTTGTTCTAATTTTTATTTTCTATCATGAATTAAGTTTTTCATTCTAAGATTACAATTGAACCCATTATGTAATTTAAATCTTTCTTTCTTTCCTTCTTTCTTAATTTAATGAGATAGAGAAAGAAAGAGAGAGAGAGAGAGCTTCCTTATGTTCCTCTTCTATTGCATTGACTATTCATATATATTATATTATATTATATTTCTAGCCTTCAGTCTTTCGATTCAAATAATGGTTTCAGGATTAACCTTAATATATCAACTCAGACAAGTCAATTTGCATAATCTAAATTAAATATGAATTTTCAATTGGCAACTTTGATTAACCGATTCTTGCAAACCATCATGTTTTAAGAGTATATATATCAACTTAATATCGCCTATATTTAAGCAACAGCTATAATACAAAAGGCTAAGGTGGAATCAAGTATACGTCTAGTATATAAATTATGTCATTTTGGATATTATTTGTACAGTATACCCCAAATTTTAAGGTGTGTAACACCCTCCCTCCTTACCCACCTACAGTGCTATACATATGTATATCTCTCTATTTTGATGGGAATAATTTTACTTGATAGTTTAGTGGTGAAAATCAGTAAATAAAAATCTAAAGTTTAAAATTAAGCACGATTTAGAATCTAAAGTAAGTTTAAAATTAAGCATGATTTAGAACTTAATAAGAAAGATAAATATTTTTTTACCATATTATATTAATTCACTGTATCCTATTTTTAATTGGAGCTTTATTAAAATCTAGTAAATATAGGAGCTATGCTCAACTAATAAATAAAAAAAGGAAAATACTTGACTATCAAGCACCTTGGGAGTAAGGTAATTCCACATGCATAGGAACTAGTAGAGATAATTAAACCTTAGGTAACTTTAGAATAAATAATGAAAATCTTGATTAAATAGCAAGTATATAATTGTTGAGAGGAAGAAGGATAAAAAAAATCCTTAGTTTGTGAGAATGAGTCAGTGAAATTACACTGCTCTCTGTATCGGATTTTATATGTAATTAATGTACAATAAAAAGAAATTAATGCAATAATCCTATTACATAATCTATATGATTCTAACATGATTCTAATTGATTCTTTGCATATTCTACATATGATTTTAACATAATTCTAATTGATTCTTTATATATTCTAAACTCTTCCTTAAGTTACAGCATATAAATCATATGCACCAAGCTTGTTACAAATATAACTAATTCGAGGACCTCTGAAAAACTTTATGAATACATCTGTTAATTGGTCATTTGAATTGACAAAATTAGTAGTGATGCATCCAGATAGAATCTTTTCTCAGATAAAGTAGCAGTCCACTTCTATATGTTTGGTCCTTTCATGAAACACTAGATTTGAGGCAATGTGCAGAGCTGCTTGATTATCACAAATAAGTTGTATTTGTATAACATCTCCAAATTTTAACTCTTAAAGCAATTGTTTCAGTTATATAAGTTCACATGTTGTCTATGTCATAACTTGATATTCTACTTCTGCACTTGACCTTACAGCAATATTTTGTTTCTTACTTTTCCATGATACCAAGTTGCCTCCAATCATCACGCAATAACTTGTGGTGGAACCCTTATCTGAAGGAGAGCCAGCTCAGTCTGCATCTGTAAAACCAATTATCTGAGTATATCCTTTGTCTTCATAGAGAAGGCCTTGACCTTGTGTTCCTTTGATATACTTGAGTATTTTGATTGTAGCATCCCAATGACTATCACAAGGAGTTTGTAGAAATTGACTAACTACACTTATAGCAAATGAGATGTTTGGTTGAGTGATTAGTTTACCAACAAGTCTCTGATATCTTCCAGGATCTGACAAGAGCTTTCCCTATCCTGGTAAAAGCTTGATATTTGGATCTATAGAAGTATCTATAGGTCGATAATTTGTCATGCCAGTCTCCTCTAAAATATCAATGGCATACTTTCTCTGAGAAATAGCAATACCAGTAGAGGATTGAACGACCTCAATACCAATAAAATATTTAAGGCGACCTAAGTCATTAGTCTGAAAATGACGAAAGAGGTGTTGTTTTTAGTTGATTGATACCGTCTTCATCATCTTCTATGATGACGATATTATCTACATATACCACTAGAAAGATACTCTGATATTGAGGAGAATGGCGGTAGAAAATAAAATGATCTGCCTCACTGCCGATCAAGCCAAATTGCTGAATTACTGTACTGAACCGTCTAAACTATGTCCGCGGAGACTGCTTCAACCCATAAATAGAACAACGCAAGCAACAAACTAATACAGACTCCCCCCGAGCAACAAAACCAAGAGGTTACTCTATGTAAATCTCTTCAGCAAGTTCACCATGCAAGAAGGCATTCTTAATATCAAGTTAGAATAGAGGCTAATGTTGCATGGCAGCCATGGATAGAAGAAGTCGAACAGAAGTAATTTTGGCAAGAAGTGAGAATGTATCACCATAGTCTAAACCATATATCTGAGTATATCCCTTGGCTACTAGGTGAGCTTTCAAATGTTCAATCTGTCCATCAGGGTTAACTTTCACAGCATACACCCATCGACCCCCAACTGTGGACTTACCCTTAGGTAACAAAACTAACTCCCAATTGCCGCTAGATTGTAAGGCTTGCATTTCATCTATCATAACTTGTCGCCACCCCTAGATGGGATAGTGCCTCACCTGTAATCTTGGGAATAGAAACAGATGACAAGGAGGTGACAAAAGAAAAATATGGAGAGGACAAACGGTGATAGGTTAAAAATATGTAAATAGGATGAGGATTACGGTAGAACGAATACCTTTGCGCGAATGACAACTGGCAGACTAGTAGGAGGCAGGACCTGGAGCGGTAAAGGTGCTGGTTCAGGGCTAGAGTCCACCGGTACCATCATGAAAGTATCTTAAAGTGGAGTAGATGAAGTGGCTTCCATAAGATGTCCAAGTAAGGGAACAGGAAGAACATCAGACACTAAAGAACGCTCAGCAGGAGAAGATGAGAAAAATGGTGGACTCCTCAAAGAAGGTGACATCAGCTAAGGTGATATATCAGTTACTGTCTAGGTGAAAGCACCTATATCCTTTCTAGAGACGAGAGTAGCCAAGAAAGACACACTTAAGGGATTTTCATTGAAGTTTGTCCTGCCCAAGGGTTAGATTATGAACAAAACAAATGCAACTAAAAACATGAATTGGAATGGAATATAATGGTTGAGACAAAAACAGAATAGATGAAGGAATTTGATTATTTAAAATAGAGGAAGGCATGTGATCAATCAAATAATAAGCAGTGAGAACTGCATCATCCCAAAATTGTAAAGGGACATGATTACGAGTAAGTAAAGTTCGTGCTGTTTCAATAAGATGACGATTCTTACGTTCAGCAAACACCACTTTGTTATGGGGTGTGAGCACAAGAGGACTGATGAAGAATACCCTGTGAAGCCATAAAAGAGGTAAAAGAATAAGAGAAATATTCACGGGCATTATCACTACGTAAAATACGAATAGAAGTATTAAATTAATTGCGAATTTTAGTATAGAAAGATTGAAAAACAGAAAAGATCTTAGCATGACTCTTTATTAAAAATAACCAAGTGCATCGGGAAAAAGTCATTAATAAAAATTACAAAATACTGATATCCTTTAGTTGTGAGAACACAACTAGGACCCCAAACATCTGTATGTACTAAATCAAAAAGGGACACAGCCCGATTATTAACACTTTTTGGGAAACGAAGTGCGAACATGTTTTTCAAGTTGACATGACCCACAATCTAAAGATGATAAAAATGACAAAGTATGAACCATTAGGTGAAGCTTGGAGATACTAAGATGACCAAGGCGACTGTGGAGGAGAGAAGGAGAAATAGCAGAAGTAAAAGCAGCAGGTGATGAAGGTATAGTAAGATGGTATAAGCCCGTGAGATTCACGCCCTTTGCTAATCATCTGTCCCATATCCCAGTCCTGCACATGAACAGAATTATTAGTGAAAGTAACAGAACAATAAAGAGATTTGGCTAATTTATTGATAGAGATAAGATTGAAAGGACAACCCAAAACATAAAGGACAAAATCAAGAGTTAGAGAGGGTAGAGGAAGAATTTGACTAAGACCTTTAACCATAGTTTTGGAACCATTGGCTAAGGTAACTATAAGGAGGGAAGTTGAATGACGAAGGTGAAAGAAAAGACTAATGTTACCAGATATGTGATCAGAGGCACCAGAATCCAAAATCCATTAACCAATAGAGGGTGAGGCAAGCAGCAGAATTACCAGTCTGAGAAGCAAAAGTAAAGGTCAATAACTGAGCAGCCTGATATGCTAGATAACCTTCATAGGGGCATCAACTAGGATAGTGACAGTAGACACGTCTGAAGAGTCAGATGCAAGAACAGGATAGTCTGACTGAGCAATATTAGCTGTGCAAGGGGGTTTTCCATGTAATTTGAAGCAACGTTCACGAGTGTAGCCAAACCTGTGGCAATAAGTGCACTGTAGACATTGACATTTGCCACGACCATGAGACCCAGAACTGGCAGCAGCAATGGTGGATGAAGAAGCTAGAACAGAGGAGTCACCAATAGATGCAGATGGGGCAGGGACAGACTGAGTAACTCGAAGTAGCCAAGCAAAGACATCCTCCATAGAGGGAATAGAAGCACTAGCCAATAGTTGTTGACAGACAAAGTTGAGCTCAGGAGGCAAACCAGCCAATGTGAGAAGCATGAATGACTTGTCATAGTTAGTTTCTTGAGTTTGCAATATCAGCAGTGATAAGGAGAAGTTCAGTTAACTTAGTACGAAACACTCTGAATATGACCCAAATAGCTAGACATGGATTGATCTTATTTGCGAATATTAAGCATATTAGAGATAACACCATAGAAGCGTTGAATATCATTAGTGTACAACAATTTGACTTTGGTCCACACCTCATAACAAGTCTGATACGGTCGAAAAACAGGAAGAATCTCACGATTAATGTTATTCTAAAGGAAACTGTAAAGTCGAGCATCAATTGCCTTCCAAGTATCTCAATTAGCCATAGGAATATTAGATGTTGTTTTTGTCAAATAATCATAAAATCTTTGACTTTTAAACCAGAGCTCAATTGTCGGAGCCCAATGCAGATAGTTAGAACCATTAAGTGGTTCAGTAGTGATGATTGGAGATCCTAAAATTATAAAACTGAAAATACTTGACTTCCTAGTGAAGGAAGTTGTACCAGAGGTGGACATGATAGGTACAGAACTTCAAGAAACCCAGAAAACAAGAACCTGAGTTGAAAGCAGAAAACCTAAAAATTACGATAGTAGACGCAGTTTACGGGAGGTGGGGAAGCCAAACACCCACTGCAAGATCATAAACCTCGTGGATAGGGCTGGATCTAGCTGGAAAACACACAAAGAAGTGGTTGGGAGAAATGATGGCCGGAAAGGGTCCAAAACGCGCTCTCACGCTCGCTGAAACACGAACAGAACAGATTCTAGTGACCGGCACGTGGTGGCGCGTCGGAGCTTCGATGATGGTGCAGCTTCGGAGATGGGACGGGTTCGGGGAGATGCACATTGTGGTGGGGTCGGTTTTCTCTTTTGTCAGAGAAACGCACCTTAAATGCGTAGATCTGAGATGGAAGCCGTAAGAGGAGAGAGAAAAATAACGTTGACGGCAAGGAAACGAGAAAAAAAGTTAGGTTTCTATCCCTAGGCTCTAGATACTATGTTGAGAGGAAGAGGGATCAGAGAAACCCTTAGTTTGTGAGAATGAGTCAGTGAAATTACACTGCTTCTGTATCTGATTTTATAATACTTGTGTAATTAATGTACAATAAAAAGAAATTAATGCAATGATCCTATTACATAATCTACATGATTCTAACATGATCCTAACATGATTTTAATTGATTCTTTACATATTATACACATGATTCTAACATTATTCTAATTGATTCTTTACATATTCTACAATAATATAGCAATAAGAAAACACTCTAATTTAGTCTTTTAAGAGAATATAGAAGGCCCTGCATAAAAATTGATTGGAGAATCTTACCCATAATTTAATTGGGTAAGCAAAACATAAAGTAAAATGTGGCATCATAATTGGACTCAAAATTTAAAACAAATAACTCAAGTTAGGAGCCCCTAGAGATTCTAAATATTATATATTTTCCTTAACCTCTAAACTGACTAACACTTAACCTAACCATCCAAACTAACCCAAGGAATTTTGCACGGCCTACCTCTCCTTTTTGACTCCACCTCTTCACCTTCCTTAACCAGTACAAAATGCAGAACACAAAAAACGACCAGTGGGGAGGGTCAGCTGAGGAAGACTGTGGGAAAAGCTCCACAACACACTTTCCATTCCAGCTGCCATATCCACCAAGAAACAAGGGTACCAGTAGAATGGCAATGGGCACAAACCCCTTAAGAAACTTATTAACTAAAACCATAAAAGGTATTTAACTCCCCTACAGAAAACCATACAGCATGTCATTGTGAACTTGAATCATAAAGAAATGGGACGTGGTGAGTCGTGAACTCAAGATATGATTATAAATATGTGACACACACTGTGACAGTAGTTGACTGATTCTTTTTGGACTATGATTTAAATCTAAGCATTTCATATAACTGTGTTAATTGGATGATGGAAATTATGAACCTTATTTCGGTTCATGAGCCATGAAAAGTGCTCTTGATGACCATTGTTGTATACCGAATAATATTGATGATATGGCTTTGGACTCCTAGACTTGATAAAACTTTATGGATGCTGGACTCTTGGAACTCCTGGACCCGACACACTAATCCATTAAAGAAAAGATATGAAACTTAAAATTCACAAAGCTATAATTTAAACTAAACCCCTGTACCATTATGTTGTTCCCTTTTAATAATCATTAGTTTTGATTCTGCTACTGTTAGGATTGTCTAAACATAACATGTATAGTAGCTACTAGGAGTTGCATCTTGTTATGGTAGCAAGAAACTTAGGTGCCTTGTGAGGTTCACGGCTGTTGTAAGATAGATTGTTTTGTATGCAGGATGTTTTTGTTTTAGTGATATAAGGATAGACAGCCATAGGCTAATAAATATATTTGTGGCCAGAAACATGATAATACTGTGCAGTGTGTGTGCAGCTATGGAAACATGGAGTATAGAATAGTACAAATTTTTGGTGCTCTTGCATATTCCCCCTCTAAATTTTTTATTGTACAGTATAGAACTTACACTACGCATTTGGCTTCATTTATAGTTGCATTTAACTTTTATTATGTATGACATAATGAAATCTTTTTTGAGCAAAGGACCCAAAGGAAGTTGTGCTATATGTAAACAAAAAGCACCCAAAGGTTGGCGCGTTAAGACATCCAAAGGAAGGTGTTTGTTATTTGAAGTATGATACAAGTGTGAATGCTATAACTAAAGCCAAGTTCATATTTTTATGCATTTATTTTTGACTCTCCAGTATATACAATTGAAATTCACCATAACTTGTCTTTTTTTAAAAAAAAATTGATTCTATTGAGAATTTTATTCTCGCTCTGTTGTGATTCCATGGTGTTTCTAGAGGACCAGATAAGATGTCGATAACCCTCATCGCCACAATTGAGATCGAGTATATGTAGGTGTATGTCTCAGAGCTGGAGGACTAAGTCAAAGTCATAAATAATATTAATATAATTAGCTCAAAGTAACTTATGGTAGCATAAGCGTGCTTGTAAATAGTTATATATCGTGTAAGGCCTTAATATGCCACCAGTGGAGTAGTATCTATAGACTAATCTCTTCACAGTTAACTATTCTTTTGAGTTATGTATGATTGGTGGTGGCACTACTATAGAGAGGCATAGTTATTTTGTTGTAATATGTATGTCGACAATGGTAGGTAACTAAGACTCCTACTTGAACTTACGAATAGTTTATGGTGTTAAACAAGTCATGACCCTTTATCTTTCTTTTAGTCTACTTTATGTTTGGGTTAAAATAAAGAAAGATAATTGCATATAAGGTCTTGCACGCATAATATGCAGATTTTCTTTGAAGTTGTGATTGTCTATTAATAATTAACCTTACCTTATGAAAGTGAAAATTTTTAAACCTACCATCTTGTCTTTAAAAAAAAGTGAAAAAAACCATAGGTATAAGTAAATAAAGAGAAAAAAAAATGTATAGATATTATAACCTAGTACAAGGGAACACTATGTGGTAGGAAGGTTGCAAGCCCCATATCTTTAGACAAATTTTATGAGGAATGTTGTATATATCCATTCTCTGTCCTATCATGAAAAAAAAAAGAAAAAAAAATTGACCAAGAGGCTACCCACTTCCCAATAAGTTAAGATTAACATGAATATTTCTTATAAGAACCCTACTAGGCGTTACAAGGTGGATCTATCATGAGCATAAAAAATGGCAACATTAAAGCAATATAAAAATACAATATGGGAAAAACTCTACACTTAAATAAATCTCAATACATAATATATGTCATGCAAGTATGATTCATTTTGAAAGAAAGTGAGCTCTAATGCTCTACCACATATCTAATGGCCATCTATTACTCAAGTGCATTAACAACTTACTTTTCTTTCTCTTTTTTTCCCTTCCTCATGGGGTCATTAGCAACAATGGAAGAAAAAGGACAAGGCTTCTGAAATGAAAACTATCAGAGCCAGGTTCTATGTTAACAAGAGTTTTCATGAAGTAATTCTTTTAGCAATTGTAACAGCATATTAAAATGACACATTGCTCTACTCATGAAGACTTCTTAATATGAAGCAAACGAACAATTATTGATAACTTTGTGAAATTTTTACAATCAGGGTACACTTCTTGGTGGGCATCATGTACCAATTTGTAAAACTTTACTGTTTTTATGCATCAAGCTCTTCTCCATCTTCTTACAAGATGCCATCAAACTTCACTTTCACCAAATTGAATTGAACATCATGAATGTCTCCTCTAAGAGTCCATCCATATTATCATGCATATTAAATTGATCCCATTTCTTATTATTGAATTTTTTTGAAGATCCACCTTCCCATGAAAAACCCACTTATTATAACTTCTATCAAATTCATCACAAACTAATTACTCATGCACATCCTCTTGATTACCCCAACAACAGTTGTTGCAATTTTTACAAGGACATAGAATTTGATTTCTTTGAGCAGTATTATGATATACGAAATCAAGAAATGATTTTAACCCATTTAAGTACCTACTAGAAGTTCTTGGTTCAAGCATCCAACTTTTATCCATAATTATTCTCTCATAAAAAAAGTAAAAATAATTGATAAAGAAAATGAGAAAATAAACTAACCATCAAAAATTGCATTGATAGTATAAAGAGACACTAAAATTATATGATACCATATGCTGACATGGCTTTGATAGTATCAATCAATTAAATTATATGACATTTATAATATGTGTCCTATATCATTCCACAAAATATGGCTAGATGCATAGCCTTGAGGTTGCTGCTAGGTTTAGCAATGTTATTTACCAGGAAGCTACCTGCTAAACAAATGAAATAGAACTGTACCCCCAGAATCCTTCAAAAATCATTAGAAGAATATCACGGCCAAGGAAATATGTAGTTATGTACAAGTTTTGTTTTTTTTATCGGGCCTTTCAGCCCCGTTTCAATACAAAAAAAAAAAAAAAGTTGTCTCTTTTTCCGAGCAGAGGAATGAACAAATAAAAGCTAAAATATTCACTTCCGTACCGAGGATAACTTAATGCTTCTTATAGATTAGTAAGAAAAATTATATAAAGTACTTTGCAAGGAGGTAACTATTTGCAGTCTTTTTATTATAACCGTATCCTCTAAAATAAAAAATTTATTTTAGAGAATACAATCTTGAATATTAATTATTAATAAAAAAATTTAAAAAATTAATTTTAATAAATTTATAATTTATTATATATATACATATATTTTATTATAATCTTAATTGTTGATATTTTTATAAAAGATTAACATTCCTCACTTTATCCTTTAAAGTGAACACCTTGAGTTGAGTGGAGCTAAATCCATCTACAAGATGTCTATAGGTAAGGTGCATCTCTCCTGTCCATTAGCGATCATAATACTAGAGTACCAGGTAGCTAGTGTTGCATTCACTAGATTACTCACATAAAATCAGTAAGAAAGCACTTCATAGAAACTGCCACGTCGTTGAAATACGAAGAAATCAATTCTTTCTAGAAATGTTATGCAGAAACATACACCCAAGTAAAATATCCAGCTAAGTGACAACCAAAAAACAAACAATTTAAGTATATTTTTCTCGTTGATCAATTCAACATATCTCCTTTATTTTAATGCACAAATTCACTTGAACTGAAGTGAAATAAGAAGGTCACATGTGTTAGAGATCTTATTGGACTTCCGGCTGAAACTTTAAATTTTTAAAAAAGTTTCTTTTTAAACATGTTACCAAAACCTTTCAAACCAAGTGATTTGGAGTTTAAGAGAGTTGGTATTTGACAACAAATAATAATAAGTTACTAGCTAGCTATGCTATAAGAGAGCAATTTGAAAAATAAATAAAAGGGATAATTACCCTCGAGGAGGCCAAAACAACATTTTAGACCATTAAGCTGCTAAATTCAAATACAAAAGGAAAACTGTCCTAAAGCGAGAAGAAAGTACATGTGGACAACTACACTGCATTTGTCCAATGTCGCTAAGAAACAAGGGAGCATTTTAACAAGGTTGCATCATGACATGAGTATTTTCAATCAATTTAATAGCAATAGAAGAAAGAAAAATTATGGGAGTGAGTAAGAGACTAAGAGTATTCAATTGGTACGTGAATTAGTATAACTAAGAAAGTTGATGCATGCGTGCGCTCGACTATGGGCATGTGTCGGTGTGTACTTTATCGTTATGTATATAACTTTCTTTTCTTTTTCTCCTTTTTTTTTTTAAAAAAGAAAAGAAAAGCATGTCTTCATGTTTGTTATTTTGGCTTTTTGAAAGATTTTTTCGCTTCTACATTAGCTTTTGAGAGACTTATATCTCATTATAATATATTTTTAATAGATAATTTCATCATTTATGTTAGTCCTTATTCAAGTACTAATATGATTGACTTTTAAATTTTTTAAAAACTAACTTGCATAACGAAATGATTTGTTGAAAATCACAAATGAAATTAAAATCTATCAGGAACTAATATGAAGTCGATGAAATTTTTTAAGAAACAATTTGATAATTTAGTCTTAAAATAAATATTCTTTCAAAGTATATCTTATAATGAGTTGTAAATAGTGACATTATTAAGCCAGATAATTCGGGAACGTCACAATATTGTCTGTATTAATTAGCGGTAATTTCAACCTACCTATGAAACATAGACACACAGGACACAACGTACAGACAGATACAACAACCAAATAAACACCAAAATAAAGAGACAAAATGACATAGGCATAAATGAAATTGAATTCCAAAATGTCTAAGTGTCCAAAAGTGTTAATATTATAAATTTAATATTACTAATTCCAATATTGGATGTAAGAGTACTGGGTCAAGGTAGTATGGCCTGTTCTAATCTTGAAATGTCTATGATTTCATACATGCTTTCTACTAAAATTTGAAGTTGTAACTCAGTGTCTTAAATTTCGAAGAACTATAAAATCATTTTTTCTACATCAAATTTGACTCAACTCTTCAAGTTAGTTAGTCTATAAACTTCTACAAAATAGTAATTAGCGAAATAAGCATAATAAACATCAGCTCACAAAGATAATATAACATAAAATAAGATAAATTAATATAAAAATAATATTTATAAAACTAACTCAGCAAAAAGGTCGCTATATTAATAGACAAATCTGAAACTACTATAACAAGTAAGAAAAATTATACACAGTCTTTACGTACAATAATAATTCATTGGAAAATAAATTATAAATGATCATTAATAAATTCATTGTCCTGTAACTAGAAATGATATGGCATCTATTCAAACATGTAGCATGCATTGAGATCTGGTATACACAATTTTGCATGCTTTGATTTCTTTGTAACTTGCATTGACTTCACAGGCAGGCAACAAAAAAAAAAAAAAATTTCACAATTTTAAATCTACTTTTTGAAAAGTTGTTTTTGGAAGTTTCACATATGATGAGTCTATAAAAATTGTATAAGAGTCAACATTTCAATTGTGAGTTTTATTTTTTAGGTAACATAAAGTTACCTTCTTATATGAATGTGAATAATATATGTAGCTTGTTGACCTAGAACAAGACAGATCATATCAAGCAATTGAATATCAATAGCAATCTCTCTAATTTTTTCAGCATCCGCATTGCTCAATAGATCAACTGACACTGTTTTTGTGTCCTGAAGTAGAAATTGTTCTGTCAGATTCTTGCAGGACCGCTGGGCATGCAGTAATAATAAACTAACATCCAAATTACTTTTGCAACATTTTTCAACGGCAGATAATTTGTTCTACTTACCCAAAAAAAAGTCATGCCCATCGTTCTCTCGTGCACAGTTTTATAGTACTAAAAATAATATTCTAGATTCTCCGTGAATGAAAGCACTACAGTAAAGCACGACCAAGTTTAGGACCGAAAACAAGCTAGAGTTGGTTTACCATAAGTTGAAGATTAAGTGAATTAAATTGGGTTAATTCACTTTGAAAATAAATTAAAAAATTATTAACCTGATTCAATTTATTAGAATTAATGAATTAAACGAGGTGATCTGTTAAAATATTAAAAAAATTATAAAACACATTAAAATAATTAAAACATAATAAAATAATTATCAAACTTAAGTTAAAAGTCTAAAAATAATATAATAATAATTAAATTTAAATTACATCATAATTTATATATAAATTATAATTATTATTTTATATAAATAAGAATTTATAAATTTTAAATTTAATAAAAAAAAAATAATAAAAAATTTAAATTTTAGACAATCTATCCAATACACCGATTAATTAGATTATTTAATTGACGAATTAAGTAAATTAGATCAAATTAACTTACTTTTTCATAAGATAAATTTTAAATAACTTACTGTTTTAATAAGTTGAATGAGATTAATTCACGAGTCAACACTCATTTCGACAAAAAAAACTCAGACACTTCAAAAGAGGCTATTCTTTCCCATCCTTCGCTACATGACACATTGCACGCCAATCTTGACTTCCAATCTTTTTAAAAGCTCTTGTGTAAACTTTTAAAAGCTACCGTCATTGCTTTTTATTTATATGTTTAACATTAAACCAAGTGAGGTAATATTTTATTGGCTTTTACTACACCCCGTAAATGTAAAAGGAGAATATCTCACACTCCAGATGTTTCCTTCTCCTGGCATGTCTCGTGAAGAAGTGAGCCTAACGTGGACCAGGATGAGCCACCCTGTTGCACTGCCCTTTGGGCCATCTCCGCCAGCTCCCTCACCTTCTTCCTTGCTTCTCTCCCTCTCTCTCCCTCCATCAGCTCTCTCACCGTCTTCCTCAATCCTTCGCATTTCACAAACCCTCTCACCGAGCCATTGCTCGTCTCCACCCGCAGCCCAACCTTTATCTCCTCCTCCACCATTCTTGCATTCAGGTGCTGCTCCGCCATCATGGGCCACGCCAGAATCGGAACCCCAGCGCAGATGCTCTCCAACACCGAGTTCCACCCGCAGTGGCTCAGAAAACCTTGCACGCTTTCATGCATCAGTATCTCTCTCTGGTCAACCCACTCTCTCACCACCATTCCTCTGCTCTTCACTCTTTCTTCAAACCCATCGGGTAGCTCCCACTCGTTCTTTCTCATCACCCACAAGAAATTCACCATGGATTCCTCCAACCCAGCTGCTATCTCTTCGAGTTGTTGAGGCAAAATCTCTGCCTGTGACCCAAACGCCACATACAGAACCGAGCACTTCTCTTCTAGCATCTGGTCCAGCCACCGAACCCATGTTGGTTTGGTTCTGGGCTCAAGGTAAATCTTCGATGGCTGTTCAGCCAGACAAAACGGGCCAACGCACCAGGTTTTAAGAGAAGACTGTGTGTTCATATAGTCAACAAAGACAGGCTCAAGCTCATAGAAGCTGTTGAACAACATACCGTAGCTGCTGGATGTGGCTGAGAACACGTTCATGGTGAACTCGAATGTAAGACTTTTCGGTTCCGGGCTTCTGAACTCGGGTTCGAAAGTCGTTTTTACTGAGTCTGATCCACGGGAACCGAGTCAATGTGACTAGCTTGTCCTCGTGCTGGGGCCCACGGAGGACCCCGGAATTAGCGGCTTCGCGGCAAAGGGCGTCGCTGTAACAGCTCATGCCGTAGTAGACCAACCTGGGGACACCGAACCTGGAGGCCGATTGCAGTGTCCACCAGAGGAACCCGTCGGAGACCATGAAGCTGACACGGGGAAGAGTCTCGAGGGCCCCTTCGAAGTGGGGCTGCATGGCCACGGTGGCGGAGGCGAACTTATAGAACAGCGAAATGGAAGGAAGCTTGTCCGTGCTCTCTGTTCCGGCGGGGAATGTAGGCGGCGATGTTGTCGGGGAACGGGAGCACGATGATGGAAGCGGCGGTGTCACGGAGGCACTCAGCTACGAAGGGGCGGTTGGCGGGGGTGGTGAAGACGGTGACGGCGGTGTCGCGGCGGAGGAGGAAGCGGGCGAAGTGGAGGAGGGGTATGGTGTGGCCTTTGGACATGAAGGGGAAGAGAACCACGTGCGGTGGATATGACCCATCGGAAGGAATTGAACCCATTTTGTTGGTTGTTTTGAATCTGCTTATGGGCAGCTTGTTTTTTGGAGTTGGTCTGCGGTGAACCTTGGCTGCCTTCGAGCAGTTAATAGATGAATGATGAATTAAATAAGCCTTGATGTCTGCTCCCACGTTGATTTGAAAATTTAGTTAGGTAAATTTTTAAAGAAATATAATGGTAGTTATGCCAAGACGGAAAATCCTTATTTTCATCAAAAGTTTTCGTGAGAGATGTCGCGAATGCCTTAGAGCTATGATAATTGTTTTTTAAAATTTGAGTTTATTTTGTTTTAGCTAAAAACTCGGAAAAGTGAGTTCAAGTGATTCATAAGAGCTTTCTAAAAAGTTAAAATATAATTTGTATCATTAAAATTTATATTAATATCAAATTATATTTTGAAAACTTTTTTAGTCTCATTAAATTTTAAATATTTGATTTAACTTAAAAATATTAATTTTGTTATTGAATAAAATAGAAGTCACTTTACGTGTACACGTAACCATTTAATTATAAGAGCTTATGTCAGTATTCTTAAATCTGGTTCGGACCATCCAATCGGCCCATTAAACTGGTAAACCGGTCATTTGGTCGGTCCAAGCAAGAAGCTAAATTAGTTATGCAAACAACCCGTTTTGAACCGGTCACTTAGAGCTATGATAATTTTTTTTTAAATTTGAGTTTATTTTGTTTTAGCTAAAAACTCGGAAAAGTGAGTTCAAGTGATTCGTAAGAGCTTTCTAAAAGGTTAAAATATAATTTGTATCAATAAAATTTATATTAATATCAAATTATATTTGAAAACTTTTTTAGTCTCGTTAAATTGTAAAATTTTGATTTAACTTAAAAATATTAATTTTGTTATTGAATAAAATAGTAGTCACTTTACGTGCACACATAACCATTCAATTATAAGAGCTTATGTCAATATTCTTAAATCTGACTCGGACTGACCAATCGGCCCGTTAAACTGGTGAACCGGTCACTTGGCCGGTCCAAGCAAGAAGTTAAATCGGTTATGCAGACAACCTGTTTTGAATTGGTTACTTAGAGCTATGATAATTTTTTTAAAAATTTGAGTTTATTTTGTTTTAGTTAAAAACTTGGAAAAGTGAGTTCAAGTGAATCGTAAGAGCTTTCTAAAAGGTTAAAATATAATTTGTATCATTAAAATTTATATTAATATCAAATTATATTTTGAAAACTCTTTTAGTCTCATTAAATTTTAAAAATTTGATTTAACTTAAAAATATTAATTTTGTTATTGAATAAAATAGAGGTCACTTTACGTGCACACGTAACCATTCAATTATAAGAGCTTATATCAGTATTCTTAAATCTGGCTCGGATCGGCCAATCGGCCCTTTAAACTGGTGAACCGGTCACTTGGCCAGTCTAAGCAAGAAGTTAAATCGGTTATGTAGACAACTCGTTTTGAGCCAAGTAACTTGGCCAAATTTTGCCTTACTCTAGTGACCCATCAATCGGCTAAATCAAGTAAACTGATTGAATCTAAAAATTTTCTCTATAAATAAATCCTCGCTTTCTTCTTGATTCCGGCCAACTTCAGCTTCAACAATGTGGAGTCTCTTTCTTAAAGAAAAAACTCATGATCCGATTATATAAAATTATATAAATTAATTTTATCAAAACAAATTAATCATGTTTTAAAATCAATGTTAATTTTCACATAAAATTATATAAAAATCATGATTGTAATTTGTGAATTTTGATGACTTTAGAATTAAATTATATTTTACAAAAATTATATTATTTTTTATTACATATTTATATATTCTTTAATTTTATACAGTTTGACCAGTGACTCATCGGTTAGATCAATGATTTAATAACTTAGTATAACTTTTGAGTTGATTACCGATCTGACTTTTACAAGATTGATTTGACAACTTGTATTGCGAACTTATG
The DNA here is from genome assembly GCA_019955255.1 of Castanospermum australe. Lineage (NCBI taxonomy): Eukaryota > Viridiplantae > Streptophyta > Magnoliopsida > Fabales > Fabaceae > Castanospermum > Castanospermum australe. The sequence continues at coordinate 1,051,546 of NSJW01000473.1, forward strand.
TTGTTTACTTATGTTTTGAATTAGTGAACTTGTGTTATTTATTTATGTCATGAATTTGAAATGGTGATTTATTCTATTTTTTAAATAATTTTTATTTTAATTAATTATTTTAGTTTATGCGGTTCGACAAATGATCCACCAGTTGAACCACTGACCCATTGATCCAGTGACCTGACTGAGTTGATCACTGGTCCAAGTTTTATAATACTGGCTTATGAGGTAAAATACAATTTATACTTTTAAAGTTTATTCATGTATCAAAGTACTCGTAAAATTTTTTTTATCTCACTAAAACTCTTGAATTTGGTCTAACTTGAAATTAAGTGTTAATTTTTATTTTATTTAATAAAAAAATTAACATTTTTAAGTCAGATTAAAGTTCAGGAGAGTTTAGTGAGATAAAAAAAATTTCTGAGAGTAATTTAATATTGGAGTAAAGTTGAGAGGTGTAAATTATATTTTACCCTTTCAAAAAAAAATTCATTCTATATATCATAGCTACTTAATTAAAAGTTGAACTCTTGCATGTGAAAAATAAAATAATACTTTTATATCTTCATAACTTATCATTTTAATAATTATTTTAATTATTCAATAGAGAAATATTAAATATATTTTAAATTTTTAAGGTAATAAACTTTTTACTTTTTTATTTAATATTTTTTATTAAGTATTAGCTAGGAGAATTATTGGAAACATGAATTACAAGGGTATATCCTTGCTAGAAAGTAATCCGTTTTGCCAATTTTGTTATAATTAACAAGTAATGCTACACAACGAAAGAAAAAATAATTAGAATTTTTAAAAAAATTTAACATCAAAGAAAAAAATAATAAAAATTTTTGACAAATAATCAAAATTAAAAGTAATTGAATGGAATGAATTGACAGGGACAAATCACTTGTCAAAAAAATTTGACAAAAAATTCTAGCTACAAATTTTTTTTTTGTATTTTTCCAATTAAACACTAACCAAAAATTAATATAAATATATAAAATATATAATATAATAATATTTAATACATAAATATATAATAGTATGATTAAATTAGAAGATCACATGTAATTACATGAATTTTTTTCATTTGACACTTTGTCTTAACTTTCTTTTTTAAAAATTGTATGTTGTAGAAATTTTATATTATTATTTAATTATATATTATTACATTATTAAAAAAATTTAACTATAATAACAATGATAATAAATTGAGTTATTCTAATATATGATAAAACATAATTAAATAATATAAGTAACTAATAGTATAAATTTTAGGCAAAGAGAGTACTTTCATTCCTCAACTTATTTTTTATTATAATTTTGGTCTCATATAATTTTTTCCTTTCAACTTGGTCCCCTAATTATGAAACGTTAGGTAAAAGCATCAAAATCTCATTTCTGTAACACCAATTAGCTGAACTATCCTATCAGGCATTTACCGATGCTTATGTAGCTTATTGCACCTTTAAGTTATTATTATTTTTTTGCTACTTAATGAAATGACATTAGTGTTATCGAATTTCATTTTTGTTACTATCCCTTTTCTCCCATTTCATCTTCTCTCTCCTAGGCTAGGGTTTCTGCAAGTTAAAGGTCTATGGATTTTCTAAGGTCATCCTTGGGTAAAGGTCATTTCTACTACTATGGGGTCAAGGTCATTGTCAGCACTGCGAGAAACTAATGCTAACCTAGGAAGACAATTTTGGGGTTGCAAGAATTTTCAGGTAATGAATTCTTTTTCTCATGTGGTTTCTAGTTTTGACACGATAAGGCAAGTTTAGATTTTATTCTTTTTTAACTAGAAGGTGGAAGCTGTGGTTATTTTAATTGGTATAATGAGTAAGTTATTGATAAAAAGAATTTGACCATTTTGAGGAAAAGGAAGATAATTGTAAAGTTTCACAAAAATGCTAGATCCCTTAGAAGATGAAATAGGATTTTGGCATGCCTAACACTAATTTTGCTAGCAATGGCTATGTTGTTTGTGTATATTTGGTTTAATTATGATACTTGTACTAAGGTTAAAATGTTGTAAATGCATTGCTGTAATTATAGAAGATAGGAGGTGAATGGTATCGGTTTTCTATTTTGTAAATGGCCTTATCATTTTGATGTTTGTAACGTAATACAATGTTGTAAGTGGCCATGTTGAAGGCTATATGAATAATAACTACTCCATTCCTATGTTATGAGTATTTTAGTATTGTTATGCAATACTAGAATAACAAATTCCCAATGTAACAAATAGCTAGCAATACAATGAGTAATGGCTATCTTGCATTAAGTAAGAAAGGTCTCTGAGCAAAATGAATGTAAGTCTTAATAGTAATCCCAAATTACATACCAAAACAAATGGCAACACCAAATGTACATCCAATATATAAAATCCATAAGGGTACTGCCAAATTGACACAATTCCAATGGTAGTTTGCTATGTCCAAAAGGACTTTGCAAATAAAAAACATACAACTATAAAATGTTTGTACAATGTCCAACATTTTCAAAATGACAAGTACTAAGTTACTATGTCAAATCTTATTACATTTGAGGTGGTTGTGTGCCATGAGATTGCTAAGATATCTTTCCTTGACTAGTACATGGTTGTATTTGGATGTGGTTGTGCTTTAATTGGTCATCTTGCAACCATATGAGACAAAAAAAAATTTCTCAGTACATATAAACACAAGAAATTTCAATAATGCACAATAATTTGGCAAATAATAACTTAAGTCTATTTTTGGCAAGGGGTACTGACTAGCTCATGGATGGTTATCCTTGTGAAGGCTGAGACAAGTGAGGTACTAATTAGTTCATGGATGGCTACCTTGTGAGGACTGAGATAAGTGAGGTATAGGTTGGCTTGTAGAGCTTTGCCTTTTGTGATGATTGAGCTGGTTGAGAAGGTACACCCATGCTTGTTAACTTGTTGTAGGCTAATATGCCAATTTGATCAGCTAGATATTGAAACCCTTTCTATTTATTTTAGTTGAGTCTTTAGGCTACCTATTTTCTTATTATTTGATCTCTATGGTTTTTCTAGTAGCCTTTTCAGTTGTGGAGGCAAAACACCATCATATGAAGTTCTTACCAAAGGTTTGGCATAAATCATTGGTTGATAACATATTTTATATACTTCCTTCTTATAATATGATAGTATATAGTCATCAGAATTTTAGTTCAAAGTGGTTCATGCAAGAGATGGCATGGAATGCCTATTAACATCCATTCACCGTGACTAACTAGTCGTTGTGCTGGGGTCCACGAAAGAGCCCACTTAGAAACGATTCTCTGCAAAGAGCTTGCGAGTAATTGCTCATGCCGTAGAATCCGAACCTGGGGAAGCCGAATTTGGAAGCAGAGTGGAGGGTCCACCAGAGAAATGCATCGGAGACCAAGAAGCTGACACGGGGAAAAGTCTGGAGGGCGCGTTCGAAGTGGGATTGCATGAGTGCCGTGGCGGTGGCGAAGTGAAAGAAGAGGGACATGGAAGGGAGCTTGTCGGTGTGCTCTCGATGCAGGCCGGGATGCTGCCGACACAATCAGGGAATGGGATGTCGATGACGGTGGCGGAGGTGTCTTGCAGTGTTTCAGCTACGAACGGGCGGCTGGCACGGGGTGGTGAAGACGGTCACCGCCATGTCGCGGCGGATGAGGAAGCGGGCAAAGTGGAGAAGGGTAATGGTGGGGCCTTTGGACAGCGGAAACAGGACAGTGTGGGGTGGCGATGAGGATGACTCATCGGATGGAATTGAACCCATTTCTTCTCCCTTGTTAGTTTCTTTCCCTATGATCAGTGTGGTGTTATTGGTTGCCAATAGGCAATAGGCTAATAGCTTATAAACCTAATAATACACGCTGTAAAATTCATAATTTTATATAATAAAATTTGTATAAAATTAAAATGTCGTTAAAGGTGACAGAATATTTTAAAATTTTTGTAATTCCATTAATATATCACGCATTCGGTCTTCCGCCAGCGGTACGGAGTATGGATATTCCCCTTCCTGCCACCTATGATGTATAATAAAAAAAAAAAGTAGCTGAGATTCATTACCTGTAACTTATTCAATAAGTTAAACTGAAAAAATTTAATTTACAAAATAGATGCTTCAAAAAATGTGAAATGACAAATCAATCACTGTAAAATGGATTCATGAATTATACAAATTTTTAAAATTAATCTGTGAATTTGTAATCAAAGTCGAACTAATATATAAATTTATTATCTATTACAATATTTAAAAAAATAGTAATTTAATTTTATCGTATAAAAATTAAAAATAAAGTATAATATAACTTTTAGTGTAAAATTATTTTTAAAAAATTATCATGAATATAAAATAATTAAGAATATTCAAAAATAAATATTTTATATAAAAATTATTACAAAAAAATTAAAAAATTATTTTTAAACAAAATAATAATTATGAAAAAAAGAAAAAAATTATAATCTAATTTTTCTTATGTTAATTATTTATAAAGAATTTTATTTTATCTCATCAATGGTTATATAAATTATATAAAATATCACTTGAAAAAGATTTTTTTTATTTTTTTTATATCTTTAACTAAAGTATTTTCACAAGTATTATTGTAAGACTAACTCTTTAGGTTAGGGATAGTGATTAGGTAATTTTTTTTTCAAAATGACACATTTTTAAAGAAGTGTAACACAAATATTTCTTAGGAAGTTATCAGTTTTAATACTACTCTTATCCAACCACGCTTTACTAATTTTAGACAACTTTTTGTCCAAAATTATTTTAAGAAAATTGTCAAAAATATCAAATAATCAATAATATTATAAAATAAATATTTGACAAAACAAAAATATTACACAAAAAATTAAAACAAATTATTTTAAAAAAATAATAATTATGACAACAAAAGAAAAAGAAAAAAATTTAGAATCTAATTATTTTATTTTAATTATCTGTGAAGAATTTTAGTATGATTCATCAATAATTATATAAATTATATAAAATATCATTTGAAGAATTTTTTTTTTATCTTTAAGCAGAGTATCTCAATAAGCATTACTGTAAGATTAACCTTTAGATTGGAGGTAGTGTTTAAGTAAAGTTTTTTCTAAAATAGCACATTTTTAAATAAGTACAGTACAAGTATTTTTTAAGAGGTCATCAATTATAATAGTACTCTCACCCAAGTATGCTTTACTAATTTTAAACAATTTTTTGTCAAAAATTATTTTCAGAAAATTGACAAAAAGAGCAAATAATTAAGAATATTCTAAAATAAATATTTGACATAACAAAAATATTACACAAAAATTAGAAAAATATTTTTAAACAAAATAATGATTATGGCAAAAAAGAAGAAGAAAAAAATTAGAATTTAATTTTTTGTATGTTAATTTTTTATGAAGAATTTTAGTTTATTTAATTAATGATTATATAGATTATAAGAAATATCACTTGAGGAAGGATTTTTTTTTCTTTTTTTAAATCATTGATCAAGGTCTACCTATAGGCATTATTGCAAAACTAATCTTTTAGTTTGAGATTATAAAATTTTACATATATCTAATTTAAGTTATATAGATGTAAATTTATATAAATTTTTACATAATTCATAAAATTACAATAAAGATATTCTCATATTCTTATTCTTACTTAACATATAACTAATCAATCATGGTTAGTAAGTAAATTTAAGGTCATATAAGAGCGAAACCCGCTAATGACATTGGTTGGTAACTTGTATAAAGAGTTAATAACATATGATAGGCTAGTTGATAACAAACGAAATATTTTAATATTCTTTCCAAGTAATCAAATAACAAATTTCCTGGATTTTTAACCAAAAGACGAAGTTATTCTCATATTCTTATTCTTAGTTAATAGATAACTAACCAAATATGGTTAGTAAATACACTTAAGGCCGTTTAAGTGTGAAACCCACTTCTGACCTTAGTTGATAACTTGTTTACAAAAGTTGATAACAGATTCTAAGTTAATTGATAACCAACGAAATATTTTAATAATCTTTTAGGAATCAAACAATAAGTTACATAGAATTTTAAGCACAAGGAAGATATTATTATATTCATATTCTTACTCAACAGATAACTAATCAATCATAGTTAGTAAATACATTTAAGGTCATTTAAGAGCCAAACCCGCTTTTAACCTTAGCTGATAACTTGTTTACAAAAGTTAATAATAGATTCTATGTTGGTTTATAACAAACGAAACTTTTAATAATCTTTCAAGTAATCAAGTAATAAGTTCTATAGATTTTTAACTATAAGGACGATATTATCATATTCTTATTCTTAGTCAACTAATACTAACCAATCATGCATTTGAAGTACACATATGGCCACTTAAGAGCAAAACCCTTTTCTGACCTTGGTTGATAACTTTTATACAGAAGTTGATAATAACTGTTAGGCTGACTAATAACAGAACAACTATTTTAATAACTTATCAAGTAATCAAGTAACAAGTTCCACAGATTTTTAAACATAAGGAAAGTATTCTTATATTCTTATTTTTACTCAACAGATAACTAACTAATTATGATTAATAAGTAAACTTAAGACTATTTAAGAGCAAAACTCACTTCTGACATTGGTTGATAGCTTGTCTACAGAAGTTGATAATAGATGTTAGGCTGATTGATAACAAACAAAATATTTTAATAATCTTTTAGATAATCAAGTAACAAATTCCTTAGATTTTTAACTGTAAGGAAGGTATTATCATATTCTTATTCTTACTCAACAGATAACTAACTAATCATAATCAATAAGTATACTTAAGGTCATTTAAGAGCCACTTCTGACCTTGGTTGATAAGTTATCTACAAAAGTTGATAACAGATTATAAGCTGATTGATAATCAATGAAATATTTTAATAACTTTTCAGGAATCAAGTAACAAGTTCTATGGATTTTTAACTAAAAGGAATGTATTTTCATATTCTTATTCTTATTCAATAAATAACTAATTAATCATAGTTAGAAAGTATACTTGAGGCTATTTAATAGTTAAAACTGCTTCTGACCTTATTGATAATTTATCTACACTAGTTGATAATAAATTCTAAACTGGTTGATAACAAATAAAATATTTTTAATAACCTTTCAGATAATCAAGTAACAAGTTTCATAGATTTTTAACCATAAGAAAAGTATTTTCATATTCTTATTCTTAGCCTTCAGATACTAATTACATGTTTTATTTTTATACTTTCTCATTCTTATATAAGAATTTCCTAACAAAAAATAATTTGTAGGTACATGAAAAGCCACTTAAACAATTTTCAGATAATTTTTTTTTATCCAAAATCATATTTAGAAAATTATCAAGAATGTCAAATAAGCAAAAATATTCTAAAATAAATATTTGACATAACAAAAATATTACAAAAAAATTAAAAAATTATTTTTAAACAAAATAATAATTATGACATTAAAAAAAATAGAATTTAATTTTTTTCATATTAATTATTTATGATGAATTTTAAGTTATTTCATCAATGATTATATAAATTATATAAAATATCACTTAAGGAATGATTTTTTTCTTTTTTTATTTTTGGTATACCTATAAGCATTATTGTATGACTCACTATTAGAGTTAAGATTATAAAATTTTAAAATAACAATAAGGGAGAGTATGTATAACCAAAATATTTAAAATATTATGTATTATTTTACAACAAATTATTATTTAAAATATCAGGGTATCCCTATATGTATTATTTTTTTTTCGTTCGTGCAATCTATTTTTCTTATTTATGCATTTATTTCTTACAAATCTCATATAGACACAAATTAAGAAAAATTAAAATTTATTATTTATTATAATAACTAAAAGTAGGAGTCTTCCCAAATTTTTTTTTTCGCTCATAGAGTTTATTTTTCTTGCTCATGCATTTATTTCCACTTAAAATTGATCAACATAAAATACCTATATTAATTAGTGTAATAATTTATAAAATAAATATAAAAAATTTAATATTAAGCTACTTTTAAATTTGAGATTCTATGCATTCAAATTCTAAATTTCATATTTAATTACTTAATTTAATATTTAACTATATTTTAAATTTCATATTTAATTATATTTATTTAAATATATAAAAGAAGTTAAATTTATCTATTATCTATTATAATAACTAAAAGTAAGATTCTCTCCCAAATTTTTTTTCTACTCATGCATTCTATTTTTATTTCTCATGCATTTGTTTCGTATAAATTTCATGTTGACAAAAATTAAGAAAAATTAAAATTAATCAATCAAAATTAATTTATATAAATTAAATACATAAATTAATGCAATAATTTTATAAACAAATCTATTATCTTTTATAATGATTCAAAGTAAGAGATTATCCTAAAATTTATTTTTTTGCTTATTCCTTTGTTTCCTACAAATTTTATACAGATACAAATTAAGAAAAATTAAAATTGATAAATCAAAACAAAATTGATTTACAAAAATGTATTGTCTATTACCTAGTATTTAACTTTTTAGGTACTTACTATCATAGTTAAATTGTTTCAATAATTTGATAACGCCTGTTGCATAATAAAGTAAAATTTTTTATACTGGTAGTAGATCAAAATAATAAATTTTTAATTATCTAAAATTATATGTTATAAAACATTCTTAAATAATATTAATAAATTAATTAATTTTCATGAGTTAAACTATATAATTAAAAATAGACTAAATTCCTAATTTGATCATTCAAAGATTGTGTCGACATTATTTTAGTTCTTAAAAAAATATCAGCATCAATTTAGTTATTAAATCATAGAAAGTGATATCATTTTAGTTTTTTGAAAAATTAACATTAATTTAGTTCTTTAATTATAAAAAAATATTATCAATTTGTTTCATAAATAATAAAAATTATATTAATTTAATCTTTATCTGTATAAAGAAGGATAATTTTGATGTTACCTTTCATGATTTAAGGATTAAATTGATGTCAATACTTTTTAGAGGACCAAAATGATATCGATATAATATTTGAAAGACCAAATTGAAAGTTTACTTTTAAAAATAAATAAGTTATTATTAATATTATAAATTAAAACTAAGTAAAAAATAAAATAAAAATAACAGAAAAAAAGCTGAAACCAAAATAGTAGAACATGTGAAACTTTAAGAAAAGATAGAAATGAAAAAAAAAAAAGCTTGAAATGAAAAAAAAAAAAGAAACCCTTTCACCTGTAATAACAGGTAAATTAGATTGGAGTATCGATACTCCATAACTTTTCGGGAGCATTATAGCACGCACCCACACGTGTTTGTTGGTAAATATCAATTACGTCAATGTTGGGATGCTGCATGTGGTTTTATTTGTGGTTGTGGTTGTGGCTGGATAGCTACTTTCAGCATGCTTTGGCCTCTAAGGGACACTGGTTAAAGTAAACCTAAACATATTTGTCTCGGTCAATGTGGTGGTGATAATTGGATATATTAATATATAATTTATATAATTTATTTATATTTAAATTAAATTAAATTTATTTAATAATAAATTTAATAAATTTAAATAAATTAGATTAGTTTTAATTGATGGATGATTAATGGATTTAATAAAATATTTATTAGATCTAATAGATATCTATAAAGTTTAGAAAAAAAATATATTTAGATATAGAAATAATTTAGATACATCTAGTTGATTGAGGATGGATGGATTGAATATCCATCTGTTAAATGTATTAAGGATATATTGGATATTTATTTACTAAAATAAGTTATGGATATATTAGATAATTTTACTGACTTTTCAATGGATCATAAATGGATTATTAGTTTATTTTATCCATTAATTACTGATTCATTTCAAAATCTATCAAATCTATCCATTTTATAAAGAAAAGTAAGGAATAATAATTAATGATGAGAAAATGGATAATTGATTATCATGATAAAATATATATATATGTAACAATTAAATTAAAAGGTTGTTAAAAGTCTTTAAATTTTCTCATCAATAATTATAATTTCTTATTTTTTTATCTGAAGTTAACCCTTCACTTTAAAGGAGCCCAATTCAACAAAAATGAACTATAAAAGAATTATAAAAAAAATTAAAGAGAGAGAGAGAGGGTTAACCAAAAAAAAAAGAGAGAGAAAGAGGGATCAATTGACATCTTAATATCTAAGCATTGATTTTCACTGTAACTTAATTACTAATTTAATAGAGAGAATAGTTCAATTGGACTAATCATAAACATAGTGAAATTTGATTTTAGTGAAGAGAAAGAATTATTAAAATCAATTACTTTTTTCTTTTTTTTTTGGGAAAAATCATGCACATCCCCTCCCTCTATATATAAAAGAAAAAGAAAACTCTGTTCCGATATTGGGATGTGCTCTTAAGATGATTTGTATAAGGATTTAGTCTCAATTGAAGCAAAAACTAACCTAAAGATACTTGTTAGATTTCATAAGTTTTGATGATGATATATTTATATTTGAGCATGTGGTTTAGTTTATTTAAATTTCCTTAACTCTAGGTGAAGATAAGGTGTTAATTAATTGAAGAGAGGGGTGCACTTCTCTATAACATCTGTACACTTCTGAAGGCTGTATTGTGTATACCTCTTTAGGCGATGTTGCACACATCTTCACATTATTAATTTATTTTAATTATAAGAAATTTTGTTTATCAATTACCAGGTATTGAGTAGCCTAATTGTCAATTACGAGTTTTTGAATAACTCGTTTATCTATTACTGGGATTTTGAGCAACTTAGTTCACACATTCCATGTTCTTCACACCTGGCACATTTAGAGGGCTTTAGGTTTGGTTGTTTTCTGTTTTTATTTTCACTAAAAATAGAAAACGAGTTTAAACGTGTTTGATTGTATTTTACTTAATGTTTCTTATTCTTAAAATGGTGTCAAATTTGAAACAACAAATACTCATTTTCATTGTTTTCGAAAATAGGAAACTAAAAGTGCAGTGGCAACTTTATAATAATAGTAAAAAATTATATTAGCCAAGTATGTTTTCTAAAATTTAAAATTTGAAAATGAAAATTATTTCCAAGAAATGAAAATAGAAAATGAAAACAGGAAATACCTTTTCAAAACAAACAGACCCATTTGCATGTGCCTAAACCTAATCCTGATTTAAGTTGATTGAGTAATTTTAGTTGAATGGGTAGCTAGCTAATTGAGCATGTTTTTATTTGTATTAGGTGTGATTGAGTGATTTTATATAATTTGAAGTAATTGATTGACTGATATAATTAAGTTCTAATTACTTGTTGCATTGATTACATTAAGGTGCTGATTATTTTCATTCGAGCTTATGATTTATTAAACAATTAATAAGGAACATTTGAATTTCAAAAGGGTATTAATTTGCTAAAGTAATTTCTTGCAAGAATTCTAGAGAAAAAGAGCAATTATTTGAACAACCACTGAAAATTGAAAAACAACTACCAGAAGCATCTCCATAGAAAAAGAACACTTCAAGAAGTACCTAAGATGAAAATACACGTCGATCATGCCTAAAACTTGAAATGACATGTCTTCTGAACTCCAATCACTCTATGGGCTAGCAAGAGTCAAAGAAGACAAAACACTATATGAAAGAGTATAATCCAAGAGGTTCAAGTTGGAGAACTTGAAATAAACATCTAAAGAGAGCTCACACGTATAGAACTTATTATTCTTCCTTTATCCTAAAGCTTTATACATGCAGAAATATTTTAGAGGAAGAATTGGAGAATCATTATAGCTCAATCATAAAAACATTTTGAAAGTGAATTGTACTCTTATTTCTAGCTGGATCAAGAACGAAAGTATATGTTACCATGTTAAGAGCATTCTTGAGTTTATATTACTCTATTTTGGGTTAAAGTTGAAGGAAGTTTCTTATAATATCATTGGAAGCAAAACATTACTCTTACTCAGTGGTGGTCTTATAAGCAAAAGCAATTGAAAAGTCAGACGATTGCTTTTCACATGTTGCGGTTGAATTAGGATAACAACTTTTTTGCCCTTAAATGTTTATACTTTTTATATTGTTTTACTTGCATCTTGTTTGTTATTATATGTTGTTATTGTTTTAAGTTTTAAAACTTCAACATCTGTCATTATTAATCAAGAAATAATTCACCTCCTCTTGATTCTATAATATTAATTTAATTTCTAATTCATGGTTTAGTTGTTAGTTAAAACCTAAATGATCTAATCATGCTTTATACGAACAAACAGCAATTAGATCTATGCGGAAACATAAAGAGATCGAATATATTTCCCGCCATTACTATAATTTTTGGAAGCTTTGAACTTTGGTTTCTGTGGTGCTTCTAAGCTTTCACTCTCGTCACTTTGATGGTGTATGTTGAGACTGAATACGAGAGCAAACTCAGGGACCCGAAACCATGAACACACATCCTCTTAAATAGCTTCTGCCCATCACAAAAGCAGTTGTGAACGTGCAAACTAAAGTAGGCAGTTTCTGAATGAGGAATGAACGTGAAATGCAGACGTGGATGAACGTGGACTACCTTGAGACTTAGTCTTCGGGTTTGTTACCGATGGTTCCGAAGATTACGTGAGTGGTTCTCAAAACCATTCAAACATTCTCCCACTTGGTCCACATATTCCATCATACACTATAGTGAGAAATAAAATACATGAATCATGGCGATAGGTCCTCTGAAGGTGAGTATTATCTTCCATGTATCACAATGTATCATATCTCTCAAGCCCATATAACTTAATGAATAAACCCAATATTTATTCTAGGTCCAAACTTCATTGATATTTCTCAAAATGAATAAATGAATATGCGCATAAACTGAAATGAGAAAACATCACAAATAGAGTTTTATTAAAATAATATCGTTCTTACAACGAAAACTACATAAAGGAACCAAGTCCTATTCTATCTACATGATCCTTAAATTTCAGTGGTAGGCATGCCTTTATTTAAAGGATCAACAATCATCAATTCAGTGCTAATGTGCTCAATAACCACTATTTTATCTTTAACACGTTCTCTTATGGCCAGATACTTAATGTCGATATGCTTGCTTCGACTACCACTTTTGTTGTTCTTAGCCTTAAAAACAACAGCTGAATTGTCACAATATATCCTCAATGGCCTAGAAATCGAATCCATAACTCTAAGCCCAGAAATAAAACTTCTCATCCATACACCATGTGAGGTAGCCTCAAAACAAGATACGAACTTAGCCTCCATAGTGGAAGTAACAGTCAGAGTCTGCTTGGCACTTCTCCAAGATATGACTCCACCGGCTAGCATAAAGACATATCTTGAAGTCAATTTGTGCGAATCAATGCAGCCAACGTAATTTGAATCAGAGTAGCCAATCACTTCCAAATTATCAGTTCGTCTATACATAAGCATGTAGTCTTTAGTCCCTTGAAGATATCTCATCACTTTCTTTGCAGCTCTCCAGTGGTCTAAACCTAGATTACTCTGATATCTCCCTAACATTCCAACAGCAAATGCAATGTCAGGTCTTGCGCAAACCTGAGCATACATAAGGCTTCCAACAGCTGAAGCATAAGGAATGTTATTCATTTGTTCCCGCTCAAGATCATTTTTCGGGTATTGGTTCAAATCGAACCTGTCACCCTTCACAATGGGAGCTACACTTGGTGAACAATCCTTCATCCAAAATCTCTCTAAAACTTTGTTGATATAGGTCTCCTGAGACAAACCAAGAATACCTCGAAATCTGTCTCTATGTATCTTGATGCCAATAACATAAGAGGCATTACCCATATCCTTCATGTCTAAGTTTTCAGAGAGAAATTGTTTCACCTCATATAGCAAACCTTTATCATTGGCTGCAAGTAAAATATCATCCACATATAGAATAAGGAAACAAATCTTACTCCCACTGACCTTCTGGTATATACATTGATCCATAATGTTCTCCACAAAACCAAATGAAGAAATGACATCATGAAATTTTAAATACCATTGACGGGAGGCTTGTTTCAATCCATATATGGATTTCTTAAGTTTGCACACCAAATGCTCACCATCACTAGAGGAAAATCCTTCTGGTTGTTTCATGTAAACCTCTTCCTTTAGATCTCCATTGAGAAAGGCAATTTTCACATCCATTTGTTACAACTCTAAGTCAAAATGTACAACTAATGCTAGAATGATACGAAGAGAATCTTTCTTAGATACAGGAGAAAATGTCTCCTTGTAATCGATTCCTTCCTTTTGGTGAATCCTTTAGCAACGAGTCTTGCTTTATATCTTTCAATGTTGCCTAATGAATCTTTCTTTGTTTTAAAGACCCATTTACATCTAATGGCTTTTGCACCATCAGGCAACTGAACAAGATCCCAGACTCCATTAGATGCCATAGAATTCATCTCATCCTTCATAGCATCGTACCATAAATTTGATTCTTTACAACTCATGGCTTGTGAAAACGTTTCAGGATCATTTTCGGCTCCAATATTATAGTCAGATTCCTGTAGATACATAATATAATCACTAGGTATCGCTGATTTCCTTATTTTAGTAGATCTCCTTAATGTTGTATCATTATCTTCTTGAGGAACTTGTTGTTCAATTGGTTGATCAATAATTTCTTGTTCCTCATCAACAACTTGATCTACTGGATTAATATCAGCAGGTTGTGGATCTTGAATGACTGGTTGTACAACATTTGGTTGAACTGAAGGGGTATTATCAACAACAACCGATCTTATACTTGAGTGGAAGGTTGAGTATCTGAATGATCTTTCTCAGAAACAAAGTTTCTGGATTGATTGCTTCCACTAACCAAGTCATTTTCAAGAAATTTAGCATTTCTTGATTCCACAATCCTAGTGGTGTGAGATCGACAATAAAATCTGTATCCCTTAGACCTTTCAGCATATCCAACAAAATAGCCACTAATGGTCCTTGGGTTAAGCTTCTTTTCTTGTGGGTTATAGATTCTAACTTCAGACGGGCATCCCCAAACGCGTACATGTCGTAAACTCGGTTTCCAACCTTTAAATAACTCAAATGGCGTCTTTGGGACAGCCTTAGTTGGAACTCGGTTCAATATGTATATAGTCGTCTTAAGAGCTTTAATCCACAAGGACTTAGGAAGTTTAGAGCTACTTAGCATACTTTGCACCATATCCAATAATGTTCGGTTTCTTCTTTTTGCTACACCATTCTGATCTGGAAACCAGGCATAGTGTATTGGGCAACTATCCCATCCTCTTCAAGAAAACTTCGCAAACGGACCGGTGCTTGTCCATCTTCAGTGTATCTACCGTAATATTCTCCACCTCTATCTGATCTCACGATCTTAATTTGCTTATCGCATTGTTTTCTCTACTTCAGATTTAAAATACCTTAAAGGTATCTAACGCTTCATACTTATTATTAAGCATGTAGAGATACATGTATCGTGAATAATCATCTATAAAAGAGATGAAGTATTTTGACCATGTGTGTCCATATCTGGATAACAAAATATCTGTATGTATGATTTCTAATAGTTCAGTACTCTCTTGGCACCTTTCTTAGACTTGTTCGTCTGCTTCCCTTTATGCAGTCTATACAAGTTTCAAAATCGGTAAAATCTAAAGTACTAAGTACTCCATCATTTACCAATCGTTTAATTCTATGAACAGAGATATGTCCTAAGTCTCCAGTGCCATAACATATAGAGGAATCTTCATTCATAAACACATCATTTCGTACCAATGTCAATATGCATAGCGTCATAAGTAGTATCATTTTGTAAATCAATATAGAAAAGACCATCAGATAATGTACCATTCCCAATGAGATCAGTTTATAAAATAAACTGAAAGATGTCTCATAAAATGAAAAGGAATAATCAAAGGTACAAGTCTTGAAACTGAAATTAAGTTCCTAGAGAAACTTGGAACATAAAAAGTCTTTTCCAAATTTAAAACAAAACCACTACTTAAAACTAAACTGCATGTCCCTATAGCCTCCACATGTGAACTCATCTTGCTTCCTGAATAGATGCATTGTTCACTTCCCACTAGCTTCCTTAGGTTTCGCATACCCTGCAATGTATTCGAAACATAGATTGTAGAACCAGAATCAATCCACCATGTGTTATGATTAACATTAATCATATTATATTCATAACAACAAATGAGGTTGGCATACTTTTCTCTCAAGCCATTGCTGGAATTTTAGGACATCCTTTCTTCATGTGCCCCTTCTTCTTACAGAAGAAACACTTGGATTCCTTCTTGATTCCACCTTGGGGTGGTATTTTACCTTTCCCCTTCATTTAGCTTTTTAATCATCTTTCCTTTTAGTTGTCATTAAAGAACTCTCTCCCTGTTCCATTAGCATCTTCCCTCCTCCTGAACACACATGGTCAAAAGTCATTGATTAACCATTGACCCTTATGTGTGTAATAGGATATCTTGAAGGTGCATATTACTGTGGCAGAGTGTTCAGGTTATAATGCACAAGGAAGGATCAGACATGTTCACCTCAAGTGTCCTCAATTGAGCCGCAATGTCTCTCATTTGCTATGTGCTCACGCACACCTCTCACAGTATGAGCCTCAGGGAAGAAAATCTCATAATTAGGGTGCTGGCCAGTGCTTTATCTGAAGATTCAAATTGTTCGTCAATAACCTTTAGAAGTGATTTGACATTATCACATTACTCGACAGAACTCGAATTTCACAGAGATTTTAGTCTTAATGAACATAAATTGAGAGACGATAGACGCTCCCACTTTTCATATATTATCTTAACATATCATCAATTACAATTCATGTCATTATTTATGTGATCTAGAGGCACTATATATAATTAATAATTAAAGATGCGTGGCTAATCCTAATTAATTAATTATATAGAATTCTAGACTTTGATTTCCATGATAAAATTCCACAAATTGCATGCAAATATATAAATAAATTAAAGAATACATACAAAT